>VWZD01002046.1:0-68430 GCA_013396695.1 Sakesphorus luctuosus | reverse complement strand
GTCTGAAGGTCACCAGGGTCACATCCAGCCAAATCCAGCCCAGGAGCACTAAAAGGCTTCCCCTAACAGAGGATTCCCCTCCTGGCCTTGCCAGTGCTTTCCCCTTCATCTCTAAGTGAGTGTTACATGATATTTCATACACTGTATTTTTATACCTGGTTTCTCTCCCCTGCTTTTTAAGTTTTATTTAATAGCAAACAGCTTGTCTCCTTAACAGCAAAGAGCAAAGTGACAGAAAACAAATTAGTTGCTAAATTTAAAGCTGTGTTAATGTTGCCAAGGCAACTGAGGCTCCACAACCACATAAAGCAAATAATACCCACTTGGAAGAACTGCACCAAAGCTCGGGCTGGGGTTAGAATGGAATTACACTAAAATAAGAGTAAACCAGGAATTTCAAAACACTTTGGCCAAACAGGATTCTAACTGGTTCTCTCTGGGCAAGTCAAAGGCTCCCAGGATCTCCTCAGGAAACAAGCAGGTTGCCTCATCACAGGAGGTTTCAACTCACTCCTGGCTCTTTCCCCAGGTGTCCAACCACCACGTTCTGAGGCAAACAAACAATGTCCTGGAGCTCAGATGGGCCAGTGGCCTCTTCAGCACCAGGAAGGCTCACTGTGCAGGTGACATCCCTGCTGCCTGTCCCTCTCCACTGACATGGGGTCCCAAAGGACAATGTCAAGGCCAAGCAATTTCTAGAAGCGTTCAAGACAAACTGCCCATGGAGGTCGTGGGGTCTCCGTCTCTGGAGACATCCCAATCCCACCTGGTGCTGGAGCAGGGCCAGAGAAGAGAAACAGGGCTAGAGAAGGGAGTGGAGCACAAGTGCTGTGGGGAGAGGCTGAGGGAGCTGGGGGTGTTTGTGCTGGAGAAGAGGAGGCTGAGAGGTGACCTCAGCACTGTCTGGAACTGCCTGAAGGGAAGTTGTGGCCAGCTGGGGGTTGGTCTCTTCTCCCAGGCACTCAGCAATAGGACAAGGGGGCACGGGGGGCTCAAGCTCTGCCAGGGCAAATTGAAGTTGGAGAGCAGAAAAAACTTCTTTGCAGAGAGAGTGCTGAGGGATTGGAATGGGCTGCCCAGAGAGGGGGTGGATTCCCCATCCCTGGAGGTTTTTCAGCTGAGCTTGGCCGTGGCACTGAGTGCCATGATCTGGTAAAGGGACTGGAGTTGGCTCAAGGGTTGGACTTGATGATCTGGGAGGTCTTTTCCAACCCAATCCATTCTATAATGTGGGTTCTTGCACCTGCTCCAGGTGAGCCTCCCCCACCCAGGGAGGAGCACAGGCTGAGGGGATCCTCCCACCCAAATGTCTTGGCTGGTTTAGCCCCAGGTGTGCTCTGACATCTCCCTGCTCTTTGGTAACACCTTTCTCAGTCACTGTTTTTCTGAGTCACAGAATTGTTTGGATTAGAGGGACCTTAAAGACCATCCCATTCCACCCCTGCCATGGGCAGGGACACTTTCTACTGTCCCAGGGACACTCCCATGGCTGGGGCAGCCACAGCTTCTCTGGGCACCTGTGCCAGGGCCTGCCCACCCTCCCAGCCAGGAATTCCTTCCCAATATCCCACCTAACCCTACCCTCTTTCAGCTGAAATCCATTCCATTTAAAGAAATTAAAAGCATTTTTAATAAAAAGACCAGTCCAAATAAACCTCCCATCTTCCCACACTAACAAAGTTGGCCCCACTACAACATCACAAGTAGGAGGCATTTCCCAGCAGATTCTCTGGGGAAAAATCTGCTTTCCACATGGATATTTTCCCTGTTCCTTTTCCAGGAGTGGCCCTGACTTCAAGGAGGCAACACCAGGGATTCATCTGACCCTCTCTCTGATACACTCAGAGCAAATCAATCCTTCACAGGTCTCAAGCTGTGAATCCCTGCTCCAATAATTACAACACCCAGCAGGGAACCTGCTCCAAAGGTCATCTTTTACCAAAGATTAATTCCATTTTATCTCATGCCTGTGAAATCTGAGGCAAAACAACAGGAAGAAATGCCCAGTGCAGCTCTAGACAATGCTCCTTCTTTACACAAGTTGCACCTTCAACTCATCTCTCATGGAAAAATTAATGCAGGATCTCACCCTGCTGGGCCCAGGGAAGGGTAAATAAAAGTATTTCCCTTATTTCTTTGCAACCAAATCTACGTGAGCAAAACTGGGCTGGGGCTGTTTCAATTCTGCACATCCCTGGGGGCACACAGAGCATTAAAGGAATAAAAGATGAAAATGGCCCATTTACACCACAGATTAAGTTATATATTGCAATCATTTTTATTAAATGGTTTTAAATATTTTTCTCAGGGAAAACACTGACAATTCATTACTTAGAAACTGGTTTAAAATATTCTTTTCCACATTAATTCATCTGCTTTGAGACTTATTTTAAAAAAAAAGTTGTCCCTAAGGATCTTCTGGAGCAAATCTGATGTCCATGAGCTGAATCCACTGGTGGAAAGAACCAACCCCAGATGAAAGGACCGTGTCCCCTCCCTGAATTAACTCCCACTTTAAGGGAGTGCATTTCCAAAATGCTCCTCAAAGTTTTTCAGTCCTGATTTTATGTGGCATGGACAGAAATTTCAGAGTCCTCTGGATGAACTGAGGGACAGCACAGGGTTTCTTTATCAAGCACCTTGGAGAGGTTGATGGGCAAAATGAGGAGAATTTATGACAACATAAAATAACTCTGAGATGAACTCAGCTGGTTAAAACTTGGTGTTAATAATGCCAAGGTCATGAGTTCAATCCCCTCTGTGGGCCATTGACTTGAGTTGGACTCGATGGTCCTTGGGGGTCCCTCCAACTGAGAATAGTCTGGGATTCTAACTGTGATTCTAAACCCACCCTTCCTATAAAGCTCCATTAGATTTATTGAGTGCAGAACCAGAGCCTACAGTTTGGCTTTAATAAGCTACAAATGAGGTGTCCAAAATGAGGAGCATCCTCTTTAAAGTTGCTGGAAGAAATTCAACATCCTCCCCTCTTTCTGAAGCTTTTCAGGCCAATGGGACCAAAATGGAAAAATCAACTCAGACCTTCAACACATCCCAATTTTTGGTGGGTTTGGGGGGAACCCTCAGCAGGTTTTGGGGGGACATTCCATGCAGAGCTCCAGGATAAATCCGTAGCAGGGGGTGAAGGAAAGGGCCATTCCCTGGATTTCAAATTCCTGTCCCAAAGAAATCCATGGGCAAGGATATATGAAAAGTTCCCACTGCCTTTCAAATGAGCTCAAGGAAAAAACCTTCTGGGGTTCTCAGAGAATTGGAAAAGGGAAAAACTTCTGTTTCCTGGACAACGTGCCCACAGTGATCATGAATTCACCCCCAGAGGCTCTTTGGAGACAGAAATATTTAGACTGGAGGAGAAAACCAGACAGGTGTTTATATTGAAAGTATATCCAAGCAGCTCAGAGGGAAAATTCCACTTTGGATCAGCCTGGGCTGCTCCAAGACTGAACATCCAGCACATGATTTTTCATGAGGTGGGACAAGGTGGGAAGAAGAAAACAAGGCACAGAGATGTGATAAGATCAGAACAGCAGGGAAGTCACCTGGAAGGATCAGTGTCTCACCTCCCAGCACAAGCAGTTGGGAGGCACTAAATGCTAATTCCAGCATTCCTGAAAGGAGCAAGACTTGGAGACAGCAGGCAGGAGGGAGACCTGGAGACAGCAGGCAGGCCATGGGAACATCAGGAGAGCAAGAACCTGGGAGAAGATCCTGGAGTTGTTGAAATGGTAGAACCTTAAAACAGGACAAAACTTGGCCAAGGTGAAACAGCACATGGGGAGAAGAGGGAGCGGGTGAAGAGCAAGGGAACAGGAATTCCAGAAGCAATAAGGGGGAAAAAAAAAAAGGAAAACTACTTTGACTATCAAAGTTTAACATGTTTATGTTAACATGCTGAAACCCCAGTGTTATCTGCACTGAATTCCTACAATTCCAAATATTGGTGTCTGTGGCTTCACTTGAAATAGCGGAGTTGTTGATATTCCTGTATTTCCAATCATAACTTGTTTACTCAGAATAAATCAGAGATGTGACTGTAACCATTTGTCCCTAAACCTCCTTTTTATTTGAAGTTACTTTTTTTGCTCAAGTGCTTTATTTCAGTTTCAAAATAACTTCCCAGTGCCTGAGATGTTTTTAGTTTTCCTTCTTGATTGCTCTTGTTGGCTGCCAAGAGATGCTGTAACTCTAATTACACTGCAGATGGATTTAGTCTCTGTTGGGAACAGCAGATCAGAATTTGGACTCTTTTTTTCTTACTTTTAGGAAGGTTTTATGAACCTCTGAAAAAAATATATTCAGGCACTTCCCTTTCCAAGTTACTTTCCTTAAAGTGACTGAGCCAATTGCAACCAATTGAGTGGAAACGGTTTTGCTGGAGGTGAACCTGGCTAACAACAGTGAGTAAGGAATGGGAATATTTCTCTGGAAACACCAGAGAGGCTGAGCCATGGCTGTTTGTAACTCTGATTGCTGCTTTAACAGCTTGGGACTCTGTTCCAGTGTTGTTATTCAGCTGGAAGTGAAAGCTGTGCTGTTCCAACCTACAAAGTCCAACCCAGGGATGAGAGTCAGGATTTGGCAAAGGTGACCCAAGCCTTGGAGCCTCTGGAGGTTTCCTCCTGCCCACGGCCTGGGTTGGAGCCAGAGCAAATTCCTCCTCTCTGAGTATTCCTTAAGCCTGCAAAAATCAGTGCTCAAGGCAGGGAAGACCCTCTGGAGTCAGGGATAAATCCCATAAGGAGCAGAGCACCTGAGAGGTTTCCCCCAATATCCAACCTAAACCTGCCCTGGCATAACCTGAGGCTGTTCCCTCTCCTCCTGTCACTTGTCACCTGGGGGAAGAGACCCTTCCTCCCTTCTGCTGTTATTTAAATAAATCAACTTTCTCTGGGTGACACAACAACACCCCAATGAAGCTTCAAAGCTGGCCCTGACTTGGTTGGGTGGTGGCCCAAGAACCTCCCGAGGTGTTTCCAACCCCTACGATCTGCTTCCAGCCAAGCCTTGTGTCAGCTCCACCAGCCACACCTCCCAGCCAAAGCAAAGGGTTGGGGGGACTCTGCCCTGGACAGGAAGCCCTCACCTCAGAGCCCAGATGGAATTTTCTAGGAATCCTGGAGAGCAGAGTTACAGTTCATCACCAAGATTCTCTTTTTATGGATTTTAGTGACACAAACCACCTTCTCCCCCCTAAAACTGCCTGACCTTTGCGAGCCAGGGATTAAATCCTGTAAAACCACCACCTGAGGGACGAAGAAAACTCATCTCCCTTGTCAATATTCTTTGGCTAAAGGTCACAGTTGTGCCCAGGTTCTTCAGACCTGGCTCAGCTCCAGTGACCTCCCAGCTGCCTTCAGCCTGTTCTGCACTTCATCCTTCCCTCAGTGGGCTTAATAACACTCTTGTCTTCCCTTCTAAGCTGACACTATTTATGTTCTGCCTCATAATGAGCCATTTTGCTGGTGTTCCTCATTTGGGTGTCCTGACAAGAAGAGATTTGTTCTTTCCTCCTTATAAACTGGGTGAAAATGAGCTTTAAGCTGCTGGACTTTTAAGGCTACTGCTATTAAGCTGCACTGAATCCAACCCAAGCTGCTCATCTCCTCTTAGTCCCTTCTGCTTCAGAGCATTGCAGAAAACATTACCTGGAGTTTCCCAGTGAAAAAAAAACTGATTATTGCTGATCCGAAATAGCTCAGAGTGGTGTGAGAGGAGCTGACAGTGTTTAAGGGATCATTGCAGTGCACACTCCTAAGAAGAGCAGCCTGGAGAAAACGTATTTTTGAAAGAAATACCATTTTATGCTTGTGTGAAATAGTAGGAATCGACTACAGAGCTCTTTGAGGGCCACAGGCCAGCCCAGAAGGCAAATTTTACCCATCTCCAGTGTTTGCCACAAGTTGTTATTCCTGCATGTGAAACTGGACAGGGTACAGAAAGAATTCACATCTAGAGAGACTCAGAAATGGGATAAAATTGTACATTAACAACCAGTTTATCCAAAAGGATTCCCAAAGTCCAGCTTACATGAAAAGGAAAATCCATGGATACCCAATTTTGATCCTCTCTCATTATGACTTCTTCCTTCCAGGGGATTATTCAGGTGGATGGACAAGTGGTGCCCATGGGACAGGAGCAGGAGGGGGCACAGACAGGGCTGGCACAGAGCCCTGGGATTGGGATTTTGGGGGTCAGACCATCCCTGGGGGAAGGAGCCTCCAAACCACAGAGGGGTCTCCAGGTGCCCAGGGGCAGCTGTGCCATGAGCAACAAGCAGAGAAAAATACCAGGATGAGGGACAAAGCAGCCCAATACCCCGAGCCTGGGCACGTTCCAAAAAGGGCTCTCCAGGTGCCAACCCACAGAGGGCTCTCCAGGTGCCCAGGGGCAGCTGTGCCATGAGCAACAAGCAGAGAAAAAATACCAGGATGAGGGACAAAAGAACCCAATACCCCGAGCCTGGGCACGTTCCAAAAAGGGCTCTCCAGGTGCCAACCCACAGAGGGCTCTCCAGGTGCCCAGGGGCAGCTGTGCCATGAGCAACAAGCAGAGAAAAATACCAGGATGAGGGACAAAGCAGCCCAATACGCCAACCCTGGGCACGTTCTCAGCCAGAGCACATCTAATTATCGTGGAAAACCGACCCCACTGTCCCAATGCCACTCCAGAGCGCCTCTCTGTGCCCACCCCACCACCCAAGGGCAGCCCCAGGGGCAGGTCCCTCCCGTGAGCTCTGCGGGCACTCAGGGGCCCAGCCCAGCGTTTCCCGGAGCTCTGGCTCTGTTGGCAGCACCACAATGCCATCTGCTGTCCCCGCTCCCGCAGCATCCCCGGAACGCGGAGCGACACGCGGGGCTGCTCCGACCGCGAACGGGTCGCAAATGGATTTAGTGCTCTAATTAGTTAGTTAGGGAATGCAAGAGATGGGCTTGAGTGGTGGGGTGAGCACCAAAACCACTCCAGCTCTGCCCTCCTGAGCTGGGCACGGGGGAGGAAATCCATGGAAAGGTCTGTGGGCTGGGAGAAGGACACCAAGGGGTCACTCAGCTGGCATTGGCACGGGCAAAGAGGCTCCACTCAGGGAGATTTGTTACCCACAGATCAGAGGAGAGTAATGAGAAATTAAACATCTTAAAAACATCTTCCCATCCATCCCTGCCTTCCCTCCCAGGACCAGCTTCACTCCCAACAGGGGGGACAGGGAGTGGGATGTGCAGTCAGCTCATCCCTCGCTGTCTCTGCTGCTCCTTCTCCTCGGGGTTTGGGCTCCTCATCCTCAGCCCTGGGGTGGTGTGGGCTCCTCTTCCCAAGGGTCCTGCAGGAAGGTGCTCCAGAGTGTTCCCAGAGTATCCCAGGCTCCTTCAGGCACCCCCTGCTCTGGTGTAGGGTCTCTGCTCCCCCATGGACCCCACCACGGGATCTCAGGAATCTCAGCTCCAGAGCCTGGAGCGGCTCCTGCCCCTCCCTGGGGTCTGCAGGGCTGTTCTCCCACATGTTTCCACTCCTCTCTCCAGCATTACCCCTCACCCTTTCCAAACCTACCCCAGGACACTGATGGGTTCAGCCTCGGCCCCACCTTGGTCCCTCCTGCTGGCATTGGCTCCATGGGGGAAGATTCTGGCAGCCCCTCATGGAAGTCACCCCACCACCACACCCTCACCACCCAACCCAGCTCTCCACGCAAGGGCACAGCTGGATGAAACACCACAAGCAAGAAGCCACACAGGGATGGTGGGCACAAGTGAACCTCAGACAGCTTTTTATACCCCAGCAGTTGAGTCATTCAATAACAAATGTCATCTCTGCAGCCACTACCACCTTGTCTGCTCAGCCAAACAAGCAGCACTGCTCTTTGCCTGCTTCCTGAATTGATACACCAAGTCACTGGCAGCTGATTTCACCTTTTGCTCAAATCCTGCACAAAACCTCAGCCACTTCCCCTGTGCAAAAACCCCTCCCTGGCTTGGCCCAAGTTTGTCCTGAAGAACCTGCAGAAAGGTGTCTATTAACTCCAGGTTTAAGTGGGAGCTTTGGGATGAGGCCAACCAGGCTCAGGGGATGGAACACGGGGAGAAATCAGAATATTCTTTTTCAGAAAGTTCCCTGGGCATGAAAAGTGACCAAATACATCCAGCCAAGGGGAATCCTCCATCAGCAGACAGGAACACCGACAGGAACATGGAAAACAAGGCAGGAGGCTGGTCCTGCTGCTCCTGACTGGCCTGACTTCCATTCCTGCTTCCCACCCATTAATCCTCTTTGCAGCTCCCAGCACAGGCTCAGCAGGGAACAAACAGATGGACAACGACTTCTCCTTGGAGAGACTTGGATCAGCAACTTAGAAATGCAGATTTCTCCAGGAAAAGCCAGTTAGTCATCCAAACAAACAGATATGCCCTGGGGAGGGGGGGAGAAAAAATCTGGATAGCAATAGAGCTAAAATAAAACCTTAAGGAAAGTAGAGGCTGTGAGGATGAGAAGAGGATGGAAAGGGAATCTAAAGATGAAAGAGCTCCAGCAACAAAGCACAGACAACTCTGCTAAATGCTCCTTTCTTGTGTGGTTGCATTTGTAACACAAGGAGATAAAGACTGAGAACTTAAAAACCCTGAGTGTATCTTCCTTTGCAACATACAGGTCCAGATATTTGTGTTTTCCTCAGCATTTTAATATTTCCTGGCCTCAAACTGCAGAGGGAAACGGAGGCTGTGGAGCTCCAAGTTGGGGTGGGATATTCAGGATAAACTATGGATCAGGGTTTAAGATTAAAATTACTCAGGGAAGAGGTGACAGAGCAGGTTCTCTCTTAGGCAATAAAGAGCTTTTCTGATGTAATTCCCTCGAAATATTCCAGAGGAAGCCCCTCTGCCAAGGCAGGAGGTGGTGGGATGATCTCACCACCTCTCAGGTTTGCATCCCAGACCCAGCAGGGTGTCCTCCTGGACTCCACTGCTTCCCACCTGCCCACAGATTCCTTGCCAGGGCCACAGGGGCAAAATCTGGGCACCAGGAGGCCACAGCTCATCCAACAGGAGGCCACAGGGATGGAGGGATGAGGGATTGGTGGTGTGCACCCCTCACAGGAGGCAGGAGAGGCAACAAGAGGCCCAGAGGATTCAGGATTCCCTCCAGGAACCTGTCAAACACTGGGATCACACTTGGCAGGGAAAGGCACTCAAACAGCCCCTGTCCTGCTTCCAGCCCCTTGGAAAAGGAACAAGGATGAGCTACTTTACTCCAGCTGCTGCTTCCCACTTCCCTGGGCTCCACCAGCAGGGCAGGCTGTGCCTGGAAAGCACAGCCAAGGAGAGGCCCAACCCCAAAGCCACCCCAGCATCACTGGATTAAAGCAGGAAAGCTCTAAAGGCTTTTCCTCAGATCTGGAAGTTGAGATGATTATGATTATTATTAAAGCAAATTCATCATTTCAATAAACACATCAGTATTCAGTGACTCAGAGAAAATGTGTCAAAATAGATCCAATTCTTTTTAAACACAACCCACAGCCTGTTTTGGCCAGATGGGTTCAGCCTTTCTCCAGCAATAAGAATTCTTGCCCTTTTTTTAGATCCTGTAGACTAAGGAGTTCAGGGGTTTGAAGAACAGAAAGCAGAGGAGGCTGCACAGCAGAGGGAACCCCACACTGATGTCCTAAACACATTCCAGCTGCTTCCACCTGCACTTTATTCCTCGCCAGTGGTGGGGAATGAAGGAAAGGAGGTCCCACCCTCCCCCTGCAGAGAGGTTGGAATCTCCACTCCCAGCTGTGCCAGCCACAGCAAAACTGCTGGAAATGGAGAGGGACCAGAGGGAAAACTGTCCCAGCCAAAAGGGAAGGCACTCCCCTCAACTCCCTTCTCCACATTTATTATCCAGCAGAACTAATTAAACATCAGCCAGTTCAGCACTGAACTCTGTGGTGTTCACAGTCAGACCTTCCCATGCTCCTCAACCACCTTTAAAAAGCTCCAAAGGCAGCAGAGCCTCCCTGGGCTCACAAAACACACTCCCAAAAAGCTCCAAAGGCAGTAAGAGCTTCCCTGGGCTCACAAAACACCTTCCCAAAAAGCTCCAAAGGCAGTAAGAGCTTCCCTGGGCTCACAAAACACATCCCAGCTGAGCCTCCCCATGTAAATGGGTGCTCACATCTAAGTGTGACCAATCACAGAGTGGCTTCCTAAGAAGTTCTCATAATTAACTTAAAATCCATCAAAGGATTTCTAGAAAAACCAGGGTTAAGTGTTACAGGACCAGCTGCATTTTAACCAAATAGCAAACAAAAAAGCTTCATAAATCTAAATAATTTAGCAGATTAAGCTCCCAAGCAGTGGGTTTTTTTCTTGATTTGGTGGCCATAATGTCACAGTGTGATACCAGACCTTTGGGACATCACTCACCACCAACAATATCTCAAGTGCAAACACCTGATCCATGAAAAAAAACCCCATGGATATCTCAGTTCCAGGATGGGTTAATCCTCTTTTACATGAGCCCAGGTCTGGAGAGCCTCAACCTTAAAACAGCCTAAGTCAGAGGTTGCAAAGCCAAGCTTAACCTGAGGAAGATCAGCTAAACCAAAGCCAGGGCATTTTCTGCCCATCCTCAATTTTATCTTATTTCTTGAAATAAAATATTTCCTATAACAGGAGCAAAGCATGAAAGTTGTGGCTGCAGCAAGAGGAGATTCACCCTGAAGATGGAAAATCTCTGCTTGAAAAGGGATTTACTTACAAAGAACTAAAGCAAATCAATGAAGTCATCAAAATACACAAAACTATTCCAATTTACCCCAAAAGAGGCTTTGCAACTATTAATGCAGGGAACCTCCACCTTTATCAACAGATGCAGGGAACCTCCACATTAATAAATACAGGAAACCTCCACATTAGCTGGAAACTCAACCTCCTGATATCACACAGGAGCAAATCCTTCCCCTTTTGAAGTTAAACCTTTGCAGGATGCAAAGCCTGAAAGGATTTCAAGGAACACTCATATGGACCTGCAGCCTCAGAGGGGCAGCAAAGCACCAGTGCCAGGGTTTTTCCTGGGAATCAGAGCCTGGAAACATCCCCAGGCTCCATCCAGCCTCAGAAACACCCCCTGGGAAGGAGCTCGAGGGCTTTCCAAGCGCTGGGGAACTGGCAGTGATCACACCTGATGCACTTCCATTCCCATCACAAGGTGGTTTTATTCTCTAAAAGCCTTTCTACAGCCAAGCAAAGTTATAAATCCCTGGAAAAACAAGCCATGTTTGTGCTGGAACACCTGCATTTGGAGGGGTATATTGTATTTTCCACCCTGTCATGAATTCCTACATGGAAGTCAACGTGACTGCTCTGAAATACATCCATTTTTTGGAACCAAACTGTAACAGAAAATCGTGGCTTACCTTGGACACAGAATGTTAATCCAGGAGGGAAGGGGAAAGGACTCCCCGAGGATCCAGCCTTTGTCTCTGCTCCAAAAACCTCCCCCAGGCCCTTATTATCCCTTTTATTAACCAACCAACAGCCCTCAGGTGGGGTTTGTTGTGGGGCAAACCCAGCTCAGCTGGGACATCCCTGATGGGAACGATGCCTTGGGATCACAGGGCACCTGGAAAGCCCCAAAATAAAGCAGCTCATGGAAAGACAAGGTGATTCTGGAGGGCAGAAGAGACAAATTCCCCCAAAATTATGGAAATTTTGTCTGTGTGGAAATTTTAGTCTGTGTGACATCTGGGCCAGGGATGGAAAGACATGAAGAACACCAGAAGAGAAGTGTTTTTTTCTGACCTTGTATCAGCTTGGAATGATTTTCCTCAGTTATTGAGAGCAGCTGCTGCTCTGATTATTACCCTGAGCACTAATTGTTTTCCCCCAGAGTCAAAATGCTTCGTTGCAGCCCAGAGAGAGGAGCCACTTGTACCAAACAAATCTGTGCTGAGGGAAATGGCACAAATATTTTGGCATTTTTTTAGCAGTGCTCCAGAAGGAGACAAAGCACATCCTCCATCAGTTCATTCACTGCTCTTCTGCCATGAAAAATGAGGGAAAAGGCATCGAAATAAGGGGGATTTTTAATACCTCAACATTTTTAAAGTGGGAACCAACACTGGGACAGTTTTGTGGGCCATAGTTAATATGCCAAAGTTGATGTAAAGGTGGGAGAAGGTGAGTTAATAAGGAAATACATCCACTCTGCCATCCAGAGGTTATCTCATGCCACCTTTTATTGCCCAAGGGTCAGTTCTATTTTGGTAAATCAGCATTTTAAAGGTACCCACAGACCCCCTGGGCCACTCCAAGTCCTTGGGATTGGGGGGAGCCCCAACCCCTGTTCCTGCTGCTTCCTTCTCCTCCTCCTCTTCCTTCTCCTCCTCCCAGGAGCCAAGGGATGGTCCCACAGCCCCACCAGCAGCATCCCAAAACTGGGACTCATCAAGTCAATTAAGCACTCACATTACTTTTGGAAGTTTCAGATTTATTTTTGCCTCAAGACAACAGTTTGAGGGGTTTTTTTTTATTTCACAGTGTTCAAATAGCTCTAATACTCCTTTAGACAAACCTTTACATGATTCCTGCCCGAGTCTAAAGCACTAAATAACACTGAGAAACAGCTCGAAATCTTTTCCTGGGATTTCAGGGAACCTACAGCTCCTGACTGAACCCTAGAAATCAAACTCTGCCATCTGGACCAAACCCAGAACTGGTTCCTGGAGGGGTTGGGACCACTCAAGGACTTCAGGAGCTGCCCCTGATTAAAACTGCAGTCAGACAGGGAGTTGGGTTGCAGGATTTGAGTGGGCTAATTACAAACCCCAAGCCTGGCATGGGAAATCCCTTTTCCAAGCTGGTCCTGCTCCTGTTTGGATGATGGTTTCTCTCAGCCATGTAAGGGAGGTGTCGCTTCTTGGGGCTGCCAGTTAAAACTGATCCATAAATCCACAGAACCTCGAATATTCTGACTTGGAAGGGACCCCCAGGGACCAAGTCCAGCTCTTAAGTGAGTGGGGCTCAAACCCACAGCCTTGGTGTCCTCAGCACCTGCTCCAATATTTGTGTTAAAAGCCCACAAGGACCAAGTCCAACCCTTAAGAATGGCCCAAAGAGGGATCAAACCCACAGCCTTGGTGTGCTCAACACTCTGCTCCAACTAAGGTTGCAAACACAAATATTTGTGTTAAAAGGGGACCCACAAGGACCAAGTCCAGCTCTTAAGAAAGGCCCAGAGGGGGCTCAAAGCCACATCCAAACACAAATATTTGTGTTAAAAGGGGACACACAAGGGCTCAAAGCCACAGCCTTGGTGTCCTCAACACTCTGCTCCAACCAACCCAGCTAACGTTGCAAACACAAATATTTGTGTTAAAAGGGGACCCCCAAGGACCAAGTCCAGCTCTTAAGAATGGTCCAGAGAGGGATCAAACTCACAGCTTTGGTGTGCTCAACACTCTGCTCCAACTAAGGTTGCAAACACAATATTTGTGTTAAAAGCGGACCCACAAGGACCAAGTCCAGCTCTTAAGAATGGCCCAAAGAGGGATCAAACCCACAGCCTTGGTGCCCTCAACACCTGCTCCAACCAACCGAGCACAAATATTTGTGTTAAAAGGGGACCCCCAAGGACCAAGTCCAGCTCTTAAGTGAGTGGGGCTCAAACCCACAGCCTTGGTGCCCTCAACACCTGCTCCAACCAACCGAGAAAAGGGGACACACAAGGGCTCAGACCCCCAAGGACCAAGTCCAGCTCTTAAGTGAGTGGGGCTCAAACCCACAGCCTTGGTGCCCTCAGCGCTTGCTCCAGCCAACCCAACTAATGTTGCAAATGTAAATATTTTCATTAAAAGCTCATGGAAAGCAGCCACTAAACCAACTGATGCCCGTTTCTCCTCTGGCAGGCAGCGGGCACAACGTGTTCTCCGGTGCCACCTGCACCCTCTGGACCTACAGGTGGCCCTCAGGACCATCTGGGTACAGCAGGAACCCCGTGAAGACGCTGTCGTCCTCGGCGCCCGCGTAGACGCCGTTCCAGTCCCGCGCCGCCTCCAGCCACACCTGGTCGCCCGTGCCAAGCCTGAGGATGGCGAGGAAGGAGGCCTGGTCGATGTCCTGCCCGTGCACGGTGTCCCTGGCCCTGGCCAGGCGCCGGGAGCGTGCCACGAGGCTGACACGGGCGGGGCGGCCGCGCACCGTCAGGTGGAAGGCGAACACGTAGGCGCCGGGCACGCTGCAGTTGAACCTGCCCGTGCTGGGGTCGTAGTGCCCCTGCTCGTTGTACAGGACCCTCTGGAACCTGATGGGCACGTTGGGCGGAGGGAAGGGCTTGGCCAGCGCGGCGCTGAAGGCCGAGCGTGGGCGCTCCGGGGTGTCCCCGCGGGCACCCTTGGCACCACGGGCGCCCTTCCTGCCCGGCGCCCCCCGGCCCCCCTTGGTGCCCGCCACGCCCTTGGGCCCCGCGGGGCCCATCATGCCAGCAGGTCCCAGGTCCCCTTTGTCCCCCTTGCTGCCTTGGTCGCCCTTGTCTCCCTGCCTGCCATCCGCCCCCCGGGCACCCTCAGTGCCCGTGTCCCCCTTGCTGCCCTTGTCCCCCTTGGTGCCCCCTTCCCCCCTGTCCCCCTTTGCCCCTCTGCCCCCTGGCTCCCCACAATAGCCCTTCTGCCCCGTGTCACCCTTTTCCCCCTTGGCACCCTGTTCTCCCACCGCCCCTGGGTCCCCAGGATCGCCCCTGTCCCCCTTGGCCCCTTTGGTGCCGTTGTCACAGGTGTCCCCCTTGGTCCCCTTTTGGCCCTTGAGCCCAGGGGAGCCCTGGTTGCCCTTATTGCCTTTGGCTCCAGCTTCACCTGCAAAGGGGCAAAGAGCGGGGAAAAGAAAATTACAAACAAGGGCATTGGGTTGCTCTGGGGACAGCAGCACAGGGGAGGGGCAGGGCAGCATTCCTGGTTTCCCAGGGCTGGCACATACCTGGCAGCCCAGGTTTGCCCGGGTAACCGGCGTGCCCACTCGCTCCTCGCTCGCCTTGCTCCCCTTTTCCCCCTAGGAATTCCAGCAGTAATTAATTCAGTCATTAAGTGGGGCTGCTTTCTGCAGCACAGCAATGATTCCAGTGATCCCACAGCTCACACTGGCACCACTCCCACGTGTCCCTCACTCCACTGGCAGAACAGACACGAGCAATGTGTGTTTTGGAGAACCCCCTTCAGAACCTCAGCTGAGTCCCACAGCCCCACCACCCCCTCCCTCCAGCGCTGGATCTCTGCCTCACTGGGAGGCAGATGCTGCTGTTCAGTGGCCAGATGGAGAAGATGATGGTGTTCCTCAGTCCAGGATTGCCCAAAGCTTGTTCCAAAGTGGACCAAGGCCTGAGAGGCTGCAGTGGGAGCACAGCCCAACACTCTGCTGCTGGAGCTCCTCTCAGCTTTGCCATGGCATTTCCTGGCCAGAGGCAGCCCCAGGCTCCTGCCATGGTGTGGGGGGCAGCAAAGAGCTGCTGGAGCCTGAACTGAGGGGCAGGGTCTGCTTTTGGTCCCTCCTGATGGGTAAACATTGCTCTCCATCTTAGCTGAAATTCTTTAGCCTGAGATACATTGAAAAGCAGCTTCTACACCTGCACGTGGCTTTTCTTCTTATGTCCCTAACCCAAAGCAAACTGAACTCAGTTTGTAAACTATTCAGACCAAGGATATCCACTGGTATCTGTATGACAGCTGTTCTTACACCACCTGAAGATACACCTGAGTTACTGTCCCTGCACCAGTGCCACCTAAACCTCTCCAGGTGTCAATCCCTACCACTGCACTCCTTTTTCTCTGAAAAATGTGGGTGTTTATAATTTTGTGGTATTTGATGAAACAACAGCATCTGCCCTTAGGCTGCTTTACCTCTGTCTCCTTTGGAACCTTTTGGGCCTTGAGGACCAGGAGTTCCTGGCAGACCATCCTCTCCCTTGTCCCCCTTGGGACCTGCAACACAACAAAATGATCTCAGTAACTCAAAGGTTTTACTTCACCAATCAAATTTGCAATACCAGCACTGGGGAGGGCATGGAAGGGGTTTCCACCCCTCTGGGAAGAGTTGGGTGTTTTATTTGCCCTCACACAACGCGTGCACATCTCACAGCTTTGCACTTCACTCTTGGCTGGAGTTAAAGACTTTTTCAAACCAACTTTGAGCTGCCTCAGAGCCACAGGAGCTCAGGCACTCAGAGCACATCAGAGCTAACATGTCTTTAATATCAAAGGAGCTCCCACAGTTTTGGAATTGCCCCTCTCCTTACAGAGAATTGTCTGCAAATACAGAGTGGGACATTGGTGCACAAAGGCTGGGTGGAAAGGCAAGGAAGCTGATTCCAACCTTTTCTTCATTTTTACATCCACTTGGGCATCTCAGAGACTCCCAGAGCACATCTGGGAGCAGATTATGGCACTGCTGCCCCTCCACTTCTCATGAGGTCTCCTCATCTCCCACACAGGTCTTGCCAAAGCCCTTCTTGAAGCGAAAGCTCCTTGTTTGGTGTTTGTGCCCCAGCCGAGGGCAGTGCCCTCCATACCTGGGGGTCCCTGGTGCCCTGGCAGCCCCCGGGGCCCCATGGCAGGGGGGCAGCAGTCGCAGCAGTTGAAGAAGAAATCGTCAGTGTCCAGCGTGTAGTTGTCCAAGGGGAACAGCGTGGTGGCCCCTTGGCTCAGGGTGGGCACCTCAGCCCCTCCTGGGGCTGCTGGGAAGGGGATTTTGCCCTGGGGAGGAGTGGCAGGGGGCACAGAGACCACCAGCTGTGGGGGCTTGGGCTTGGTGTACTTCACAGCTGGTGTCACCTTCCCACTGAGTGCCAGGGCCACCAGGAGCAGGGACAGGCAGGGGACAGCCAGGGAGCTCCACATGCTGGCACCTGGGGAGAGACACAGCAGTGAAGTGATGCCCAGCACCCTGGGCCGCTCCCTGCAGAGCCACCCCAAGCCCCAACACCCATGGTGGGCAGGCCCTGGCACAGGTGCCCAGAGAAGCTGTGGCTGCCCCAGCGCTGGGAGTGTCCCAGGCCAGGCTGGGTCAGAAAGGACCTTAAAGATCTTTTAGTTCCATGGGCAGGGACACCTCCCACCAGCCCTGGGTGCTCCAAGCCCTGTCCAACCTGGCCTGGGACACTCCCAGGGCTGGGGCAGCCACAGCTTCTCTGGGCACCTGTGCCAGGGCCTCCCAGGGAAGAATTTCTTCCCAATGTCTAACTTCAATTTTCCCTCCCTCACTTTGAAGCCATTCCCCCTTCTCCTATCACTCCATGTAGAGTTTCTCCCCAGTTTTCTTTCCAGCCCCCTTGAAGCACTGGAAGGATATAAATAATATTCAATAATGATTTCAGAGTCCTACATGATTGCACACGATACAAAGCTTTGCTCTAAACCAATAAATGAACACAAAATGAAACACCAAGTTTTCAAAAAATATTTTGGAATCAAAGCATCAAGTACCAAATATTCCTAAAACTTTATTTTGATTTTTTAACTTTGTTACTGCCTGATTTTCTGAACTTTCATAGTTTTAGTGTCGACCTTCCCAGGAGTTTTGACTCCTTTTAAGGTGTTAGTTCAGCTGAATGAGGAAGAAAGGGGGAGGTAAAAAGGCCCCAGCTGTTCCTATAGGACAGGTGACTGCTCTCAGGTGACTTGTCACATAAAGCATCTTTGTTTCTTTTTTAAAGCAGTGTCCCCACCTGTAAATACAAACAGAACAGAGTCCCTTTCTTGCTGAGCCTGTAACCCAACCCTTGGCCAGCCCTGGCACTGCCCGGCCTGAGAAAGTGCCCAGGAGAGCCTCGACTGCCCCAGCCATCCAGAGGGTAAGGGGAGATCCCTCCCCAGGGCTGGCACTTGGGGGCTGGAGTAGAACCTTTCCCTCTGTAAGAATTCAGTTTTACTGGAGAAGGTGATGATGTTTTATCCATTTATACACAAACCCAAATCGTGTCATGGAAAACTGATTATCCACATAAGATCCCCCATGGCACTGTCACCATCCAACAAGTTCCTCATCCCTCCAGCCCCAGTGAAGGAGAAATTCTCCTTTCTCTGTGTGTGTTGCACTAAGATGGGATATCAGGCATTGATTTTGGTTCCCATTTTCTCCCACCCAGCCCTTGCCAGCCTTGCCATGCAGAGTTTAACAGGCAGAGCTCAGCACAGGCACAGCATCCTTTATCCAGTGAAGGATAAATTCTCCTTTCTCTCTGTGTGTGCTGCACTAGGATGGGATACCAGGCACTGATTTTGGTCCATTTTCTCCAACTCAGCCCTTGCCAACCTTGCCATGAAGTTTAATGGGCAGAGCTCAGCACAGGCACAGCATCCTTTATCCAGTGAAGGATAAATTCTCCTTTCTCTCTGTGTGTGTTGTTTTAGGTTGGGATATCAGGCACTGATTTTGGTCACAGGCTCTGATTTTCTCCAACTCAGCCCTTGCCAACCTTGCCATGCAGAGTTTAACCCCCAAAAAACCCCCAAATTCTCCTTTTGAAGATGATCTTTCAGGTCTCACCACTTTGTGATTTTATATAAAAGCATTTGAATAAAACTGAAATTTTGGACTTTTTCATTACATTAACTCATCATTAAAATCAGTCCCCTCACCAGGAAAGATTTCCCAGTGGACACAAACCAGGCAGAGTCAAACTTTGCTGCAGTGCCATCTCATTCAGTACATCTGCATTTAACTTAAATATCTACTCATTGCCAGCACATCTCCCCTAATGCCATGGCAACAACACCCTTGTTCTGTTGGGAGCTCCCCAAGCATTGTCAGATTTAGATATTCCAGCTCCCAATGGGGATTTAACCCCAACCTGCCACTTTTAAATCCCATGGAGGTGACTGCACTTTTGGCTCTTTAATTACTTTTAGTTTTGATGTGAGGGAAGGAAAAGGTGCAGCCACACATTCATTAGAGTCATTTTATTTTTTCAGAATAATTCTAAAGTGTTAAATTCTACAACTTCACAGTCAATGCCCCACCTGGAGACCAACCAAGCATGTCTGTCCTACCTTACAGCGGGTCCTGCTGCCAGGCAAACCCTCCCTCCATGGCACCTGGCACAACACAACCTTCTTTGGGGACACAATTCCTTTTATTTGTGCCCAGCTGCTCCTGTGGCCAATAAGAGGCAGCCCAGGAGGGAAGGAGGGATTGGCAAAGCCCCCTGGAAAAGGAGAGAGGTGGCACTGAAACCTGAGGAGGTTCAGCCCTGGGGCACTGCCCTTCCCATGGCATCGTTTGGGCTCTTCCCTCCAACACCAGTTTGGGGGGTTTAGGGACACTCCTCTTTTGAGAGACAGTGAGTTTTTCCATTGGCTTGAGCAGGGTCCAGGGTTCCCTCTCAGATTTGGCCCCTCACTCCCCAACTTGAGGTGGGACTTTGGAAGGGGTCAAAGGAAAATTACAGTGAGCTGAGTGGGATTGGGGTGGGCAACACACCAGAAGGGACTCACAGTATCATGGAATGCCTTGGGCTGGAAGGGACACTAAAGTCCATCCAGTGCCACCCCAGCCATGGGCAGGGACATCTCCCACCAGCCCAGGGTGCTCCAAGCCCTGTCCAACCTGGCCTTGGACACTTCCAGGGATGGGGCACCCTGTGCCAGGGCCTGCCCACCCTCCCAACCAGGAATTCCTTCCCAATTTCCCATCTAATCCTGCCCTCCTTAGTTCAGGCCATTCCCCTTGTCCTTGTCCTGTCACTCCAGGCCCTTGTGAAGATCCAGCCCAAAGTCCTGGATTCCTGCCCCAGCTTTCCAGGCTATTCCCAAACAATCAACCAGGAATTTCACAGGGAGATGCCCTGACCCTGTGTAGGACACTGGGACATCCCAGCTCCCAGGAGGGAACTTCAACAGCTTCTGGGACCTGCTGGAAACAGCTGGATCCTCAATTCACACGTGGATCCTGAATACAGAGCTGGATCCTGAATTCACAGCTGGATCCTGAATTCACATCTGGATCCTGAATACACACCTGGACCTGAATTCACACCTGGATCCTCAATTCACACCTGGATCCTGAATACAGAGCTGGATCCTGAATACACACCTGGATCCTGAATACACAGCTGGATCCTGAATACAGAGTTGGATCTCTAATTCACACCTGGATCCTGAATTCACAGCTGGATCCTGAATACAGAGCTGGATCCTGAATTCACAGCTGGATCCTGAATACACACCTGGATCCTGAATACACACCTGGATCTCTAATTCACAGCTGGATCCTGAATTCACACCTGGATCTCTAATTCACAGCTGGATCCTCAATTCACACCTGGATCCTCAATTCAAACTGCTCTTGTTACAAACCAACACCCATTTCTCACACTGTCACTGGACTCCAGGTTTTAAACCAGAGTTTCCAGCTCTATTTGTGACAAGCTCAGGGACACATAATGAAGATGAAAGGCAAACAAACCAACTATAACCAAATCCTTGATTCATTCTTAACTTGGGACTTTTTATTTACAGCAAAATTAGTCAGTAGGGGAAAATTAACCCTTTTTAATCAAGTTTATTGCATTTTAGTGCTGACCCCACACCACCAAAGCTGCTCCTTGCCAGACCTCAGTCTAATGCCACATTTGCTGCACACTAAGCTAAAGCCCAGCTTTAACCCTGGCTTAGTGTGTTTTCCTCCACAGTTGAAGTAACAGCAGTCTAGAATAAAATATTAGAGTCTTTTAAACCCTCCAGTGCTGATTGTGCCCCTGAAGAAACTTTGGAGCATTGGGGTGAGAGCAACCCCCTTTGTGCCCTCTGGGAGAGGTGCCAGGGGATGGAGTTACCGCTCCCTTTGTGTCTGCCTGGTGTGTTTGGGGACAGAAACAGCCCCTGCCAAAAGCCAGGCTGGGATTGGTGCCCTCCAGCACCAAATGCAGGGAAAGTGATCCTGGCTGGGAGGCAGGGCTGGAATGCCAGGCTGGGTGGATGGGCACAGGGGCTCCTGCTTCCAGGCTCCTGCTGTGGCTGAGATGCCAAAACCCCAAGAATGACACCAAGAATGACACCAAGAATGACACCAAGATTAGGGCAGGAGCAAAGTCACTCAGGTAACTCCCTCTCCATCCCTTATTTCTCCCTTGGAGAGGGAGAAAGAGCGAAAGGTGCTGCATGGGAAGGGCTTGGACTTTGCAAGAAGCAGCAGAGGCATCTTGGGCCCATGTGCCACGTGTGCCACATGCCCACATGTCCCACGTGTGCCACCTACAGAGCTCCAGGACAATGAGGGGCTCTCCTCGCTGGCAGGGGCAGCTGGGCAGGGACAGGGGGCAGGGGGCAGAGGGTGGCATGGACAAGGAAAGCACCAAAGGGGCAGAACTGCAGCTCCAGGCTGAGGCTCAGCACCAGAGGGCACTGCAGGAGCTGCCACACAGCTGGAACACGCCCCTGGGAACACGGAATATCCCGATTAAAATGGGAAGGATCCACAAGGACCAGCCAATCCAGCTCCCAGCCCTGCACAGGAGGACCCTGAGAGTCCCACCATGTCCCCCAGGGTGGTGTTGTCTGTGTTGTCCAAACTTCTCAGCCCTAAGCTTTAATCATCCCCCCAGACATCATGTCCTGCATCCTGATCCATCCAGGATAAAAGCAGCATTTTCCCAGGATAACTTCCCAAGAGCCTCCAAAGTGGAATTTTTTGGATCACTGTATGTGATGAATAAGTGAAACAGGAAAAATCAGGAATCTGTGAGACCTGCACTGCCCAACCTCACTTCCATGGAGAGCATAACACAGAGAATCCACATGGTCAACCTTTATAAAGGAAAACAAACCAGGAGAACCCCAGATATGGATAAGAATGGATCACTTGAAGAAAATTTCCCATGGCAGACTGGAATGAGTAGGATTGATCCCAAGGCTGGGCCTTCTCCACGGGGAAAACTTCTCCAGCAACTCAGAACTGCTGTTCAAGGGGGGCTGTTCCTTCCAGACCACCCCAAACACAACTGCCTTTTCCAGAGGGAGCTCTGAGCTCCCAAAGCACCTTCTCTTTGTTGTGGAACAGTTTGGGAGCAGTTCCAGGAGTGCAGCAGCCACTCTTGCCCACTGTCTCCCACAGCCATGGGATGGGGAATCACTGCCAGCCCAGGGAGGGGGGGAGTGTGGACACCTTTGGGTCTCCAGGGGGCCAGTGTGGACACCTTCAGGTCTCCAGGGGGGCCAGTGTGGACACATTTGGGTCTCCAGGGGGTCAGTGTGGACACCTTTGGGTCTCCAGGGGGCCAGTGTGGGCACCTTTGGGTCTCCAGGGGGTCAGTGTGGACACCTTTGGGTCTCCAGGTGAGTAACAAGATGCCAATCCCAACAGGAGATCCCACTCTTGCTTCTCCACAGCATCAGCCTGGCTGTAGCAATTTAATGTTGGCCAAGGGACACACCAGGAGCCAAGAGGGACGTGCAGATGTGACTCATGAAGGATTGTAGATCCTGCCCAGCCCTTGTTCTTGAAGTTGATTAATCCTTTACCTTCTAATTATTTGTTGCTGATCCCAGAATGCCACCCAGCTCCTCCTCGAGCTGGGCACAGGCAGAGCCACCCCAGACCAATAGTGATATTTAGGAGGGCAAATAATCACTTATCAATAATCACAGAGTCCCTCTGTGCTAGAAATAAGCAGTTTCCTGGGCAATATAACTTCCTTGGGACTTCCCTTGACCAAAATTCCAACAGAAATCCCAGCAGATGGCAGGATCAGACCCGGGCACTGCTGCCACCAGTGTCCCCTCAGCCTTTCCTGCCCCTGCAGTGACACCAATCCCCAAACCAGCAGCTCCAGACCGAGGTGGTGTCACCTAAAGCACTTGGAGAGATCATCACCCACAAGTGGCTGTCACACCCCCCAGAGATCTGACAGCTTTATCCACTCTGCCCTGTAATTAGATAAGAGGTTGTTCTCTAATTTGTAGGGCTGAGTGAGAAGAGTAACATCAAATAGTCAGGAGCACAATTAGCAGCACAATAATCTGAGGTTTAGCCAGAGCATCAACTCTTCCCAACATCCCAGCCTGGGGATTCTTCACAGGAGTGTTCTGAAAACCCAGAAAAATTCCAAGCCTGCTCTGGAAGTTTCCGTGAGCTGAAAAAGTACATTCAGATATCTCAGTACTGAAAAATGAGAAAAGTTCAGCCTGTCCTGTTGGATTTGAAGGAACATCCTCAGGTCTGCTCAGGCTGTAGGTTTAGATTGGAGAGGAGGGAGAAATTCCTGGCTGGGAGGGTGGGCAGGCCCTGGCACAGGTGCCCAGAGAAGCTGTGGCTGCCCCAGCCCTGGGAGTGTCCCAGGCCAGGCTGGACAGGGCTTGGAGCACCCTGGGCGGGTGGGAGGTGTCCCTGCCCAGGGCAGGGGTGGCACTGGGGGGGCTTTGAGGTCCCTTCCAACCCAAACCAGTCTGAGATTCTGTGATTTGAGGGAACCACATCTCCAGAGGAGCCTGCAGTTATTTTCCTCCTGATCTTAAAGTTCAAATAAACTCATCCAAAAGGAGACAACCTGAAAGAAAGTGCCCTTTCAGATCCCCCATCTGCAGGAGGGGGTGCAGCCCAGGAAAAGGAGTCCCTAAAACACCTCTGTGGGTGCAGCCCAGGAAAAGGAGTCCCTAAAACATCTCTGTGGGTGCAGCCCAGGAAAAGGAGTCCCTAAAACATCTCTGTGGCACCTTGGCACGATTTGGTCAATATTTGGCATCCACAGCCCTGGTGTCCAAGCCAGCCCTGGTGCCCTGGGCTGGAATAACCTTGCTCTCTGCCAGGTGTTTCTGTGCCAGGTGTGCCAGGTGTGCCAGGTGTGCCAGGTGTGCAGGCTCAGGAGGGATTCAAAGCCTCCAGTTCTGAGTTTAGAAATGCTGTGCCAGCCTTTGGGGCACACACAGGGTTTATTCCTGTCTCGAGGGGCTGAGCTGGATGTTTCCTCCAGGAGCTAAAGCCGGGGCTGGAATCCCCAGTAATAATTAACACAAATCCCCAGTGGGAAAACAAGGAAGGGAGCAGATCCTCCAGGGCAGCAGCCCCTGGGGAGACAAGGAAACAAACTCCCTTCTTTTATCTGCCTTATTGGGGTAACGACTCTGGTCTGATTTTGAATGTGACAAGCACAAGACTTTTAACCAAGAATGAGGTTCCAGAAGGTTTGGAGCAGGAGGCTGGAAGCTCCCAGGAAGGTGTCAGCTAGGCCTGGCTTAAGGCTTCCACTCATCTTTTTTTGTTTAGGCCTGATGGTCAGGAACTGGGAGGATTTTTTGGCTCTTTGCTTGGGGCAGAAGGAGCTCCAAGGGCCATTTTGCAGCTGGTAAATGCAGATTTAGATGTGCTTTTAAATGTCTTTATTGGCCCACATGAAGCCTCTCCTTTTCAAACACTGGCTCTAGCAGGTCTACTAGAAAAGTTAGTTCTTCATTTCCTTTTTTTTTTCACTTTTTTTGTTCCAGTTTCATTGGTTTGCTTTTTGTTTCTTCCAAGAGGCTTCTCCTGAGATCAGGGAGCAAAGTGGCAGGAGGCTCAGGGGAAACAGAGGGTGAAGGGAAAGAGCCTTCCCTGTCTCAGCAGCAATGGATGACAAATCAAACCACAGCCTCCTTTAGATTAAACCCTGGCCTACTTCTCATAAAAGTTATTAATCCTGAAGTCAGGCAGGAGGCAGCTGTGACTTGGGGAGGTTCTTCCCTCTGGAAACACTTGGCAGGGCCCCTGCAGCCCTGTCTGGTCTGAAGGCAAACAACATCTGATAATCAGCAAATCTGTAATTCATTGTAAGGCAAATCCTTCTCCATTTGATAAGACTGTGTGTGTCAAAAGGCAAGTGTGAAACATTGCTGTGCACACTGAACCTTCCTCTGAACCAACAGGTTCAGGTTGGATATTGGGAAAATTTCCTCATGGAAAGGGCTGTCCAGCCCTGGCACAGCTGCCCCAGGCAGTGGGGGGATCCCCATCCCTGCAGGGGTTTCAAAGCCCTGTGGATGTGGCACTTGGGACATGGTCAGTGGTGGCCTTGGCAGTGCTGGGGAATGTTGGACTCAGTGATCTTGGAGGTCTTTTCCCTAATGATTGTAAGATTCAATGATTCTGTGACCATGAGCAGGGAGGTTGAAGCAAGACAGTAGCAGATGATCGAGGTGATAATGAGACTGTGGGACAGTTTTTTTACAACACCTCATGGAAAACCACCCCAAGCAGTCCCTAAAACCCCCAAAGTCAAGTGTTGTGTGGAGCAAGTGCCCTGAGAACCAAGAGTGTTTTTGCAAGGTAGGAAGGAGCACAGGTGGTTGAAAGTTTCAAACAAATGCTCTGCATTTGTATTTTTGCAGATCAAAGACTAAGCAGGCAGCAGTTCCACACTCAACATTCATAAAAATAGAAATAGCAGCAGCAAGAGGCTCTGCTCTCACTGCATCACATCGTGCCTGCACATCTGCTGCCTGTGCAGCTCTGTTTGTGCAGCACCTTTCGAAGGTATTCACGGAGGAAAGAGCGTTTTTAAAGCATCGTTAAAACCGCGTTCAAATATTAAAGGAAGGGCTTGAATAGCAGCGGGTACACCTGGCCCTTTGAGAGAGTCTGCATTCCTTGATGGCTTTCTGTGCTTGGAACGCAGCGCTGGGGGCCGGGACAGGGACACAGAGGCCCCAGGGGGTGGGAGGTGAGCCCACGGTATGGAGGGTGAGCCCATGGTATGGGGGGTGAGCCCACAGCATGGGGGGTGAGCCCACGGTATGGGGGGTGAGCCCACGGTAGGGGGGGTGAGCCCAAGGTATGGGAGGTGAGCCCAAGGTATGGGGGGTGAGCCCACGGCATGGAGGGTGAGCCCACGGTATGGGAGGGTGAGCCCAGGTCCCACTGGGGTGACTGTTCAGGGAATGACACTGTACCTGGAATTCTCTCAGAACCTGCTGAGCTGGAAGGNGAGCCCACGGTATGGAGGGTGAGCCCAAGGCATGGAGGGTGAGCCCACGGTATGGGAGGTGAGCCCAAGGTATGGGGGGTGAGCCCACGGTATGGGGGGTGAGCCCACGGTATGGGGGGGGAGCCCACGGTATGGAGGGTGAGCCCACGGTATGGGGGGTGAGCCCACGGTATGGAGGGTGAGCCCACAGTATGGGGGGTGAGCCCATGGCATGGGGGGTGAGCCCAAGGTATGGGGGGTGAGCCCACGGCATGGAGGGTGAGCCCACGGTATGGGAGGGTGAGCCCAGGTCCCACTGGGGTGACTGTTCAGGGAATGACACTGTACCTGGAATTCTCTCAGAACCTGCTGAGCTGGAAGGGACCCACAGGGATCATCGAGTCCAAACCCAGGGCAAAACTGAACCAAGCGTTTCTGTTACTTTTATTTCTTGTCTATACTGCAAAGTTAAGTTCTTAAATTGCTGTTTGGAAGGGAGCAGGACATTAAATCCTGCTTTTTTCTCTCTGGGAGGGAATAAACTCGAGCAAACTAAGCCTCGTGGGCAGCAGCATCACGCCGTATTTCACAGCATTTCACACAAAGCCTTGTAAGCCCTTGCCCACCCATCTCCCTTTTCTGGAAAGGTGGTCGATGGTGATGCCACCCTCAATTCCCCCTCTCCGTGCCAGGTTTCTCCCAGCCGTGCCCGGCACCCCTCGGAGCTGGGATGCCCTCGGTGCCCTCGCTGTGGCACAAACAACTCACAAAGGTCTGTGTGCCAGCGCAGAGGTGCGATGCGGTGCCCGCTGCGGGGCTGTGCGGGGCAGCTTTGGCGCAGCCCGTGCGCGCTCCCTGCGCGCTCCCTGCGCGCCCGCATCCCGCATCCCGCCGCCGCATCCAGGGAGGGAGACCCGGCGCTCCCGGGAGGCAGCTGGCACTCCCGAGGTGCCAGCCAGCTCCTGCCCACGGCTTTCCCCGAGACAGGCTCCGCTCCTCCCACCCCCGAACGCCGCAAGCCCCAGCGCAGCGGCTGCGGCAGCGGGCGGGGCGCGCACCAGCCCCGGGGCCGCGGCGACAGGAGCCGAGCGGGGCGGCAGGTAGGGAGGGACGGAGGGATGGAGGGAGGGATGGAGGGAAGGAGGGAGGGAGAAACGGGGGTATTTAAGCAGCGCCGGGCTGGGGAGCCGCGGTGCGAGGAGAGGAGGTGAGGGCGGTGCGGGGCCCCGGAGCGCCCGCATCCCGGAACGCCCGCATCCCTGGTATTCCCGTATCCCGGAGCGCCCGCATCCCGGAGCGCCTCCAACCTCGGTGTTCCCGCATCCCTCGTGTTCCTGCATCCCCGGTGTTCCCGCATCCCCTGTGTTCCCGCATCCCTGGAGCGCCCGCATCCCTGGTGTTCCCGCATCCCGGAGCGCCCGCATCCCGGAGCGCCTCCATCCCCGGCGTTCCCGCAGCCCCGGTGGTCCCGCACCAGGTGCCCACACGGCCCGGTGTCCGCGGGCAGCCCCAGCCCAGCCGAGCTCGCCCAAGGGCACCGCGGCGGAGGCTGTTCCCGGAGCATCCCCGCAGCCGGGGCCGGTGACCTTGGCCCGGCGGGGCTCGGTAAGGAGTTCGGTAAGGAAGGCGGGGGGAAGGCCCGGGAGCCGCGGGGACAGCGGGGCAGCCTGCGGGGTTTGCTCTGCTCTGCTTCCTTCACGGTAGTGGTGGCGTTTCAGAAGGACCTCCAGCCTTCAGCAAGGTCCCTGTGGGCTTAAAATGCGCCCTGCTCGTGGCTGGGGGTTGGAAGGGGATGAGCTTCAAGGTCCCTTCCAAGCCAAAGCATTCCTTGGCTCTGGGACTTGTTGCTGCAGTCAGGGATGTGCAGCCGGTGTTGCTGCTCCAGCTGCTGGGAGGATGGTTTGCCTCAGCAGGGGTTCACTAAAAGCAGAAATACAAAGGCTGAGAGGGGGGATGGAGGAGGGAAGGTGACTGTGCTGCTCACACCAGTGTGGTGGAAATATGCTGGCAGATTTCTGCTCTTTGGTTTCCTTAGACTTGCTGGTGGCTCCCACTAATCCTTCAGTGGGAAGCAGGTGCCAGACCCACCTCCCTGTTGTATAAGCAGAGCTGGGATAGTAGGGAGGAGAATCCCTGCAGTAAATGCTCTGCTTAGTCAGCACAAGGTACTTCATGGACTGTGGATTTTGGTGGTTTAGGAACTGGGATGCTTGGTTATGTTTTACTCAGGAATATCCCAAGTAGGGTACAGATAACTCTGTCTGGAGAGCAAATCCACGAGTGCTTGGAGTGATTTCCAGAGGGTGCAGGTTTGGTGGGACACTCTGCTTGGCTGTGTCCATACAGAAGGGAACCCACTCAGTGCCTTTCAGGGGCTCAGCACCACGGGGTGTTGCACCTTCAGAGAGTCTTGTCTTGCCCTGCTGTCTGACTGGAGGATTCCTTGTGTCTCCCCTCCAAAAATTCAGGGTGGCTTTTTCTTTCCCCTCGTTTTCAGGGTATCAGCAGCTTTCTGTGCTCAAAGCTGCTTGCTCAGCGCCCAGAGTGGCCTGGGAGGGAACCTGTTCCTTGCTGCACATGTGGGGTTAACTCAGTTCTGTGAAAAGTGTCAGTCTCCCTTTTTATTTCTTATCTATTGCAAGGATCTCACTTCATTTTTGGCTTTTCTCGCTGCATTTTTTCTTTGCTGTGGTGCAACTCTGCTTCCTTTCATCAGATCCCACAGGAGATGCACTTGCACAAGAGTTTTGTACCTGTTCTCCACTAATACCTGTCATAACTATGACAATACTCACCTTCTCAGGTTGCACATAACCCAAGAGCAGCTGTTATTTTCAGCAGCTTAAGAAATGACTCAGAGCAAAGCAAAGTCTGAATAAAATAAGAACTACAATGGAAAGTAAATCTCTTTTTAGACCCCAGACATCTCAGCTGGTTTGTTAATAGAGTGATGTGTCTACACAACCTTCTGAACTTTAAGGTCTTTGAAGTCCTCTTGAAGGATGCAGATGATGTCCCAAATCTCCCAAGGCTTTTCACCAAAAGCAAAGCCAACCCCCCTGTAAGGTACTCCTAGAACAGCTCTTGGAGAACTTTCCATTTTTAAGTATTTGCAATTTAAACCTGGTGCTGGTCTCCAGTCCAGAACTGGAGGGTTTTTTGGGGAATCAGTTGAGTTGAAAACCAGGACTGTCCTAAACTGTCCGGGAAAACACAGGGAAGGCTTTTCCTGGGATTTCAGCTTGCCAGTTTACCTGTCTGCCCTGGCAGGGCTGCCCACAGCTCTGCCCCAAGGTGCCAGTCGTGCCACAGGAGGAGGACTTAGAGCCCAAAACATGTTCCAGCTCAGGCAGCTGGAAGGGAAGGGATTTGTCCATCAGCTGTAAGGAGCAGACAGTTATGTAAGGAAATGACTGAGGAAACTTCAGAGGAGGGAAGAGCACAAAAATTGTTGAAAAATTAATTTGGCCTTGGAAGAAAATGGGACAGAGCTGCTCCAACAATGTTGTTGTTACAGAGAAGCTGCTTCTCTTCCTTCTTCTGCCTGAGCAGAGACAGGAGAGTGCCCTGATAAATCAGCCAGGCTGCAGAGTTAGGGGGAGTTGATTTATTTGGAGATGTGGCTTTGCTGGGAGCAGCCTAGAGGTTCTGGGGAAGGCAGGAATCACTCTGAAATTCCACTGCTTTCACCTGCTGTGCTGTTCCTGAGTGGCTGGGAGCCTCTCTCCAAAGGAGGTCCCTGTGGGTCATGCAGATCCTCCTCTGCCCTCCTAAGGGTCAACACTTTGGGTATCCCATTTAAAATGCCTTCCCACATCTCTGCAGGCCATGGGACACTCCAGCTGGGTGCTGAACTCACCTGAGGGAGTTCAGGCAGAAATGCCCTGGGTGTCCTTCCATCCAGCTGCCAGGAATCCCTGTGCTCCAGGCAGAGATGCAGCCAAAGTGCAGCCCCAAAGCACTGCCAGGGAGTCCAGAAGAGCTGCTGGAGGGGCATGGACGTGGCAGCACCTGGGAATGAGCTTTGGGTTCAGAGTTGGGCACCAGGAAGCTGGGCCAGACTTTGTGCAGGTGTGGCATTGCCACCTTGGGAGTGATTCGCTGCCTTTTCTGGAGTCAGCAGAGGTAAAAGGAAGTCTTCCTGAACAGCAAAAGCTCCTGGGTCTTGTGTGCATTATGTAACACGTGGAAGAACCCAAACAGCACCTCTGTGCTCCCACTGAGAGTAGCAGGAAGGGGGATCAGTGTCTGAAGATGAGGAAGATGCTGGAGTTCATCCTCCTGAGCAAGGCAAAGCAGAAACGGGGCTCAAAATGCTCTCCTGCCTCATCCCTTCCTCTCTTGAAGTATTTTTCCACTCCTGGAAGAACTTTTTGCCCAGAAAGCCCCACAGGCACAGTCAAACCATGTTCACTCCCATACAGAATGTCTGAGTCATGTAGAGCAATAAAACTTCCCTAGCTCAGAGCTTTGTCCTGCTGTTGCACAGGACATGTGTAAGAACTTCTACATTTCCTGGAGCACAGGAGCTTGGCACCACCAGCAGTGTGTGCCCCAGTGTGCTGAGCTGCTGACTCAGGAGGATGAAAGCTGAGGGAGAGACTCCAAAGACTGATTGCCTCACTGCTGCTCTGCACTCCAGAATTACAGGTGGGGGTTATTTATTCAGATCTGTGTGTTGAGTGGTGCCTCCTCAGTGGGAGCTGTGCTGGGGTTGTTGCTGTTCTTATTCACATTTATTGAGATCTCTGTGCCCAGTGGTGCCTCCTCAGTGGGAGCTGTGCTGGGGTTGTTGCTGCTGCTGTTCTCACTCTCATTTATTGAGATCTGTGTGCCCAGTGGTGCCTCCTCAGTGGGAGCTGTGCTGGGGTTGTTGCTGCTGTTCTCACTCACATTTATTGAGATCTCTGCGCCCAGTGGTGCATCCTCAGTGGGAGCTGTGCTGGGGTTGCTGCTGTTCTCATTTATTGAGATCTGTGTGCCCAGTGGTGCCTCCTCAGTGGGAGCTGTGCTGGGGTTGTTGTTGCTGCTGTTCTCATTTATTGAGATCTCTGTGCCCAGTGGTGCCTCCTCAGTGGGAGCTGTGCTGGGGTTGTTGTTGCTGCTGTTCTCATTTATTGAGATCTGTGTGCCCAGTGGTGCACCCTCAGTGGGAGCTGTGCTGGGGTTGTTGCTGTTCTCATTTATTGAGATCTCTGTGCCCAGTGGAAGCTGTGCTGAGGTTTTTGCTGCTGATCTCAGTCCCATTCCCTGCCTGGCATTCCCTCCCTGTGCAGACAAGCTCCAGGGGCATTTAAAGATCCCTGGGGAAGCACTGCAGTGCCCTGAGGTTTCCTGCCTGCCAGGAGGGCACAGGCAGCTTTCCTGGAGCCACAGGGGTGCAACAGGGGAACAGGCTGAGTGTGTCCCTGGGCTTCCCTGCCTTAACTGCTGCCTTATCCAGATTTCCTCCCCACTGCTGGTCCACAGGACCTGCATTTCATTCCTTGTGCTCTCTGCTTGGTGCTCACTGGATAAAACATTAAAGGCACTGCAGGATGGGCTGGGGATGGGAATCCCTTACAGTTCTGTTGCACTTGGAGGTGCCTGTCTGCATAAAATCGGTGGGCACATCCCACAGTCACGTTGGCACCAAGAGGGACAAGGCTGATGCCTTGGATAAGTCAGGGAGTTCTGAGTTACAGCAGAACAAACCCCCTTAACACAATGAAATTACAGATAAATAACTTGCAGAAAGGATTTATGTTTCAATACCCAAGGGGGTGACTACCCATTCCTCTTCTAATAGCTGAAATTATTTATATATCAGATAATTTAAAATAATTACTGCATTTTGCCTTGTTGCACCTGCCCACACATGGGTGCTCAGGGGGTGGCTGGACTGGGAACCCCCTCAGGGGCTCAGGGTTTTATTTAAGCTTCAGTATGAGAGCAATCCCTGGGGATGCTGCAAAACCCACCCACTCCTGCTTCTCTGCAATTATTCAGCAAATGGCCAATTTTTAGCCAATTAAATATTTGCATTTGGGGGATGGATTGGCTGGTTGCTTGTTTTAATTCTTCCCTTGTCCCTGCTTTAAATTCCAAACATCATCCCTGTTGAATGGGGCCACCTCCACTTCCAGGGGTTGTTTTTCCCACTCCAGATAAACTCAGACCTAAATATAAGTTGAAAAACCTTTTTCTCTGTGTGTGTAAGCGAACCAACCCCTCCTTGCTGAGGGTGGGCAGGTGTTTTTCAAGCATTCTTTGGAAACCAGTCCATCCCAGTTCCCCTGCAGGAATGTTTCTTCCCACAGGAATTTCCCAGCAGGTGCTGTCCAGCCACGGGTCAGAGCTGTAGAATTAAAATATGAACAGAATTCCCCAAATCCCCTTTGCTCAAAGCATAACTTCCATATTAAAGAACCTACACTGGCATCTTCAGGTTCCAGCTCCCAACTAGCCCTAAGACCACATCATTAATAAAGCAATTTTTGAGATTAGACATGCTGTGAAATGAAACTTGGGGTATTTGGATGCTGATTTATCTTTCCAGCTGCCCTAATCAGAGACATGTGTCAACAAGCAAGAAAATCAGGCAGCCACTTAACACAAGAAAAGCTGCTTTACAGGTTTCTCTTCTTGGGTTTGTTTTTTTTTTTCTTTTTGCTTGGAGGTGGAATTGCTGAAAATAATCTGAATGTTGCTTAATGGCTTGAGCAGCTGAATTCTCTTCATGTCACTCATAGCTGGCAGTAACAGTCCCATGGCCTCTGGAAAGGCATTTCCACAACACAACTGAATGTTTAAATCCAGATTTACAGCCATGTGAGTGTTAAGTTAAAATGGCATAAGAACAAATTATCTCCCGCTCTGGAATGTTGGGAACTGAGGAGTGAATAACTCAGGACCCTTTCAGCTCAGAGTGACAACAGCAATGTAATAAAACACAGCAATGCTTCAAAAGGCAAGTGGGAGCCTCTCTGGGGTGAGTCCTGTTTGAAACACAGATTTTTTTTTTGCCTCAAAAAGTTTTGTGTAGTGATCTGCCATTCCCTTTGATTATTGCTCCAAGTGATTTGGGTGTGAAGCTGCCTGAGACCTGTGGGGCTGTGGAGCTTTGGGCTGTTCCTTTTGCTCCACACTGAGCCCAAATGAATGAAATTAGGGCTCCTTCACAAAGGTCTCTGTGGCACAGGGCACTCCTGTCTCTGCATTCCTGAGCAGCTGGTTTAGGATGGCTCTTTTTCCTTCCCCTCCTATGTTTTCCTTTATAAATTATGCACTGCAATGACATTATCCTTCACCACTCTTGGTGTTGCTGCATTTCTCCTGCTAACAGAGGAGGTCTCTGGGTGGATGAATGCAGTGGAAGTGTTAGTGGGGAGGACACTGTAATTTACTGTTTGGCTTTTACTTATCTCAGCCTTTATGGTTCATTAGGAGACCACAAAGCCTCTCAGCTTTGTTCTCCCTGGTACTCCAGGGTGTCTGAGTGCCTGGGGATGGAGCTGTGCCCCTGCACCCTGACCTGGCACAGGCTGCTCTTTGTGGTGGAGCTGAGTGGAAACACAATCCCCGAGCTGGAGAAAGGGTGACAAGGTCTTTAGTTAACTCAAAAGGGCTGCTCATCATCTTCATTATTTCATCCTTTATTCATCTCTCCCTGTGAGCCAGCAGTGAGTGCTGGTGCTGAGGCTGCAGCCTGGCTGGGCATCACTCCCAGCAGCCTGGGGGATGTTTGTCCTGCCTTTGCTGTCCCTCACACCAGCTCTGCCATGGGACACCCCAGTGGGTGAGCAGCTCTGGGAACCCAGAGCCTCCAAGGCAGTGCTGCAGGCAGGGTGAGCAGGTAAAGTTTACCCAAGGCAGGTATGAGTTTAACTAGCCCAGCTATAACCCCAGTGTAAACACCTTCATCCCAGAGTGTCTCAGAGGGCCCTTATCATTCCCCTTCCAACCACAGAGGAAAGGGCTTAACCTCTTCATTGAAAAATGCTGCTCTTTCTGCAGAAGGGCTAAATGGAGACACTTTTGACTCCCAGGGGGTCACAGTTTGCCAGCTGGGCCATTTTTATTGAAGGCTTTGCAGTATTTACAAGGCTTTAAGGACTCTCTTGAGTTCTGCCATAAAATAAATTATGTGAAAGGAATCATCTCCCATTCATGCCAGGAGAGGACCCAGGGGTGGCCTTTCTGCCCAGCCTGAACCCTTGCAAGGAAAGCTGTTCCCAGCAAAGACAGTCACTGCTAAACCTAAGCTGGGAGTGATGGAGTGATCTGTCCTCCAGAAGCACTGTGGGCAGTTTCTTGGTCTAGGGGATGTGCTCTGGGAGATATGGGAGGATGGAAGTGAAGGAAAGGAACTGCTTTGGGAGAATTAGAGGAATAAAGGATGTATTGGGGAAGGTCCTGATGGTTGGAAGACACAGAAGGGCTGGTGGGAAGAAAGGGCTGGGTGGGTGATGGGGCAAGTACAGAAAGTTTTATGCATAAAAATCTAGACGGGGACACCTTCCACTAGCCCAGGTTGCTCCAAGTTCCATCCAGCCTGGCCTTGGACACTTCAGGAACTGACAGAGCTTCACCAAGTGCCAGCAGCACCTGCAGAGCTCACACTGCTGTGCTGTGCCCCAGAGGCTGCTGATGGCACTGGTGTGTCCTTCCTGTTTGACATTTACCTTCTGTAATGATCACATGTAAAGTAAACAATATCAGGCGGATAGAAAGGACTTCACACAACAAATCTATGAGATTCATAGTGAAGACATTTTCTTACTCACAGCACAAGGTTTATATAAGGTTAGACCTACAGCTTATTGGCTAAAAAGAGTTACACACCACCACGCTAGAAACTTCAATTGGTTAGAACCCACATCTCACAAGTCCAGTGTTTTGGAGAACTTATCCTAGATGTTTCCAAGAACCTCTCCGATGTGCTGTGAGAAACCTGAGGAGCACCCATGAGAAACTAATTCCTCCAAGCAGCTGTGACTTGTTTATTCTTAGCTGCCTTCAGTCTCACAGGGTCTTCTATAGATCTGAATTGCTCACTTGTGATTTTACTGTACCAACACACATGTGCTGTCAGACTTGACCTGATGGTCACCACCCCACAGTTGGTCCCAGTGGTCACTCTGCAGCCCCAACCCAGAGCTCCCTGTCGTTGCAGGTCCCCTCTGAAGGCCGAGGATGGACGTGAAGCGCGTGAAGGACTACATCCACTGGCTGTACTACCAGTACCTGCTGGTGACCTGCAGCTACGTGCTGGAGCCCTGGGAGCAGTCCATGTTCCACACCATCACCGTCACCGTGGTGGCCATGGTGGTGTACACGGCCTACGTCTTCGTGCCCATCCACGTGCGCCTGGCGCTGCAGTTCTTCTCGCAGATCTTCGGGGCACAGCCCGACGGCGCCGCGCCCGTGGGCAACTGAGCCTGCCCTGGCCGTGCCCAGCAGTGCCCAGCGGTGCCCAGCAGTGCCCAGCGGTGCCCTGCGGCTCCTGCAGCCTGGGGAACGGTGTGGGGGTTTGTTCCAAGCACCTTGGCACAGCTTGGGGAATGGTGGGGGTTTATCCCAAGCACCTTGGCACTTAGGACACGGTTTTCTCGTGCCACACGTGGCTTTGCTTCATCTCCAGAGCTGGGGAGCAGAGGAGGGCACTGAGGTGCTGCCCCTCTTAAAGCAGCACAGGAAACACACCCCCTGGAATGCCACTTTTACCTCATTTCAAGCAGCTTCCACTTCCAGCAGCAATTTAACCACTGTGGCACGTGCAACCCATCAGAGACTGATGGCTGAGAGGGCAACACATACAGAGTTCTGCCTGCACAGCCCCCTGTGGCTGCTCTGACCAGAGAACACAAAGAAATGAGAATATCCAGCAGGATTGGAGTGCTAATACCTGGCTGGTTATGGACTTCTGTTTTTTAATGGATGGGAGAGGAAATTAGAAGAGAAAGGAATAGGAGGATGAACCAACTTCTTTGCATCTAAGTTGTTGCATCTGTGTTCAGATGGTCTAAAATATATATTTTTTTTTTTTAAATACAGTGTGTAATCCAGCAGGTTAGTGAAGATGGCAGAAAGAAGTAAACCCAGCTCTGTTTCAATGCTCTGCCTTCTTTGGTAAAACCCAAGATCTTTCCTTCTGCTCCCACTCACCAAAGCAGTGCATGTCAGCACCAGGGGAAGATGATCAAGAAATCAGAGTGGAAGTAGGATTTTAATACCTGCAGGGAAGTCTGAGTGCTTAAAGAGATCCCCTTTGTACAGAAGAAATTAGATTTATTACCCTTGCCTGTGGGGAGTTTCTGGCACAATGAAAGGTTGTTTGGTTTTCACACTACACCTCAATCAAAGGTGAATGCCAGACCATAAATTACAGCCACACAGTGCACGCCTCTAACAGCTGATGCTGCTGTTCTTACAAGTGAGAGGGGCAAAATGTAAATAGCTTTCAAATGATGTTTGCACAGTTATAGGATGTAAAAATAACCCTCTTAACTTCTTCATCAAGCTGCAGTGGGCTCCTGCACGCTCCAAAGCACAAGTCTGTTTGGAAACGAAGACATGTGGTGAAGGTTGAACAGATCTGAACATGTGTATGCAGTTTTTTCAGATGAAAATTAAATTTTATTCTTCTGAAACGACATTTTGGTGCCTGACTCAGCTCTTCTTGTGTTTTCTGTTCATTCATAAATATTCTGGGTGTGTGTGGGCTGGGCTGACACTGGCAGACAGACTACTTTGTAGTAAATATTTTGGGGTGAGGTTGGAGAGCTCCTGAAGTGGATTAAGTTTGAACTGCCATGTTCACCCTCCCTGGTGCTCCAGCCCAAGATTTCCTGTCTCTGGTGGTGGAGAAGGGAAAAAAAAAGGCCACTGATGTGCTTCAAATTAAGGCCCCAAATACCTGTGTGTGCTGGTGGCACAAGGGGGTGGTTTGGGCTCAGATGGTGCCAGGCTGTAATTGCACTCCCAGGGATAACCAGAGCACTGGGGGAGAGGAAAAATGGCAATACCTGTGACATTTGCTATGAAAACAGCCTGTAAAAATAGACTAAAACTACATTAAATTAGACTAACAGTTACAATCCAAATGTTGGAGGTGAAAAAGTGAAAATATTTACCCAGCAAATTGGTGTTTGAACCAAAAATCTTTCCCAAATTCTATCCTTAGTTCTGCTTGTTAACTAGACCATATGATGAGTGAAATGCCATGGCATCTCCTCAGCAGTCCATTAAGATTTTCTGTTTTAATTTCTCAACCAGGTGATTTCTGCCCCGTGACATCCAACACAACTGACCCGCTTTTTGGAGGACAAGGAGAAACATTTGTTAAGGTGTGCAAGGGCTGGCACATGCCCTGGAATATTCCATTTAAACATTTTACTTCCAGCAAACAGACCAAGGGAATGCCTTTCTTCAGGAGCAGGGATTGCCTTTGCCCTCCCGTGGTGGGATTCATGCAAAGCACTTTTCTTCCTTCCTGTGCCTGTTCCCTTTGGCTTTGTGGGAGGTGCAGGAACATGGGGGAAACAGCAGCTTTTTGGGAAGGCTCCTCCAGCCTTATTCAAGTGACAGCTTTTCTTTTTGAGGGAGTTCTTCAGCAGCTTTCCCAAATTCTAAAGGTTTGGGGCAAGAGGTATTCACGGGGAAGGAAAGAAATAGCTGAAAACAACCTCTACTAAAAAGCCTTTTGAGATTTTCCCAACTCTTTTCACTTCTCTTCGCTGCTGGAATAACTCTACCTACCTAATATTCAAAGCCAATGGGTTCCTGCAGGAGACCCAGGGGTCAGTGTTGGGTCCATTCCTGTTTAACATCTTCACTGATGATTTAGATGAGGGGATTGAGTCCATCAGCAGCAAATTTGCTGATGACACCAAGTTGGGAGGGAGTGTCAACCTGCTGGAAGGCAGGAGGGCTCTGCAGAGGGATCTGGAGAGACTGGAGAGATGGGCTGATTGCAATGGGATGGAGTTCAACAAGGCCAAGTGCAGGTCCTGCCCTTTGGCCACCCCAAGCCCTGCAGCGCTCCAGGCTGGGCACAGAGTGGCTGGAGAGCAGCCAGGCAGAAAGGGACCTGGGGGGACTGAGGGACAGGAAGCTCAAGAGGAGCCAAGAGTGTGGCCAGGTGGCCAAGAAGGCCAATGGCATCCTGGCCTGGATCCAAAGTAGCGTGGCCAGCAGGCCCAGGGCAGTGAGCCTTCCCCTGGACTCTGCCTTGGGGAGGCCACACCTTGAGTGTTTTGTTCAGTTCTGGGCCACTCAGCACTGTCTGGAACTCCCTGAAGGGAAGTTCTGGCCAGGTGGGGGTTGGTCTCTTCTCCCAGGCACTCAGCAATAGGACAAGGGGGCACGGGGGGCTCAAGCTCTGCCAGGGCAAATTGAAGTTGGAGAGCAGAAAAAACTTCTTTGCAGAGAGAGTGCTCAGGGATTAGAATGGGCTGCCCAGAGAGGGGGTGGATTCCCCATCCCTGGAGGTTTTTCAGCTGAGCTTGGCCGTGGCACTGAGTGCCATGATCTGGTGACGGGACTGGAGTTGGCCCAAGGGTTGGACTTGATGATCTCCGAGGTCTTTTCCAACCCAATCAACTCTACAATTCTATGACTTTATGACTCTGACTTGAAGGCATTTTTGGCACTCAGCAGTGAACAGAGACATTTCTTTCCCCAGCTAAAAGAGAGAGGAGGTGAGATGACACTTTTGACAGCCTGAGACCACACCACACACAGCTTGGGAAACTCTGCTCCAGTGCTGGAATCCTTTTCCCTGGGGATGAAACCATTCCTACAGCATGGAGAGAGGGTTTGAGGAGGAAGGAGGCTCATGTTTTGGAGCTCCCAGTAACACCAGTGTGGCCAGCAGCTCTGCTGTGAGGAGGAGGATGGCAGGCTCCTTGGCAGTGCAGTTTTTACACCAAAAAAAGGGCCAAATGAAAGGATTGTGTTAGGAGTAAACAGAACCAATAATCCAACAGGAGAAAAGCAGGAAGGGAAGGGAGACGACCCAGGTCCAGCTGCACTGACCCTGAAAGGACAAATGCACCATTAATTCAAGTGAAGGCCAATGTGGGGGCTCAGCTGGCCAGCACCAAACCTCTCTGCTTTAAAACTCATTGGCTTCATTTCATTGCAGCAAAGCTCCCATTTTCCTGCCATAAAAGTTTCCCAGCCAATTTCATGGATCACCTCCCAAATAATCCATTACCAGGGGTGACTCCACATGGACATGGCCAGACCATGAACCTCCAGAATGTTCTTCCTGAAGCCCCTCAGGGCAGCCTTTACCAAACAGCTTCCCAAGGGCCTTCTCCTTAGTGCTGGTCCAAACCCCCACCTGAATGTCCAGTTTACATGAACTCCAGAAAAAATAAGACCCCATGTTTATGAAGTTTGGAAATCTTCAGGAAGCTCAAGTATTTTTTTTTCTTTTAAGTTTTGCAATTGCTGTGATTCCGCCATAATTTAGGATTTTTGTTTGGGATGTGAATTTAGTGGGGAAAAAAATAAAAAAGTTGTGTGTTTTTTTCACCATAATTTAGGATTTTTGTTTGGGATGTGAATTTAGTGGGGAAAAAAAAAGTTGTGTTTTTTTCACTTAAAATGGTTCGTGCCATTATGGTTAAAAGGAAAAAGGGCCTGAAGTTTTTATCAAGTGAAAAATGCTATTAATGTTCTTTTTAGAAAGATTTATAAATCTTCCAAATCAACAAGTTTAGATCATCAGCCACCAACACACAAAAACTGCAATGCAGGAGAAATGTGGCACCACAGAGAACCCTCTCAGAAACTCCCTACGAATAAAACTGGTGTGGAAAGGGAAGTGAGCCCACCAGAAAAGGGGAGAGAAACTGTTTGCAAGGATATGAAGTGACAGGACAAAGGGAATGGCTCCAAACTGCCAGAGGGCAGGGCTGGGTGGGAGATTGGGAAGGAATTGTTCCCTGGGAGGGTGGGCAGGCCCTGGCACAGGTGCCCAGAGAAGCTGTGGCTGCCCCAGCCCTGGGAGTGTCCCAGGCCAGGTTGGAGCAACGTGGTCTACAGAAGGAGTCCCTGCTTATGGCAGGGGGGTGGAAATGGATGATCTTCAGTGTCACCTCAAACCATTCCATGATTCTGTGATCTCCATAGTGGGAAGTTTCTGCTGCAAAGGACAAATGATGTCCTGGTCTCCTTGTGAACGCCCACATTGTCTCCATCTCCCTTCACCTCTGCCCAAGGCAAGGCTCCATTTCTAGAGTTTAATTCCCTAATTACTTGGAAATTAGGGAAAACAACCCCAGGTATTGGAGCCATGGTAAGAGAGGCAGAGCAGGTGCAGTCCCAGTGAGCAGAACCACCTGGACTGCAAATCCCACTGGAGCAGCACCAGCGGGAGAGGGAAGTGGGACAGTTCTCACAGCTGAATTACTGCCCCCCTGGGCACAGACACTGACAGGTGCCCATGTGCCAAGCTGAGCACTGCAAACTAAGGCAGAACAAGCTGAGTTTCAGATGAAATATTACTGAACTTTAAATCATTTTGTCATAATCACACAAAATGTTCAACATCCAACGTTGCAGCAATGGCAGTGCTGTCCTCTCACAGGGCATCAGTGGACCCCTACCCAAATCACTTGAATTATTTCCTCCTAAAACACCAACCCATGGCTGTATCAGCAAGTTCCTGGTGTCCTACCACCAGCTGGAAAACTGGGAAGTCAGTAGCAAAGCTGGACTCCTTCTGAAGTACAAACCCTCAGCTCCTTCAGCACCATCAAACCACCCAAGGAACTTGTTGCAGTCAAAGGAGTCAAGGGAGTTGAAATTACTGAAATGCTCCAGTAAATTAATCTACCTTATGTCTCAGGCAACTGAAAATGCAGGTGCTGTTATTGTTTGTCAGCTGACAAAGCAGGTCTGATGCCTGTAATGTTCCTGAGCTCCCCCAAAGGCTGGATCTGAGCTTGTCCCACCATTCCATGGGGAAGAGGCAGAATGAAAACCAGGCTCCTCTTCACTCTCTGCTACACACAGGAGGCCAAACTCAGCCTGAACGAAGCCAAGTGGTTCAAGGCATGATCAACTCTAACACATTTATTCCTTAGACTAAGCAAACTTTTACTTGAATTGAGTAGCCCAAATTATGAAAATACCTCCAGGCAATTTGCATGGAAACTCCCTGGCTGGGAGGCTCTGATTCACAGGTGGAGGTAAGAATTAACTCTGAGAATTCCCATTCCTCATCATCCCTGCCTGCTCCACCCTTATTGCACCAGTTGCTACATCAGGACAGGTAAGAGCTGATAAACTCTGCTGCTTCTGGTGTTTCACTACAGGATAACCAAGGCCTTCTTTATATTAGAATAAGCTCCAAGCTGGAAATAGGCTGTAGAAATCATTTCATGTGGCCTGATATAAGTTATAGCCCCCCTTGATTATCAACACACATTAGTCTGGATTGAAAAGATGCCCATGTACTCTCTGCATCACAATATGGATCTTATTGCTGAGGTGTGCTCAGGCAAGAGAAAAAAAATCAGGAACCAGGACAGAGGAGAGTGGAAATATCTACATGATGGAGAACAGGGAAAATCTGGCAAATCTACATGAAAAAAAAAGAGATTCTGCTTTTCTTACACTGACTGAGTAAAGAGGGCAGGAATATTGTCAGCCAAGGTGCTGCTTCCCTTATTTTTTATGGCAGTTCCTGTCTCTGCTCCATCATCATGGAGTAGATCAGAAATACCTCATTATTTCAAGGTCATGCTCAAGGATGACTTACATGCCATGAAACTTTATGAGCTTTTGGTATTAAAAAAAAATGAACAGGAGGAGAAAATGTAAAATGTAAAGGGTAAAATGTACATCCTGAGGATTTGGACACAAAACAAGTGAGGCCAGGCTTGGAATAAGCATCCTGACATGGAGAGAGGGCTGGAATGGGATTGCAGCAACATAATTAAAGCATGGGCAGCACCAGCCTCACCCAGCAGGCTGGCAGAGCACGGAGCTTCTATCAGCTCCTGGTGTTCCAACAGCCAGAAATTGCACAAGACACAAGCCTGGTAGCTCACAGACACTAATTATCTGCCAAATGCACACAGATTGAGTGATTTATGAGGCAACAGCTGGAAAAAAGATGGTGCAAAGCGAGTCAACACCTCCAGCTCCGGGCGCTCCGGTGCCTTGCTCAGGGGGAGGATGGGATGTCCCAGGGACTTCACTCCAGGAAGTCACACAGCCCAAGGAGCTTTCTCCACACCACAGATGGCTTCCACTTTGTCTTCCCTTTCCAATATTCCTCCTCACATGAGAACTGAAGGCACAGCTTGATGAAATCAGGTAGGATTGAGCCACTGCTGAGATGTCTGCACCTGCACCCAGCGGTCCGTGCTGCCTCACACGTGGTGTGGAGACACAGCAGAAATGCCAAGGGCTTCCTGTGCTCCAGCCCTGCCCACCCGGCCACAGGTGCCTCACATGCTATCCAAAAATCTGAGTATTTTGGTATCCCCAAGCTCTTCCTTAACACAGATATATTTTGGTGGCACCAAAATATGTCAAAGCCCCACAACCAGTCCAGTATCAGCTTTTTATTCAGAATTGGATATTGGGAAGAAATCCTTCCCTGGGAGGGTGGGCAGGCCCTGGCACAGGGTGGGCAGAGAAGCTGTGGCTGCCCCATCCCTGGGGGGGATGGACAGGGCCAGGTTGGACAGAGATTGGAGCAACCTGGGTTGGTGGGAGGTGTCCCTGCCCATTTCAGTGGGGTTGGAATCTTAAGGTCCCTTCCAACCCAAACCATTCCATGACTTTATGACTTTATGAATTACCACACCCTCTAAAATCCACTCCATCCACCACAGGACTTGGAACTGAAATAAGCATTTTGCAGCAGCCCTGGATCTGTGGCTTCTTCTCCCCAAGAAATCTCCAATAGCAAAACAGCCTCACCAAGATCGTTTTTCATATCAATGCAGATCCTCCTAAATAAATAATGAGCTGCAGCCTTGGGATCAGCTTGGGAAGTTTCCACTCCCTCACACACAGAGCGAGCTCTGGTTTTGCAACGTTCTGGCTGAGCAAGACCTGCACAGACACCTTTAAACAGCCATGTGTCAGCCCTCCATGTCGTGCGTGTGCCAACAAGATGGGAGAGGTGGAAAGAGAAATCCACCCCACTGCCATTGCTCCATCTCTTCCTGAGCGTTTATCTCCATGAAGAATTAGAAAATGCAAATGCCATCAGAGGGGACTGTTGCAAGCAAAAGAAAATAATAAATATATAAGGAGAAAGAGCAAAGTGCCATTACATTTATCCAGCCTGGTACCTCAGAGTGTCTTAGGTTATGATGACTCATGATAAAATGCTCAAGGGGTCTGGTGAAGCCCTGGGCGGGCACAGTGTCCCTGTCCTCCTCCTCCTCCTCCTCCTTCCATGTCTTCCTTTCCTGACTGTTTAAGCAATCTTCAGTTATCAGTCCATGGTCTCTGGCACGAATTACCTACAATCACACAGGTTTTAGTTCTCAGGTTTTTCTGCCCCAGGTCCCTCTGAGTTGGACTCTCTTGCAGTCCTGCCCTGCCTCAGAGGGTTATTCCAGAGATACAGGGCTGGCAGGGGGAGTGCTGGAACATTCCATGGCTTACTGAAGGAGCCATCAAGCCTGGACAGCACAGAGGCACCCACACCTCTCCCTGGCTGTGCTCTGGAGGAGGCTTGGATGGAGCAGCCCCCAGGCTGACCCAGCCCAGTGCAAGGAAACCCACCCAGTGCTTTAGGTTTCCATCACCTTCCCTTCCTACCCTCTCCAGCTGGCTCCATGTGGCTCCCTGGCAAAGCTGGAGCACTGTATCCATTTAGCTGAGCTCCCATTTCCATCACCAAGTTCTCCTGTCTTCACTCCTCCTCCTCCCCTCCAAACCATCCATTTCTGGCTCTTCCATCCACACGAAAACACAACTCCTGCCCCCACCACACTCCTGTCCTCTGCTCCCACCCTCAAAAGCAGAGATGGAGGGAGGACAAGCAGAGCACATCCCAAAGGACAAGGAATACAAGTTGAATTCTAGTGGAAGTTCATTGAACACCTTTTTGGCATTTTCTCTGGTTGTGTCTCCAGAGTGAAGCAATTCTAGGAAATAAATGTCAACAATATCCATAATTTTTATGTACAGGTTTCTAACAGACATAAGTGCAAAATATTTTAACCTGCAAATTGCAGTTCCCATAGAATTCCAGAATGGGTTGGGCTGGAAGGGACCTTAAAGATCATTTTTTTCCAACCCCCTACCATGGGCAGGTGTGAAGCTCATATTGAGTCTCATATTCTCTCATAAGAGAACTCCAAGTGCCAATACCTGAAAATATAAATTCTTGAAAAATCCATTCATTTTTCTGATATCAATGTCCAAACTTGACACTGGTATGGACCCTCTCCCAGCAGATCCATCCACAGCTCAGCACAATCCACCCTCTCTCCAGGTTTCCTTGAGCTGGTTAATGGGATGGGTTTTTTTAATGAGATGAGATGGTTTTTTTAATGGGATGAGATGGTATTAGCTGACATGAAAGATAACAAAAGGCAAGTGCAAAGCAAACAGCTACTGTACAACAGTCTCTAAGATTCCTGTCGTGTTCTGATGAGCAAATATTTACCTTTGTAAAGCAATTATTTTTTAGTCTGAGGTTCAAGTCTAGTGCATCCTGGTACAGGCAGCAAACACACCAGGACTAAGGCAACACCTCCTGCCTGCTGTCCATGCCTTTCCTTAAAATTAAATCTTTGCCATGTCTGTTCGTGGCTATCAAGAAAAAATAAGCTGAGAAGTTTGACAAATACAAGTGGGGAGCTGCTGAAGGACAGAAGTTGTCACAGGAGGATTTTCCCTTGCAATACCCAGAAGATCCAATTTCATAAAATCAGAGAATCCCAGAATGGTTTGGGTTGGAGGGACCTGAAAGCCCACCCAGTGCCACCTCTGCCATGGCAGGGACACCTCCCACCTGCCCAGGCTGCTCCAAGCCCTGTCCAGCCTGGCCTGGGACACTCCCAAGGCTGGGGCAGCCACAGCTTCTCTGGGCACCTGTGCCAGGGCCTGCCCACCCTCACAGGGAGGAATTTCTTCCTCATATCCAATATAAATCTAATTTCACAAATTTGGGGTGTCTCCTTGTTCAAGCTGCTCAATTCAAGCAACGTTATGGTTTGGGTTATTTTGATTTATAAAAGCTACTAAGAAAAATTCCCTTGTTTCTGTCCCCAAGACAGGCATAGCAATGGTTTTTAAAAAGTTCCAGGAATTTAGGAGGTAGAGGATGCCCTTCAGTGCCAAAATGCCCCTGTGCCTGTGCCTGCCCAAACCCAGTAGATCTGCCTGTGGCACCCTGAGCATCCAGCTGCTTCAGCAAGCCTGGGAATCCTCCCCCTCTGCTGACACAGGGCAGCATTTCCTGCCTCTGCCCCCTCAGATATTCCAGAGTTATCCCTGCCCTGCATCAAACACGTCCCATGCACAGGTTTCACCCAGCACATTAAAAGGAAACCAAACCACAGGTATTTGTGCTGTGACGAAGCTCATTAGAGCTGATGATGAAACGTTTCATCTCCTCATCAGCTGAAAGTGGAATGTCCCAATCTCCTGAGCCCTGTCCCAAAGCCATTTTAAGGGAGTTTCCTTTTGGCTCCCTTTGTTGCTGCCTCTGAAGCTCAGCAGGGATAATGTTTGTGGCTCACACTATAGATTGGGTTGCTAATTGGATTCCTCCCAACAACTTGAAGAAATAGGCAAGGACTGGAAAATAATTGGAGCATTATCCCAGTAAATTTAGTGCAGATGAACTGAGAGAAAGCAGCCCCTGGAAGTGGCATATCCCAATGGAATTAGCTGATGTTCTTCCTCCCATTCATATCCCTCCCTGAGACCACAGAGGACAAGCTGAGCCAGCAGCCCAGCGACAGCTCTGCCTGTGCTGCCTTGTGGAATCCTTAGTTTGCAACTTCCCAGCTGGCAATCCATGAAAAGCAAGGAAAGCCTTGCACTCCCAAAGGGATTGCAACCTGATTACAACCTGAACTGGGAGCTAGATCCTGCTTGGAATAAATCTGGGAGCTGGGAGTTGCCATCTCACACACGGGCCAGGCACAATCTGTTCCTGCCCAGGGATGTCTCCTGTGGCATCGGGAGCTGCTGCCTCCAGCTGGAATCCTTAAACATTCCCCTTGGTCACAGCCCTGCCCTGAATTCCCCACTCCAAGCCCTGGTCACAATTCTGTTGTCTGCTCTCTGAATGGGAACTGCTCCATTCCTCCAAACTATTACATAGTGTAATTAGGGAGAAGAGCAAAATTATCAGGAGAGTGGGGATGCTCAGGCCCTCAACAACTAAAACTACAGATGAGGTGTCACCACAACTGAGTTGGTATCAGTAAAGATCATAAAGCTGTTTCATTATTATTGCACAGCCCTTCCCATTCATCACCTGGATGCTGTTACTAAAATGCTGTCATTAAATGAGGGTATTTTTATTAATTAGTGCCTTGGAGGTGCTGGATGTCCTGGGAGCTGTGCACGCTGCTCTGAATCCCAAATTCATCTTGGAGTGAATATTAAAGAAATGTGTAAAACAAGGCACTTCCTTTGTTCTTCAGTGTTTGGCTTTTCCACTGAAATGTGCACAGCCCAGAGCAGAGCAGAACCTCTTTGGGAAGGTCAGAGCAGCTCCACCTGGACACCAGGTCCCAGGAGCTCCTCAGGGACCTCCGGCACCTCCTTCCCTGCATCCAGTTTATGTGAGGGAATAGTGACCTCAGGTGTCTGTTCAATTAATCACAGCAATCTCCTTCCCACGAATTTATCATTCTGTTGTTCTAATTGACATTTCTACTGAAAATGGAGCTGCTGTGGAGTGTTGGCATTGGCACAAACTCTTTCTTTGCTTTTCTGGCCTTGGCACTTGAGCTTTCCTGGAATATACACAGGTACCTACTCTTATTTTTAACCTATTTTTAAATGGTGTTATTTTTTTTAATTTAACCTATATTTAAATGATGTCCCTGGTTTTCTTGTCTATCACACAGATCCTTTTAATGCTCCAAAAATATGACAGTAAAGGCAGAAAACTCCTATATAAAATAAATATAGTACTTAATACTCACTGAAAAACACAAGAGGGAAAGATAAGAAATCAGTGCAAACTTACATGCTTTACCTAGGGAGGAGATTCAGGCAGATAAATTCATCAAACAGCTTTTTTTTTTTTTTGCTTTTTTCCTTTGTCTGCTCAGATTTTTGCTGCTCAGGGATGTGTATCCAGTGGCATGGACCATTCCCAGGGTTGGGAGCTTCCCCAAGGGACAGGAATATGGAAAAAACTGATTTATCATTAGTAGCCATTCACACCTTTAGCAACTGGACCCATCCAGAAAATAAATAGACACTGTTTCCATGGCCACAAATCATTCTGATGACTGGTGTCTGGAAAATAAATCTGAAGCGGAAACTTTTCCAGCACTATTAGGATCAAAATCTCCTCCCAGGGACTTCATAGAAGATCTGGCTCCCATAAATGACAGGCTTTGTCCTATCCCTCTTGAGAGTCTCCAAGTGACAGCCTGGAATTCACAGAAAGTGGATTATTTCATAAATCAAAGACAGAGTGATTCATCAAGGCTTGAAAGTAAAAACTATATAACACCCACTGAGTGGCAGAAGTTCTGAAATGAAACTTCAGTGCAGAGAAACACTTATTTTTTTTATCTTTTTTTTTTCTTTTTAATTTTCTTTTCTGTTTTTTTTTTTAATAATATGGTTGATAGTGTGTCTCCAGAGAGGTCTGCAAAGAAACTTCATTTCAAAGGAGCAGAAAGGAGTAACAGTCTGTGAACACAGGCAGCCCACCAAAGAAAAATGTGCCAAAGAAATAAAAAAAACACATCAGACAGTTTGACAGCCTGTGATTTTCAGTCCCCAGCTCTTCCTTCCCATCAGGGTATCACCACATTAAACAAATCCCACACAATGTGTTGATGCAATTCAGCTCTGCTTTTCTCCACCACAACTGTAAACATGCAGGAAACAAATGCTGATCCACGAGCAAACCTTGGGATGACAAAATCATGGAAGCACAGAATGGTTTGGGTTGGGAAGGACCTTAAAGATCATCTCATTCCAAGCCCCTGCCATGGCAGTTCCTCAGTTCCAAAGGGTGGTTATGGCTCACCACAAATGGAATCTAATCCAACAACTCCTTCTTCTAAATCCAAGTATTATTATGTAATTCTTAATTAATTGATTACAACAGTGCAGTTGTCNAATTCATCAAACAGCTTTTTTTTTTTTTTGCTTTTTTCCTTTGTCTGCTCAGATTTTTGCTGCTCAGGGATGTGTATCCAGTGGCATGGACCATTCCCAGGGTTGGGAGCTTCCCCAAGGGACAGGAATATGGAAAAAACTGATTTATCATTAGTAGCCATTCACACCTTTAGCAACTGGACCCATCCAGAAAATAAATAGACACTGTTTCCATGGCCACAAATCATTCTGATGACTGGTGTCTGGAAAATAAATCTGAAGCGGAAACTTTTCCAGCACTATTAGGATCAAAATCTCCTCCCAGGGACTTCATAGAAGATCTGGCTCCCATAAATGACAGGCTTTGTCCTATCCCTCTTGAGAGTCTCCAAGTGACAGCCTGGAATTCACAGAAAGTGGATTATTTCATAAATCAAAGACAGAGTGATTCATCAAGGCTTGAAAGTAAAAACTATATAACACCCACTGAGTGGCAGAAGTTCTGAAATGAAACTTCAGTGCAGAGAAACACTTATTTTTTTTATCTTTTTTTTTTCTTTTTAATTTTCTTTTCTGTTTTTTTTTTTAATAATATGGTTGATAGTGTGTCTCCAGAGAGGTCTGCAAAGAAACTTCATTTCAAAGGAGCAGAAAGGAGTAACAGTCTGTGAACACAGGCAGCCCACCAAAGAAAAATGTGCCAAAGAAATAAAAAAAACACATCAGACAGTTTGACAGCCTGTGATTTTCAGTCCCCAGCTCTTCCTTCCCATCAGGGTATCACCACATTAAACAAATCCCACACAATGTGTTGATGCAATTCAGCTCTGCTTTTCTCCACCACAACTGTAAACGTGCAGGAAACAAATGCTGATCCACGAGCAAACCTTGGGATGACAAAATCATGGAAGCACAGAATGGTTTGGGTTGGGAAGGACCTTAAAGATCATCTCATTCCAAGCCCCTGCCATGGCAGTTCCTCAGTTCCAAAGGGTGGTTATGGCTCACCACAAATGGAATCTAATCCAACAACTCCTTCTTCTAAATCCAAGTATTATTATGTAATTCTTAATTAATTGATTACAACAGTGCAGTTGTCAACACTCTCACTACAAAGTGTTTTTCAGCCTTCTGGGGGAGTTGTGAGCAGTGGACCCAGAGGAAAGGTGTTCATTGTCCTGCTGTTCTTCCCCAGGGAAACCCAAATCCTCATTCCAAAGGAGTTGGAATTCATCATGATAAAAAGTTCTTCATGTTGGGATCTGGGAGGGGCATGTGCATGGTGTGTGGCTTCCAATAAAGAATTTCAATTTTTCAAGGAGAACAGACATTTTTTACCAAGACTTTGATGGAATTTTCCACTCAGTAAAAAAAAATGGTTTTCAGGGATTGTTTTTAAATAGCTCTAGTTATAACAGCAGCACTCACACATCTTCATACTCACCTTTACAGGAATCAATGTATAAGTCACTAGTGGTGTTCTCCAGGGGTCTGTGTTGGGTCCAGTCCTGTTTAACATCTTCATTGATGATTTAGATGAGGGGATTGAGTCCATCAGCAGCAAATTTGGTGATGACACCACGTTGGGAGGGAGTGTCGACCTGCTGGAAGGCAGGAGGGCTCTGCAGAGGGATCTGGAGAGACTGGAGAGATGGGCTGATTGCAATGGGATGGAGTTCAACAAGGCCAAGTGCAGGTCCTGCCCTTTGGCCACACCAACAATTTCATTCTAAAACTAGAAGTTTTCCTTTTTCAAAGAGACTTTTTTTCAAACCATTTGCAATTTTCTTCTCAAAATCCGTACTGAAGGGGATATGAATTTAACACTCAATGCCCAAATCTGGACATTCCTTCCAAAAACCACTTCAAGAAGTATTTGGGGACACTCAGCCACAGCTGAAAAATAGGTTAAAAATAATAAAAGCTGCATTTATGGACATTAAATCGGCAGCATCCTTAAGGCCTCGGTCAGGAGCAAAGGGCCCTGCTCGGGCACTGCCAGCTCGCCCAGTCCCAGCAGGATGTGCCAGCCTGCCAGCTCAGTGCCCACACCGAGGAATGCCCGCCTCACATTTCCACTAGAAATAAGAAATAGTAAGTAATAAGTGATAATAAAGGGGGACACAAAGGCGGCGGGGCGGGGCGGAGCGGAGCCCTCAGCCGCCATTCGCCGGAGCGGCGCGGGGTGGGGGGGGTGTGGATGGATTGATTTGTAATGAAAAATTTATTATTGTTTCAAAGAATCGCTGATTAAAATGTTATTGGCCTGCCCCGCCGGTGCCAGAGGAGGCCGTGAGGGCGGGCCCGGCCCGGCGATCCCGCCCCTTCCCCTTCCTGTCCCTCCCTCTCCGCGGCCGCGTGTGGGGCACGGAGGGACATGGAGTACCTGGGGCCGGCACAGAGCGCGCCGGGACACATGTGAGGGGCTGGGGGCATCCCGGGGGGGACACGGAGGGACATGGAGTACCTGGGGCCGGGACACATGTGAGGGGCTGGGGGCACCCCGGTGGGGCTGGGGGTTTGGGGGCACCTCGGGTGTGAGTGAGGGATTGGGGGCTCCCCGGGTGTGAGTGAGGGACTGCAGGACATTCCAGGGGTCTCAGGGGGCACCCCGGGGATGACAAAAGGATTGGAGAACATCCCAGGTATAACTGAGGGACTGGGGGTACCCCGAGTGGGACTGGGGGATTGGGGGGATCTCAGGGTGGGACTGAGGGATTGGGGGACATTCCAGGTATAACTGAGGGATTGGGAGCACTGCGGGTGTGACTTGACTGAGGGACTGGGGGGCACCCTGGGTGGGAGTGAGGGATTGGGGGCACCCCGGATGGGGCTAAGAGGTTGGGGGATATCCCAGGTACAACTGAGGGACTCAGGGGGCACCTCGAGTGTGTGAGGGATTGGGGGACATCCTGGTATAACTGAGGGATTGGGGCCACCCTGGATGTGAGTGAGGGATTTGGGGTACCCCGGGAGTGGCTGGGGAATGTGGGGACATCCCAGGTGTAACTGAGGGACTGGGGGGCACCCCAGGTGGGACTGGGGGACTGGGGACATCCCAGGTATAATTGAGGGATTGGGGCACCCCTGGTGTGACTGGGAGGCACTGCAGGGGTGAATGAGGCATTGGGGGGCACCCCAGTGGGACTGAGGGGCTGGAGGGCACCCAGGGTGTTAGTGGGGAGCTCAGGGGGCACCCCGGGTGTGAGTGAGGGATTGGGGGCACCCTGGGTGTGAGTGAGGGATTGAGGACCTCCCTGGGTGTTAGTGGGGGGCCCAGGGAGCACCACGGGTGTAACAGTGGGGCTGTTGGTCCCTGACTGTCCCTCCCCTCCCTCCCTGCCTGTGTTCCAGCCTGTGCTGCCAGTGCGGGGTGCCCATCCCGCCCAACCCAGCCAACATGTGTGTGGGCTGCCTGCGGGCACAGGTGGACATCACCGAGGGCATTCCCAAGCAGGGCACCGTGCACTTCTGCAAGCAGTGTGAGAGGTGAGGAGTGTGGGCACCCTCCAGCCTCGGCGCTCCTGGGCTGCTCCAGCACCTCCCCGTGCTTAGTTGGGTATATAAAGTGTTGGTGTGTGGGGTCTGGATGTGGCACTGAGTGCCATGATCTGGTGATCACAGTGGGGTTGGATCAAGGGTTGGCCTTGATGATCTCAGAGGCCTCTTCCAACCCAGTTCATTCTATGGTTTAAATGGTGAGTTTGTGGTCCTTGAAATAAAATAAAAAATGGGAGGGGAAGGTGGTCAGGCTGGCACTGAAATGCACTTGGAGTGCACTTGGAATGCATCACTCTCAGGGTGTAAAGGGGCAAAAGAGTCTGGTGAGGAGCAGCTGGGGGGGCTCAGCTGGAGAAAAGGAGGCTCAGAGGGACCTTCTCACTCTCTACAGCCACCTGAAAGGAGGTTGGAGCCAAATGGGGGTTGGCATCTGCCCCCAGGAAACAAGGGACAGGATGAGAGAGAACAGCCTCAAGTTGCCCCAGGAGAGGTTTCTGGAAAATTTCCTCATGGAAAGGGTTGTCCAGCCCTGGCACAGCTAGCCAGGGCAGGGGTGGATGCCCATCCCTGGAGGGATTTAACAGCCCTGTGGATGTGGCGCTTGGGGACATGGTCAGTGATGGCCTTGGCAGTGCTGGGGAATGTTGGACTCAATGATCTTAGGGCTGTTTTCCAACCTAAACAATTCCATGATTCTAAAAGTTGTAGGTGCATTGTTGATACTACACTGAAAGCTTGGAAAGTATCTGCTTGTCTTTGGAGTGATTTAATCTGCTGAAGCAGGTTCCATGTGCTGTAAAATGCTTGCTGTCCCACAGGTATCTCCAGCCTCCAGGAACTTGGATTCAGTGCTCCTTGGAATCCAGAGAGCTCCTGGCTTTGTGTCTGAAAAAACTCAAAGCCTCCCTGAGCAAGGTGAGCAGCTGATCCTGTGGGTGTTCCATGGCGTGTTGGTGTTCCACAAGGTCCAGGAAACTTGTACAGGATTCCATCCTTCTGGAGCAGCCATTGGTGCTTGTGTAGAGCTTATCAACTCATTTATATTGGATGTTTATAAAATTGTTCATACAATACTTGTTCTCACTGCTTTGTGGCAACAAGAATGAGGCTTGCAGAGGTCTGTATATAGATTAGATGAAAAGTCACAAGTTTAAGTTGACTAAAACATCTTCTAGGTTGAGAATGTTGTTAGAGGAAAATACCTGAGGTAGTGTTTTAGGCAAAGAATTGCTTTTCACCACACTCATAGAATCACAGAATGGATTGCGTTGGAAAGGGCCTCTGAGATCATCAAGTCCAACCCTTGGGCCAACTCCAGTCCCTTTACCAGATCATGGCACTCAGTGCCACGGCCAAGCTCACCTTAAAAACCTCCAGGGATGGGGAATCCACCCCCTCTCTGGGCAGCCCATTCCAATGCCTCAGCACTCTCTCTGCAAAGAAGTTTTTCTGCTCTCCAATTTCCCCTGGCAGAGCTTGAGCCCCCCGTGCCCCCTTGTCCTATTGCTGAGTGCCTGGGAGAAGAGACCAACCCCCAGCTGACCAGAACTTCCCTTTAGGGAGTTATAGACAGTGCTGAGGTCACTCATGAAGATCTGGATTAGATCATTGCCTTATTGAGGTGGTTGTACTGGGTTAGTACTTAAAAATACAAAATACTATCAAAATTCATCATTTCCTGGCATCCAGAGATACTCTTGAACAGTATATTCAGTTACTCTGGTGTCACAGCCTGAGGCTGTATCACCTTTATTTCTGGTAGACCAACCCCCCTGTTCCACCTAAGCATTATTAATTAGATTTGGGGTATTAATATGTGTATTTTTAATGAAGGTTCTTCACTGTGAGCTGTCCCACAGGGCTGTGTTTGGGTGCTTGGAGCTGGGGGTGCTGAGCTCTGTCCTTTCCCACGGCAGGTCCGCCTCATTGATGCAGGTTTCATTTGGACAGAACCACATTCCAAGAGGCTGAAGCTCAAACTGACTGTTCAGAAAGAGGTAACTGCAGCACAGGATTCTCCCTGGCACTTTTGGAAAGCTTTTATGGCAAAAAAATAAGGGTTTATTTTTATTATTAGATTTCACCCTGCCAAAATTTTGTCATTAAAATGCCACTCATTCCAGTTGGAAGGAGGTTGTTGTCTGTTAGGAAAATACTGCTGTTATTTGTGACACAAATACCGTGTCTGTCACTTATTTTAGTGTACAGATTTCAGTCTTGACAGGACTAATGAGGAAGCCTTTGCCACTTTTGTCTTTCAGGTGCTAAATGGGGCAGTTCTGCAGCAGGTGTTTGTGGTGGAATACATAGTTCAGTCTCAGATGTGTGAAGACTGTCACAGGATTGAAGCCAAGGATTTCTGGAAGGCTGTAGTGCAAGTCAGACAAAAGGTGGAGAAAAACTGAGTTTTCATTTGCTCATGGCAGAACAGTCAGGCAGAGAATTGGGGGATTTTCTGGATTTCCTGAAAAGATTGTACTCTGAGACAGCCACAGGGACAGTTTTGTCTTCAAGGTAGTTGGTTTTTTTCTTACTGGTCTTAGTTTAGAAAAACTTTCTGCTGTCCAGTATTATTAACATATTTTTCTTAAATTATACTGGAGGGAGGATCTTCAACTTTGAATTACTAAATGCCTGTCTCTCTTTTAAGGTAGTTTGGAAACAGTAGGACAAATTGTTCATAAATATTTAAATCTTAAAGGAAATAACCTCTGTAGCAACCAATTACACAAAGGTGAGAAATGAAAGCTTTAAACAATTTGCTATAAGTAGAGCACTCTAAAATCTTTTTGGTTACTTGGAATAGGCTTTGGATGTTCCTTCTCTATATGGTCTCACCATATAAATGTTTATTCTTCAGAGACACTGCATGTGCACTGGATGGTTCTTAAATAACCTTGATAGTTTTACCTTTATTTGGTTTTAGACCCTGCACAAGAAGACTTTCTACTATCTGGAGCAGCTGATTTTAAAGCACAGGCTCCATCAAAACACACTTCGCATCAAGGAAATCCACGGTGAGGGAGGTGGTTTGCTGGTCCTGAGGCAGCATAAACTGGGTTTGGGATGGATGTTTTTGGAGGTGTGTGCTGAGAGCTGTGCACAGAAAAGCAGCAGAGCACTTGGCCTGTGTGTTTTACTTGAAATAGGTTTGCTCATCATCTTTTCTTTGCAGATGGCCTGGATTTTTATTACTCTTCAAAGCAACAGGCCCAGAAGATGGTGGATTTTCTTCAGTGTACAGTTCCATGCAGGTATAGCATTTGGATTTATTGCCTTGAGTATTCAAAAGCTTTTGGGAAATGTCTTTTATCCTTATTTTTAAATAATTTTCTAAGTGGAAGTGTAAGGAACCTGTATTCTAGTTAAGAAACAGAATTGCTCCTATAGAAGTCCCATGTTTTCCACTTAACCCTTGTAAAACTTCCCTCATGCATTTTTCTACTTCCTTAGTATTTGTATTTGTTGTACAGACATTTTTGTTGCTGTGCTTTGTGCTGATTATCTCCTGTAATTCAGGAAATGTCCTTCCTGCTGCCTAAAGGCTCTGGTTTTGTGTTTTATAGATCAAAATCATCCCAACGTTTGATCTCACATGATATTCACAGTAATGTCTACAACTACAAAAGCACTTTCTCAGTGGAAATTGTTCCAATATGCAAGGTAGCTTTTCCCTGCCTCATCTCCAGGGGATTGTGTGAGGTGGGAGCAGTTTGGATTTGGAGGTGGAGGCCTCATTGTGGTTTTGGGGGATAATAATAGTGGAATTTGACCAGCATCAGATTTAAGAGTTATTTTCTTAAATTTTTGATGATGGTTAAATAATACATTTACTTTACTTTCCTCTCTTGGTTTTGGGGAGGGATCTACATGGGAAATGCAGAAGTTGTTTGTGATACTGACTGGAAAACTGAAAAAACAAAGTTTAAAATTTCATTTCACAATTTTCTAAAGACTTGATTAAAAATTAAGGCAATAGGAGTGTAAATTCTGTTCTGTTTGTTTGCAGGACAATGTTGTGTGTCTGTCACCCAAACTGGCCCAGAGCCTGGGGAACATGGGCCAGATCTGTGTGTGCATCAGGGTGACAAGTGCCATCCACCTCATCGACCCCCGAACTCTGCAGAGTAGGTTTGGGCTGCTCCCTGCACTGTGCCAACATCTGAGTTGTCTGGCACAATTATTTGTTGCTTCTTTCCACAAAATCTTGTATTTTTGGACCTTGGTATTGTAATTCCCCATCCCTGGAGGTTTTTAAGCTGAGCTTGGCCGTGGCACTGAGTGCCATGATCTGGTAAAGGGACTGGAGTTGGCCCAAGGGTTGGACTTGATCTCGGAGGTCTTTTCCAAACCAGTCCATTCTGTGATTCTATGATAAGTTTATCTGTACAGTAGAATTTAATAGTGAACTAAGAGATAGCTGACCAAGCTTGATGGTGAGGATCCCAGGCAAGATGTGCAGGCCCAGTGTTGAATTCATGGATGTTCTCTGCCTTTGGAAGCATTCCCATTTGGCAGGAATGTTCCTCTACAATTAGAGGGCATCTCATTTTCCTCTGGATTGAGTGTTCAGCCACTTTAATATTGGAAGTCCTCTGCTTGGAGGGTGTGTGCTGGTGAGCTTGACCAGCAGAATCCCTCTGATAGGGATGGATCCAGGAGAACAATTCCTGTGAGCCTGACCAGCAGAATCCCTCTGATAGGGATGGATCCAGGAGAACAATTCCTGTGAGCCTGACCAGCAGAATCCCTCTGATAGGAATGGATCCAGGAGAACAATTCCTGTGAGCCTGACCAGCAGAATCCTTCTGATAGGGATGGATCCAGGAGAACAATTCCTGTGAGCCTGACCAGCAGAATCCCTCTGAAAGGGATGGATCCAGGAGAACAATTCCTGTGAGCCTGACCAGCAGAATCCCTCTGATAGGAATGGATCCAGGAGAACAATTCCTGTGCATAAAGGTCTGTGCTTCAGACACAGGAGATGTGATTTGGCTGTCAAAGATCAGCTGCTCTTGTAGCACAGGTTTGCAGTATGGGTCATGTCCTAAATACCTGTGTTACAGTAATGAACAAAATGTGTTTGGCAGTTGCCTTAATTCTGGTTAATGCCTCCTTTTCATTTTATTTCTTCATAATAAGTTCTCTCCCATCTTGGTGGGTTTTTTCCAGTTGCTGAAGTCGATGGGAACACCTACTGGCGCCACCCTTTCAACAGCTTGTTCCACCCCAAGCAGCTGGAGGAGTTCATCATCATGGACATCAACAGGGTCCATGAGAAGAAAAAAGGAGCTGGGGCAGGTGCACGTTCAAACAAGGCAAGAGTTCTCTAAGGCATGTTTTAGGCCTTCTGTTCCCCTGTCAGCTGAGTGAATATTCACATTCAGCCTTGCTCAGTCAGACCTGTGCTGTTCTGTGCCTTCCCACTGGCAAAAGCTCTTCTTGGGACCATTTCCAGAGATTCCTCTCTGTTGAAGAGTTGCAACTCTACTTTTTAGTATGGTTATTGAAATCCTTTTAGGTTTGCAACTCTTTAATCACTGCATTGTTTTTGTTGGAAGTATGGAAGCATTTCTTTTTAATCAGAATAAATGACTCTTTTTCTCAGCCAAAAGCTGGGTGTAGTTGAGACTTACGACATGAAAAAGAGCCACCAAAACACGTGTCTAGTTATAGAAACAGCCCTTGGGGAATTCCTGGTGGGAGTGGTTGGTACATGCATTTCCTTGCTCCTGTAAGATGAGAGAGGAGGAGCAGCAAGGGATGATGTTTGGTTTAGGAACACAAGTTTAATGACATGCAGTGCAAAGCTGTGCAGCAGCAGTGCAGATGGTGACGGCTTTGGGGATGGCTGAGCTGGTTTTGGGGACGGCTGTGCTGGTTTGGTGACAGCTGAGCTGGGTTTGGTGACATCTGTGCTGGTTTGGTGACAGCTGTGCTGTGTTTCCTCCCCCAGCACATGCTGGCCGAGGCCTGGGTGCGGAAAACCTCGGAGCTGGACACGGAGCACCAGTACTTCTGCTGCACACACCTGGGCCACATCCTCAACCCTGGGGACCTTGTCTTGGGGTCTGTTCTCTTTCTTGGCTTCTATTAAATTACTATTTCATGACAGAATTCTCTGTGTTATCAGGAAAGTTGGTCTGGTTTCTAAATGGAATCATGAAGAGATGCTCTTAGTCCAGGAAATCTTTTTTCTGGCAGAAATCATCTTGTGTTGGTAATGAGAGAGCTGAAGTATTGCCTTTAGAGTGTGGGTTGGAATAACAAGTTAAACACAAATAAGTGGGCAAGACTTTTAAAACCCCAATTAAATCTGTTGGTCATATATAGTGATTGCAAATAGGAAATTTTTGTAGGATTTGGCAATTTAGGGGATTTTCAAACAGGCTTAACCATGAATGTTACTGGAGCTGTTGGGAGCCCAACAGAACCTCTGTGGATATTGGGGTTCAGGAGGTTGGGAAGTGCCACTGGACAGAATTTGGGAACAGCAGCTCTTCAGAGCTGTGTGTTGATGTGGATTTGTATTTGTTTGGACTTCTTTTGGAAACATTTCTCTTTTTAGGGGCTGTAACTTACACTGTGCTGCCCTTTAACACAAACCTGTGGTTTCAGTTTTGTAGATTTCCATCAAACAGATTAACAGCCGTGGTTTTGTTTTAGGTTCGACTTGGCCAACTGCAACTTAAATGACGAGTTTGCCAACAAGATGAACCCACACAGTATTCCTGATGTGGTAAGAAAATTCCTTTCTCTGTACAAAGTTCTCTGCCTTTCCCAGGGCTAGTAGGAAACAGGATTTCATAAGGAAGGAGAGGGGATAATAGTAGTGGAATTTGAACAGCATCAGACTTAAGAGTTATTTTCTTAAAATTTTAAGTAATGGTTAAATAATGCATTTACTTTACCTTCCTCTCTGTTGGTTTTGTTCCATTTACCCTTCACTGTGTGTTGAAAACTGTATTACAACTCCAGTGTGTGTCTGTCCCTTCAGGACATAACCCACACCGTTTGGAACCCTTTGAATTGACAAATGCTGTGTAGATTCCATATAACACTGCTGAGGACTCCTTGACCTGATTTCACTTGTCCAAATCCAGCCTGCTGTGGATTTTGGGGGTGTTTTGAGCAGCACTGAGGGGGTGGGTGTGTAACCAGGGGCTGGTTTTCCCTGCAGGTGCTGATAAAGAAGAGCTACGACCGCACCAAGCGGCAGCGGCGCCGGAACTGGAAGCTCAAAGAGCTGCAGAGGGACAGGGAAGCCCCAGATACAGATGATGAAAGGTGCAGTATCTGCCTGGGTTTGTCCAGTCCCAAAGGTGATGCAGCAACAGCAGGTTCTCAGTCATGTCCTACTGAGAAAAAACGAGCCAATTAGGGATAAAATAATTAAACAAGTCATAAAATAATAGGTGATAAAAACAAGGCAGAAAGAGTGAGTTGGAAATGTGGGGATGTTCTCAGAAGGGAGGTCTGGTGGGGCTTTGTTTGCTGTGATTATACTTTTGCATAAATCCAGAGGAAAAGGGAGTAAATACATTCCACATCTTTTACAGACAATACCAGGACTTCCTTGAAGATCTGGAAGAGGATGAAGCCATCAGGAAGAATGTCAACATTTACAGAAGTAAGGCCTTTTTCACTGTTTAATTGGGTGGAGGTAAATCAGGGCTGTTGGAGGGGAAATATTTTTACTAAAGGTGTGTATTTGCATTCTCTGAACTACTCCTGAATAGAGAAATGTATTTCACAGGTGTCTTTCACCTGCACTGCTTCTCATTTCCTGGCCTTCAATATGAGAGGGAAAAACATTTTCTCCCACACCCAAAACCTCTGCTGAGTGAAGGATTTGATACATAACTCATTTTTCTCCATGAGGAATTGCCATAGGATTGTTGGTTTTTAGAAGGGACTTTGTGTTTCTTGTTTTTATGGTTTGCTGGATAGTTGGGGGTTTTGGTTTGCTTTTATCTCCCTCCTTCTTTGGGGTTGGTTTTGAGTTTGTTTTCTTTGCTTAGGTGTTTATGGGGTGTTTTTCCTTGTGTTTTAGATGCAGATATCCCAGTGGAGAGTGACACAGATGAGGATGGGCCTCCCCGGATCAGCCTGGCTGAGATGCTGGAGGATCTCCATATCTCCCAGGATGCCACTGGTGGGGAGGGAGCAGAAATGCTGACAGAGTAACAGGGCCAGAAATATTCCCTTGGGGAGGAAAAATCCCCAAACCATCACTAAATATTTCCAGCTGATCACAGGAGCAGGAAAAGTAACACTGCAGCCCAAAATGATGGTCCTGAATTAACATTTTATAGATAATATTCTAGGGAAGCAGCAGTTGGAGTTGAGTTTCTGCTGCAAGCATTACAATGTAAGTTCCACAATTCCTCCCATCCCTGAGAGCTCTTTGCTTGCACCTTCTGCAGTGTAAAGGCCAGCTGACTAATTTCAGGGTTATCCTTTGGGATTCTGGAGACAACTGATAAGGAGGGATGTGCAGAGGGAGAGCTTTTATTCTACTTTGGTGGGTTTTTAGGTGGAGTACCTACCTACTCTACTTTGCTTTAATTTCTTCACAGGGGGAGGATTTCCCCTGTCTTAATTTTATTCCATATATCAATATTTTGAGGAAGCTCAAGGATGCAATTCCTGTCCCCTTGGTACTCCAAATACACATCTTGTATCCACAAAAAAACTTCCCTGTAAAGCCCTTGATCAGAAAGACTGGAAGATTCCATGGAGTGTAGTGAGTATTGTACTATATCCATGCCTGGATCAGTGGCTTAAAAGCAAATGCACAATGTATAAGTAATAAATCAGCTATCAACTATTCAAAACCTACACAGGTATTTTTGGTCCATCATTTTTTAGTTTGCCTTAAACCCAGACTTCACTCTGCAAGCCCAGGGAGGACAGAAGTGGAGTGGGAGGCTCTTACAGGCTTTACACTCATCTGGTTTTAATTCCCTTTGCTGCCCAAAGGGGGTTCAACAGTTTTACTAAGAATTTACATACATTTGATTTAACTCAGTGTAAATACAATATAATGTCCACTGTAATTTGTGTCACACTAAGCTCTTCCACTGTCAAGAGCTTTGTCATATTTTACTATATAGAAGAGCAGTTAAGAAAATTCCATAAAGCTGCTGAGAGCTAAAGGAGCAGTTTATCCCCTGAGTGATTCAGTTCAGTGTAGGGAAGGCATAAACCCTGCTGAAAATACGAGTGCAGCTGCACTGGAGGGTCACTGCAATAAATGCTTTATGAGGTGTATTTGACAGGAGCTGCGCCTGCTTCTAGTGCTGGGGAGATCAGATTGCCCCGTGATGACAAAACCTGAGTTTCATCTGTGGAACTAGAACAGCTTTCCTTTGTAACCTGGAGCCAGTGAGCACATTGTGTGTCTGGGTGAGATGTGCTTTGGGCTGGCATTTTTCTGACAGATTTTTCTGATCTGGCAGTTTGGAAATAATTTCCTGTTGTTGGCGGGTGAGGAGGGAGTGACAAAAGCTGGGTTTGAACTTTTCCTTCTTCTCAAATGTTTTCCCTCAGGGATTTCAGCTGTAGTGCTGTGCTTCTGCCATCCTGTGTGTCACTGGAGATGTCCCTCTTCCTCCCCTTCCTTCCCATGCTCTGTTGCCAGCCTGGGTTTGCTTTCCAGCATCTCTCAGAGCCGGAGTTTTGTCTGGAGAGATCCCATGGGCAAACAAGTCAGGAATCCACAGCTTGTTTGGCTTTGGGGGGGTCTGTTTGCTGGCTGGTAACACAGGGAACAGCTCTCCAGTGAGTGGAAACCACAGTTAGTTCTGATCTTGGGCTCTGCAGTGTCCCTGCAGATTAAATGTTTGCCAAGAACTTCTCCCTGACACCAGACAAGTGATTTGACAAAAGGTACTTCATTCACACAGAGAAAAGCTGCCACTTGCCCTGCAGCTCATCCTGAAAATCTCCATCTGGGGGTTGAGCCACAGCTCAAAGCTCCTGCCCTCCCCTTCCACACACAGAAATTGTGCAGGATTTTAAGCCATAACTGCTTCATGACGCATCTGCCCCCAGATGTTGGTGAATTTGGAGCTGGGAGAAGCTGTGCAGAACTTTGGTATTAAATTTTGGTCACAGGAAATGGTGGAGGAGAATGTTGGTTGCATAAGTCAGAGCTTAGAGCACAAAAACTGGGTGACAGAGGGGAACAAACACTCAGAAAGGGGTGATTGGGGGATGCAAACACTGTCTGGATTTTTTAATAGATAAAACATACTTATATTGACAATTAAAAGGAGGTTTTTAACCTGAGCTTGGCCGTGGCACTGAGTGCCATGATCTGGTAAAGGGACTGGAGTTGGACCGAGGGTTGGACTTGATGATCTCGGAGGGCTTTTCCAACCCAATTCTATGATTCTATGATCATTTTTTCCTTCAAGAATTCACCTAAATAAATGGATTTCTTCCCTTTGCTTGGCTGGGCTTTGGCATTGTTTGAGTGGATACCACTGCGAAGGGCCTGGCACCACCTTCCAGTCTCCCATCAGGTGTTGATACAGATGGGTGTGATCCAATCTCTTGCCCGTTCTCCTGTAAAAGCTGCCATGGAAAAATTGGGATGTGCCTGTGATGAGCAGGATAATCCACCTGAGGTCACTCTTCCCTCACATGCCATGGCCCCAACGAGGCTGCAGCTCTCTAAGGAAAAGGTGGCTAAAACCCTGGGAAAACTCTTTATGCTCATGTCATTCCTAAAAATTGAAGCTTAAAATAACACCAACCTAAGGAAAAACAACACAAAAGCTGCTTTGACCTGGTGGGAAAGGACTTAATGCCAATGAACTGCTCCTCCTTCTGGCAGCCTCAGCTCAGCTCCCACTTTGCCAGGGTTATTTATTTTATTATTTATTATTTACTTTAGCTGCACCTCCCAAAGCAGCTCAGTGTGGTGGGTTCAAGGGGGATTCGATGTTTGCTGTAGATCATTCCAGAACAATCATGTAGAAAAGAATGTTCCTGCTGTCAGAATTTACCAGTTTTTCTGTGTGTAGGATGGGAACCTGGTTAAGACATGGCAGAAACAGGAAATGAAGTTTAAAACTTGTCAGGTTTTCATTCCATGATAAGACCAAAGCATAATGGTAAAGAAAGAGAAATGCCCTCGATTTGAATATTCAGGTTTATAAAATGAACCCACTTTGCATGACACAAATCCACAAGTAATGGACCTTTTCACATCGACTAAGAGAATGTTTCAGGTGTGCCCAAGGGCTGAAGAGACTCGAAGGACTCTTTGAAAGTCATCTGTGTGCCCAGTGACAGGGTCAGTAAGACACAAGGAAGCTCTTTCAGCTGTGAGTTCTTTGGCAGGTTGTTTGCACACCACTTAGCCAGTGAGCCTTGGTGCTGTCTGGGCTGTGAGGATTATAATTAACACCTCTTATTAATTGAACTCTTCCTTAATGCCTTCCTTTTTGTAGGGCAGATCTGAGACAGACAGGCTGCAGTTTGCCCCCCAGCTCTGCTGAAATGAATTTATGCTGCTGCATGAGGGCTGGCCATGGTTAAGGCAGGAGGAATGCAGAAGAGAAAACCCTCAGAGCTGCTTGAAGGTGAATGATCTTAGTGAAAATAATGCAGAATTGGGTCCTTTAGGAGGCTGGAATCCCCCCTCTGGCTCCACCCTCCTGGCAGGGAGTTGCAGGGACCAAGAAGGTCCACCCTGAGCCTCCTCTTCTCCAGGAAATTGCCTGCACCTTGACAGGAAGCAAGGGACGTACAGGATTTGTGTCATCTCAAAACCAAGTTCTTTCAATGTGGCTTTATAAGATATTTTTTAAATAATTTGGACTAAATTTCCTGCACTGTCTTAGAGGAGGGTTGTGGGGAGCACCCAAGCAGAGCCCTGGCCTCCTCCTGAGCATTCACTGTCAATCCCTGCCTCTGTCCCTGTAAAACACACCTGGAGAAGCATCTAAATCCTGTTCTAAAGAACATTAGCACTGCGTGGAAACACCCCCAGTGTAGAAAAAGGGATATTTTATACCAACACAACTTAACTTGGCTGTGGCACAAGGAAAGTTCAGCACAAAGTTGCAGCTTTGAGGGAGGGAGTGATTGAAGCTCAGCTTGGTAAAAGCAGATCTGCTGTAAACCCAACCCTGTGCCAACCAAATCTGTGCAGGATGAGAAGGAGGATGTTCTGTGGGGTGCAGAGGCCACAAAATGCTGACAGTTCCTCAGAGAAGCAGGATTTTCCAGTCAGGGAATGAACAGCAGAGATAACAACTCAGATGTAAATAGTAACACAGGCCAAATGCATATGTTGTAGTGCAAAACAATACAAGTCACAAGGAGCATGAGCTTATCTTGGCCTTCTAAAAGCTGCTAGAAGTTATCAGAAGCAGAAGGGGTAAAATTCCCCATGGACAGAACCATCATCCTGACTGCCTTTAGGAAGCAGAAACTGTTTGGATCAATAAAAACCAGATTAAAGTTTATTGAGGGATAAGCAGTAAAAGTCCTGCAATAATAATCCTTCCTAGTGAGGGTGCTGTGAATGCAGCAGGATGTATTGTAGCTGGAAAGGTCAAAGAGTTCCCAGGGAACAGCACGAGCAGTTGGATTTTAGCAGCTGTTTGTTATTTTTGCTCTTGAGTTTCAACTCTTGCTGAACCAGCATGGGTGAAGTTGTGCAATTTAAGTGGGAGAGTCCTTTTGAAAGGCAGAGATTGTGCTGAAGATCACCCTCACCTTCCCTTTTAGTGCCACAGGACATGAACTTGCGCTGATGGGAGGTGAGATCTGGTCTCAAAGGTGGGGAGTGGAAATGGGAGAACCAAGCTGGTTCTAGGGCAGAAAAGAACTTTGGCAAGTACTAAAATGACTCCTTTATGGACAGAAAGTCACTAAGCAGCACATCCTGCACGTACAAGTGTACTCTGAGGTCAGCAGGCCCAGGAGAGCAAAACTCCCTCATCTGATTGATACCAAAACCCCAAGAGCACCTGGACAACCCTCCCTTCTCCCCTCACACACACCCAGCTCAGCCCACAGCAGACAAGTGTGGGATCAGCAGCTCCGTGGTGTGCAGGAAGGTCCTCCTGGATTGGTCCTCTTGTTGAGCAAGATCTTCATTGAGGAGACCAACCAGCCACCCCAGTGTCTGACAAAAAACCTCCTGCTCATGTGGACAACACAAGGAAGTTTGTCCCAAAAACTTGCCTTGTTCTTGGCAGTGCCAAAAACTCAGGCCAAGAGGGATGGCAAAGCTCCCAGAGCTGGCAGGAAGTGCCAGGAACTGCCCTTGGTGCAGGTGTGCCCAGAGAAGGGTGTGCAGGCAGGGACTGCAGGGAATGCTGCATTGCCCACTCCTCCTGAAACACCTTCTGCCTCAGCCAGGCATGAGTTCATTTGGGTTTGCACCACTTGGCATCAGGGATGAGAAAGAAACGTGGTGGCCACTCAGTGCAGCCTGAGGGGTTGGGGCAGAGCTGCTGATGGGAACAAACCTTGGGAGATCCTGATGCACCTGGCCCAGTGTCCCCACTCCAGGCAGAGGTGTCTGTTCCCAGCTGGAATAAAACATCCACAGTATGGGACTCCTTGGATAGACACCAAATTTCACCATCACAGAGCTGGAGGGACTCCCAAGGACTATCCAGGCCAGCCCCTGGCCCTGCACAGACACCCCAACAATCCCACCCTGTGTCTGTCCCATTGTCCAAACACTCCTGGAGCTGTGCCAGCCTTGGGGCTGTGCCCACTGCCCTGGGCAGTGCCCACCACCCTCTGAGGGAAGAGCCTTTCCCAAAATCCAACCTAACCCTGTCTGGCACAGCTCCAGCCATTCCTGACCCTGATTCAACTGGTATTAGACAAGCAGGCTCAGGCCTGGCTTTACAAACCCAGAGCCTTGTCCCAAAGCAGCCCCTCAGGCACAGCTTCCAGCAGGAGCCTGCCCAGACAGGGCAGTGTTTGGAATCTGAACTGGCAAAATGGCCAGGAGGGGTTTGAATGGCATGTTTGGAATCCTGTTTTGCAGATGGGAGTCCTGGTGATAGGCAGGGACAGGAGTGTGAGGAGCAACATCAGTGGAGACCTTGGGGAGGTTCAGCCCCCACCTGGCCCCTTGTTTCCTTGGCTGCATTTTGGTTCTCTCCAAGCTGCCTCCTGCTCTCCCAGCCCAGCTGGGCTCTTTGGAGCTGTGGAACAGCACAGAGAGCTGGAATAACCCTGGAATGACCCTGGAATGACAGGAGCAGACTGTCAGGAGCCCAGGATGGAGCCAGGTAGCTCCACAGGCTGTTGCTAAAGAGTCACCAGGCACTCGAGGCAACACCACGAATTTGCACTGGGGAGACCTGCACAGGGCAGGAGTAAACACAAACACACCCAGGGGGAGAGTTCCTGCTCCTCCAGCCTGGTGTGAGGGCCCTTCCTGGCGATAAAAGCTCTGGAAGGATGTGCAGTCTCCTGTAATTTGCTGCAATCACAGCCCTGGTGGTGCTGAGCCCATTCCCAGGCACTCCGGGCACAGACGGTGCCAAACACTGCCCTGATTTACCTGCTCTGAACTGGCACTTTGGGAATAAAGCCACAGTCTCCATAAATAGCCCAGTAACTCACACAACTGAAATACTCTGTGTTCCCTCTTCTCCTCCTCAGCATCAGTAAACACAAGTTACATTAATTCAATACAATGTACATTAATGAACACCAGTAAACACAATGTACACACTGAGCATGAAAGCTGCAAGGAGCAAATCCAAGCTGGGTGCTGCTTTAGCCATTATACTTCTTTTATTCATAAAACACAATTGGATTCTAAGCTGAAAGCATTAAAAAGATTTTTTTTTTTTACAAACTCAGAGTTTATTTGAGTTTGTAAAAAACTGTCCAAAGAGTGGCAAGTTTAAGCACAGCTGCCCTCATTTTGCCAAATAAACCAGTTTCATGTGCTACCTTATTTCCCCCTAGTTACAAACTTGGAAAGCACCTGGATCTCCTGCTGAGGTGCCAAATAATATAATGAGTGTCTTGGTTTCGTCACCGCCTCTGACCAAATCTCGTTTCACAAGTCACTTGATTGCCACCTCCTGTCAACATCCCGTGCCCTGGAGGAGATTCCAGCAGCATCCCTGAACTCCAGAGCTGGAACAAACTCAGCTCAGAGCGAGTGGGACGAGCTGGAGTCACCTTTCCCTGTGTGCCCTTCTCCACTCCCTTCTCCTCTGGGCTGATTCCAACCCCTGAGCCCATCCACGTCCACTGGGGGAAGCCACAGCGCAGGAATTTTGTGTTTCTAAGGCTTCAAAAATAGGGAATTTGGAACCAAAGCGGTTCCAGCCAAAGCCAGCACATCAGCTCCAGGCTGTGGCTCAGGAGCGCCTGTTTCAGGCACTCCAGGAGGTGCAGGAGGAGGTGAAAGGGAGGAATAAGGACTTGAGGAGCAACGGAGCCACTGCATTTCAAGGAGGGCTTTATTTTCCACTGAAATCCTCTCACACCTGACTCTGGAGGTTTGTGTTCTGCGTGTGACATACGTGGTTTATTGGTCTTCCAGAAGTAAAACAAAAATTATCTGTTTTTAGAAAGTCCAAGAACACGAGAATTTCATTTTAAATTTTCATAGGACTATATACCCACCCTCTTAATAAATCAACTGCATCATTTGCATAATGCTGATGAGCCAGTGGAGTAATTCCTTGCATTAAATAATGGAGGAGACTAAATAAATACTAAAATCATTCTATAAACACACACATTCCAGGTTTAGGGAGGCAGCTCTCACTTGGGCAGTGCCGTGCCCACATCCCTCCTGTCAGCAAAGCTCTGGCAGACAGGAATAAATTCATGGCACATCCTTTCTGGGAATGAAAACTCTCCACGTCCAAACAGCTCTCCCTGGAGAAACCAAACTTTTCTCTACCAACCCCTGCCCTGCAACTCCAGCAAGTCTTGAGAATTCATTGAAAGTTCTTTAAGGATAAAAACAAGGATTGATTGGAGTCATTTGGGCAAAATCATTTCTGTCAGAGAGTCCTGGAATAGAGAAGAGCAGGAGGAGACGCTGCAGGGTTTGCACAGAGCCTGGACCTGCTTCTCAACAAAGGGGGTGGTCAGAGAAGCCTCCCTTGGTCCACCATCCATCAGGGGCTGACGTTACTTCACGACAGAGGCGGCGCTGTCGGGCTGGGTGCCCAGGCAGTGCCAGAGCAGCCGCAGGGCCGTGCCCACCTGGGCAGCCACGCAGGTGTAGGTGGTGTAGAGCAGCATGCCCACCATGCCCGTGTTGAAGGAGTAGAAGAGCACCTTCTCCCAGGGCTCCATCAGGTAGCTGCAGGTGATCAGCTCAAACTGGCAGAACAGCCAGAACACGTAGTTCTTGGCGCTCCTCATGTCCATCCTTCGCTTCCCAGCCTTCCCTGCTGACATAAAGGACAGCTGGTGGAACAGAGGCCCTCCATGACCATCACCCACCCAGGAGGCTCCACAGGAGTTCCTCTCCTCCCATAAACCAGTTACCCAACAACTGGGGCAATTCCAGTCCCAGGCCAAAGTCTTTCCCCATTTTGCCTCGTGCTGGTTTGCTCAAGACTCTGTGGAAGCAGCTCAAGCCCAAAGACACTGCAGGCCCTCTCGGCTTCTCCCCTCGTGGATTTGGACAGAGGTTTGGCCACAAGGCTGATTTCTGCTCCTGCAGCCTGGAGTTTATGGGTTGTGCTTTACCTGGAGCTGCCAAGGGCAAACTGGGAGTGGGCAGAACACCCC
>VWZD01002045.1:9032-24531 GCA_013396695.1 Sakesphorus luctuosus | reverse complement strand
TTCCCTTTTGGTTTCTGTATTTTTGTCCCTGTTGGTCCAAATATACATTTGGAAACAGGTTAACCATCACTTGTTTCACTAAGACCATAGGAAGCCTACACGTCTATCAAAACCAGAACCAGTTTAGACGTCCCAGTTGTTAACACAATCCATTGCTCTATCCAGGGAGCAGGGAATTCAAAATATGGAAGGGTTGTTATGGGCTTTATTGGATAGAGGAGGGTGGGTAGGACACCAAAAGCAAGGAGTTGTGTGTGGAGGACTAGGAATGGCACCCTGCTTCATGATCCCCCCCAGTGCTTACAGTTTTGTCAGCATCTGGTTATATATAGTAGTTCAATTTTAAGTAGCGCCCATGGCACTTCAAGTATTGATAGTCAGATCTGGGCTTAAAACAAAATGTTGCTGTAAAAGTTAGTACAGTTTACCCATGCAATGTGGGATCATGCTTAAAAACTACTTAAATCCTCTCAAGCACTAGGTTTTTGCTTAAAGGTATTTTTTAACCTGTATTCTGCCAGTGCTAGAGCAACTTCAGCAATGTGGAAAACAAGTGGGAACAACAGCAAAGACATGCTGCTGGCAACTAATGCTGCTCAGACGTGTTCCACATAGCTGCCAGACCTTTCCCTGTAACATTACACCAGCAGATTCACACCACTCAGGAAAAGTTGAAAATTTTTGATGAAAAAATTTTTTAGCCTGTAGCAAAAGTTTACAGATTGATATTGTAAGATACTTTATAGGGGCAAACTGAGTTTAATATCTCAGCATATGCCAATGGGTGCTTAAACAAAAAATGTACTAACTCAAACTCATTTGGGTCATAGAACAGATTTAGAGTGATCTTGAAAATTTTTTCCCCAAACAATTCCAGATTTGGAAAAATTGTGAGATTTTCTGGTAGGTGAAATTCTTTACCTCCCATGCCACTTCCTCAGGAATGAAGATGTATTTATAACCTGATGAAAGAATAGGAAATATTAATGCAAGGATATATCCTAGAGGCCTATTTCTGTTCCCAGTGAAATAAATTTAACAATTCCCATTGACTTCAATGGGAACTGGATTAAGCCTAGTTAGTTTCAAAGGAAGTATAATAGGAAAATAGATGTCTACCTCAGGCAAAAAGAGTACGGGGGACTTTCAAAGTATCAAATTAGGGAGTTGTGTTCCATTTATTATGCCCAGGTAATCCATTGTGGGAGCAGAACAACTAAATAAGCTCTGGTCTTCTTTTAAAAATTTTCTACTACCAAATGAGACATGTAGCACAAACACATACACACACACATAATCACAACCCCAAGCCCTCTCTTCAATCTAAAAAGTTCCTCCCTGCCTTCCCAAAACTCCCCTTGCATTGAACAGTTCTTCCACACAGAGATTTATAATCCATGAACAGGACAGATTCTGTTTCAGACAGTGCCTCAGTTGTGCTGAGAATTTCATGTTTTCCTGTCCCCATCAATTACAAACATTTCACCATAATTATTATTTGGTTGTGACTGTTTTTCCAGTGTCTTAATCTAGGAATGCACACTTATGCCAGGATGGAGTTGGGAGATAGACAGGGATATGGGAACACACTGTATCTGCATCTTGTTCCTGGCTGTTCCTTGGTTGTTATACAGAGCTAGCCAGGATTAGCAGCCCATGGGGGACTTGTAATGTGCTCCAGCAGGTCCTGTGTTCTGCAGGTTGATGGGCCAGAATGTGGGATGTGCCACAAAGTGCACTTATCCCACAGTGAAGACACAGTCTATTTGTCCCATACTAATGCTAGGGTAAAAACCTCACGAGTGTAACATTTCAGTTCAAATTTTGTAACTACTGATATGCATTTGTCTGAACATTTTGTCATCTTTTCTGTCCATTTGGAGTTCACCCATATATGACCCCTGCTTATACAATTTTTACAAGCACAACAAACTGAATCTACAGAAATAGGAAATGGCCATGTATTCATTCACTTCCCAAGGTGGTCAACTGCTTTGAAAACAGAGAGCAGAAGCAGATTGAAAATGTAGTGGAAACTCATGATATTAAATATGATGGCTTTTAGTTTTGTTGTTGTTTACTGTTTCCCTTGGGCCAGCTTCCAAATGCCTCATTATGTCATATTTAAAATGAAAACAAGAAAGTTCTCACATATGTAAAAATCACAGAATCAATTAGGTTGGAAAAGATGTCTGACATCAAGTCCAGCATTTGTTCAACCACCATATCAAGACCATGGCATTAAGTGACACTTCCAGTCTTTCCTTAAACATCTTCAGGGGTGGTTACTCCACCACCTCACTGGCAGTCTCTTCCAATGGACATTCCACCTTTTCTGTTAGGAAATTCTTCCTAAAGTCCAATCTAACCCTCACCTCACGTAAGACTATGTCCTCTTGTCCTATTGCTGGTTGCCTTGGAGAAGAGACTGATCCCTACCCAGCTACAACATCCTTTCAGGTTGTAGAGGGTGAAAAATAGATACTGCTTTGGGGAGCTCACACACAGTATAAAGAAGAAAATTAAGAAACAATAATGGAGGAGGTGGTGAGAATTCTTAAAGGACCTGCTGGGTGACCTGGTGTCATGATTTAAGCCTAGATGGAAATTAAGCATCACACAGCTGTTCGTTCACTCCCCCATCAAGGGAATTATGAACAGAATCAGAGGGTATAGGGATAGAAAATTCATGGATTAAGATAGAGACAGTTAATTAGGGAATGCAAAAGCCATGCATACAAGTAAAGAAAAAAGAATTAGTTTACTGCTTCCAATGGGCAGTCAGGTGTTCAGCCATCTCCAGAACAGCAGAGCCCCACCATGTGTAATGGTTACTGGGAAAGAAACAACATCATCCAAACGTCCCCTCCTTTCTCCTTCTTTCCCCCACTTCATATACTGAGCATGATGTGGTATGGTATGGAATATCCCTTTGGTCAATTTGGGTCCCACTTCTGTCTCCTAACCTCCCACATACCCCTAAATTCCTCAACAGCATGGCAGTATAAAAAGCAGAAAAGACCTTGGCCTTCAGCACAAATCCAAAACACAGATCCATACCAGCCACTACAAAGAAAATTAACTCTATCCCAGCCCAATCCAGCACACCTTGGTACCAGTCTGACAGTTCCAGGCTACCCACAAAATACAAATCTTTCCACCCAGGTTTTTATCAAAATGGTCCATTTCAACCCAATTTGATGCTGAAAAAAATGCCTTTGCTGGTGCTCAATTCATGCTGAACTGTAATGCAAAATAAAGAAAAAAAAATTAATAAAATTGGGCCACAGGCATATTTTCTGGCAGGTTCTTTTTTTGTGTGTGTGTTTTTTTCTAATTGCCTCTTTTGCTTATAATAATTTTTCTTTTCAATTACTGTGGATTCAGAAATTTCCAATTAATTCACATCTACATTTTTCTTCCAAAACCTCCACAATGTGTGTAGTGTAAGCATTGGGTCCTCTGCATTGAGTGTTTTGCTCTGTTTTGCACTGCTGCTGCTGCACCATGTTACTTCCTCATATAGCAACTTTCTGAACGATTCCAGATTTAGAGTAAGCACATCACACAGCAAACTGTAGCAACACATGGGCAGAACTTGGCCAGAGCGTTAGACTTTTTGTCTTTTCTAAACAGCCCTGACATAATGTGTACTCTATTATAATGCCTAAGTATGGATTTGCATATGTAACTTTGTCATCAGAGTTTGAAAGAAACTTCTAATCTGGCTCAGAACTCAGCATCATTGGCTTCCCAGCCTATATTCAGGACATCACTATCATCCCACTCTGCAGATAGGATATTTATCTATTTTCTATTTTCACATTTGAAAAAGACAACTAGAGCTGGATCCTCATTTAGCAATACAAAAAAATGCATTTGTTTATACTTGTTTAAGTTTCAGATAAACTTATATTTTTGACATCTCAAAATATAGAAATGCCCTAAAATTAACATGCCACCTGAATTCACTGATGTACAAAAGAAGATGTACTTTGAACAGCTGTGCATAGAATATTTCACTTCAATATTTTTCAAAAAAATTAGACTGTTGGACCCTGGCCATACAAGGACTGTTTGACTGTTGCACTTATATTCTCTACAGAGAATGAATAAATATTTAGATCAAATACACATGCATGGATGCACAGTTGACAGAAAGAATGAACCAGTTCCATGAGGCTCCAACAACCATCAACCTCTGTGAGGGCATAAAGGATGGAGAAGTGCCTTTCAATCTGAGTCAGTGATGTGTACTAGCAAGAGCACATTTACAAATAATAGTGTATAAATATAAACTAATCCTAAATTAATTTTTGAAAACTGCCTGTAACAGAGCAAGTGGTTCATCAAAAAGATCCCCGTTTTTCTTCTTTATTCCCTTTTGTGTCAGTGGTTCTGCTGCAATTTGTATTGTATTTTTGATTCCTCGCCAATGCTGCTATCTGGAGCAAAACAATGGAAGCAACTTTAGCTATTGCTGTCTTTATATGGCCACAATATGATAACACTGCAAGGCTGTTAATTCTGCAAACAGACTTTTTCTCATTTCTTGTTTCTATTATCCCAGGAAAATAACTATTGCAGAAAATTTTGTGCATAGCCGTGTCATTTCCAATCAGGCTGGCAGCAAGGTGCTATAGAAAGCTATGTTCTTAGCTGCTGCTTCTCCTACATGTCTTTTCCAGTTGTCACTTGGATCTGCTGTCAGTGGTGAAGTGGGTTTACAATTGTGAACAGTTATACACCTCCCGCAGCAATGCAGAAGTGAAAGAAAGAGAGCTACCGTGAGGGATGAGTGAAAGTACCCATGGAAGAAGGAACTCTTCTTGAGTATCCTCTTCAACCAGGGAATAATCTCCTTGACTTTTCTTTTGTCTGTGCTAAACTGATAGAACATTCATTCTTTGATGATGCAAAGGGTCCCCATGTCTGTTAACCACAGAAAGGGCATAAAACACAAATTCTCTAGCTTTTTTTGGAACATACATTTTGGTGAACAGACAAAATGCACTGTAAGCAGTCCTCTGTGATTCAGGCCTGCAAGCAAATTCAGGAAGATTGTGTAGTACTTTGCTAATGTTTGGATCTCAGGAGACTTCTGTAGGCTTTAGTTTTCCTTTTCAGTTTTTACATGAAAATATAACTGCCATAACTCTAATACATTACTAAGGCTTTAGCCCTTTACACATTCATGTCGAACTTCATCTACACAAGTTGTCTAATTCATTTAGCATGCCTGAAAATGCAAAGCTACTTGTATCTGACACTGCCTGTCGCAGTGCTCTACCTTGTGCTGCTTACATTGACCAAGAGGCTGTTGTGAAGGGAGTGCAGCTAGAGCAGTAGTCAAACCCTACATACATGACCTGGCAGTCTGCCCCTAGACCAGCAATTTCACCTCACATGTGACTTTTGGGCAACTCTAGAATGGAAATCAATCTGCCTCATGAGTTAAAAAGGTGTATTCATCTTCTTTATCCCCTTCTATGAGAACAGTTAGATTGCCTTTAGTAAGACTGTTAACAAAGTTGCATGCAGATTGAAGTCCTGCTGTGCATGGAGAAGAAAATATGAAATGCTGGTACTGCTATAAATTGTTTCACTTCTCTGTCTGATAGAAGAATTCATATGTAAGTTTAGGTTTTTATTACTGTTAAAAGCTTCAGTGTGAGAAGGAAGTTAAATATGTAAGGAAGTGGCATTCATTCATTCATTCACAGCTGAACTAGTGAACATAAGGGGAGGCTAAGGATTTCGCATATGTTTTAAGCCTTAAAATGTCTTGTTATTAGACAGAAACTTTTATTATGCAAAGAAATACTTGTCCTGCTTTATGTAATCTGATGTAGTTTATTTACAGTCTAAGTTTAACAAAGTTATTTTTATTTTCAGGAAGTCACAGTTTATATGATTTAAACATGAACACATGGAAGACAACCCTGGGGAAACTAAGCTCATATCTGGAAATGAAGCAGAAGATCCCTTATGCCAATTGTCAATTTAACAAAATCTATTTGCAGAAGCCAGAACTAGTAATTTTCATGATCCCATCTTACTCAACATTGTACTTTTCTCAGCAGTAAACATTCTCCTCTGTTTTATTAGTGGTTTAAGCCTTGTTCTCATAATTTACTGCTTCTTATAGTTCTTCTTTCCTGAAAATGGAATTAAGTATCTCTGTTATATAAAAAAGCAGGTGTAAATCATTAGATGCCTTCCAAAGTGAGAGTCCAGTTAGATAAAGATCATGAGACTTAGTCTTCTTGAAGTACATTCTCAGCTCTGTCACCAATTTTATCTAAGACCTTCAATAAACCACTTAACCTCTCTGTATCTGTTTCTTCACCTGTAAAATGAGAATGGTAATACTTTCCAAGCTCACTGATTCCATTTTACAAAGTAAGTACCTTTGCAACTCATGAGGACAGAATGTCTCTCAAGAGCCAGGTGTTACTGCCCAGGCCTTAATGAACTCAGCACAGTATAAGGGATGGACACAACCCATGTGTGACCTGGCGGATTATGCATCAGGCTGACTGTGGCTACTCTGAGGGTTGATACTCAAAAGTGGAGGGTATAATCACTTCATTGTAGAACTTGATAGTTTGTAGATCTGGAGGTTATTTAACAGATAATTTTATTAGCAGATGTCATATACTAATCTGTCAGAGAATAGTTCAAACTGCCAAAGTCAAAGTATGACCAATTTTATTTTTTTCCCTAGAGATTTAATCCATTAAAATTGCCAGGCTTTTTTTTTTTTTGGTGTGTCTTGAAACTGAATATAATTTTTAGAATATATACTATTTGACTCTTGATTTGAAGATTTTCTGGATCTGAGAAACATATGGAGGATTTGGGGAAAGTGGAGAATGATGCTGAGAAGTACTTTATTTTATTGGTATTTATTACCACCAACTTCTATATATGGAGGCAGTTGTTACTTCCTTTAATGGGCTTAATTTCATTCCAGTGCCCACATACTTGCTTTGCATCAAGCATGCCTTCCTGGAAACATTGATTATGAATCAGGGTATTTCTGACAACTATTCTGAGTACAGCTTTTAGAAAGCCATGAAATCCCTTCTTTCCCAAGGTGTTTCACACACACACAAACAAACAAAAGCTACTAATATAAAAATTAATGTTTTCTACAAGCTTGGCTACAGTGAACAAAAAGAAACATGTTTATACTCTATCTAATGCAAAGTTATTTTTTAATGCTATTCATCACCTGGTAAACAAAGAAATTTTATGTGATAAATGCTCATAATAACTCTCTGGGACCAGGCAGGCAGACACCATAGAGCAAGACAGCAGCTCCACAAATAAATATGCTCAGATAATTTTAAATAGAAGTATAGGCTGTGAGGGATGCTGGAGAGGGTAACTAATGCTCATTTATTCTCCTTCAATAATGAGGATTTAACTTTTCCTGTCTACTAGCTGTCTACTGGTACCTTAGAGGATCTGAAGCCAGACTGCAAATGTCTCCAGCTCTAACTGAAACAAACAAATAAAAAAAAAAACCCAACAAAATCCCAAACAAACCAACTCCTAAAAAACCACAACAAACCCCCTTCAGCCCCCCCAAAAACCAAACACCAAAACCAAAAAAGAGAAAGATTCAATTTATAATAGTCACATCTACCTAGTAAACACAGAGGCATAAGTTGTCTGTGGCTTCTTATGACTTTTGTAACCCAAAAGGGAGATTCCTCATGAAAGGGGTCACTGGCTGGTTTTTTCCACGCATTTTGTTATCCCCTGGGAGACAGGAACAGCACTGTGCCGATCGTGAGTGAGGGTATGGTCTCAGTGTCACCCTGAGCTGGTCTTAGGCCATGTTGATGCTAAGAGAAGAAATTCTCCTCCTCTGTGACATCCAGCTGCTCATGTGTTTGACATGTGTTTGCGTGGTTGTAGGAGTCCTTCAGCCATGAGACATATCAACCCTTTGTCTTACTGAAGGCCAATGTTTCTTCCTTCAAGGCATAGTTTTCAGCCACATCAACAAATTTTTCTAGCTTTCCAATCAATTCCTAATTCTGGTGGGAAAGAGAACATGTACCTGGGAGCAAGACATCTTCATCCTTTTCAGTGGCAACTCCATCACAGAGCAGTAGTAACCCAACAACCATATTATGCTAAGTGTCTTGAACACATTTTGCTCCACTGGAAGTGCTACTGGGGCTTATGTCTGCAGTGTTCCCTCACGTAACTTCCATCAGCTTTATATTTGAAAGATAGTTTTGTCAAACACAGCCTGATAGTGTCAGCATCTGGTTAAGCCAAATTCAAACACAACCATTACCCTTCCATGAGAACCCTGCATGTAGAAGCAGGAACCCTTTGGGTCTCTCCTTATGTCCCTGCAAGAGCACTAGCTCTACACAGCTGAGGTAAGGTCTGGCTTGTGCTGTCGAGCAAGAAACCCATATAGACACAGTTCAAACAAGAGCAGCTACACAGGGTCAGAACCTCATGATCTAAGAGTAACCTGATGACTCAAGACATGAAAGAATTATGTATATATAAATATGCAAGCGTACACAGAACATGTACCATAATCTAGGCATTTGATTAACAATATAATAATTTTCAGAACTTCTTTTAGAATAAGGTAAAGGCAAAGAGGCTGTATTTTTTCCTTATGTCTATGTTGTAGAAGTGTACAGCATCAAAAAGCTCACAGCACAAATATTAAAGTGATTTATAAACTTACAGAAATTTTTTGTATAAAATTTGCTATCCTGTAGAGGGCACCAGCAAATTCTCCCCAATACTGTTATGGACAGTGCATGTCTGCCAAAAGATTATTTCTCAGAAAGTATTTTCCATGTGAATATTTTGCAGTAGCACAGTGATGCTGTATGTGATTCATCAGAGAATTATAGCATTGCACCATATCTCACTGGATCAACTTTAATGTCTAACAAAACGTCCTGCTGTGAGAAGCAGAAAAAATAGAACAGTATTTAGTCCCTGCAGATGTATTCTTCAGCTCCCACATTTCCTATTCCAGATACAAAGCCCTAAAAATCCTACTGTTTCACTGGGAAAAAAACTTGAAAGTAACCTTATCAAGTAACCTTATCTTGCAAGCTGGCAATACTGCTGTTATGAAGACATTTCATGTGTAATGTGTTGGGGAGTGCATACACAAACGTGCAAATCACAAAGGTACCAGTCTCCTCATATAAGAGAGAAGGGTTCTAAAACTGGGCATTACAAGACAAATAATATGAAGTACAGTTATTTGGAGAAGACACGGACCAAAATAACAGAGACATGATCTCAAGCACTGAAGCCCAATGAGAAGTATAAGCAGGACCTTTCTCCCCAAACAGTGTTTTTACATCCAGATCAGATACACACTATGAAAAACGGACTTGACATCCACAATATTACTGCAATTCCCAGACCTTTGTCTATCTGCCAGGCCTTTTGTCCTGGTCTTAGATCTGTTGACATGTTATGGAAAGGCCAAGTAAAGAGGCAGACAGGGGTTTTCCTCTCACCAAATTAGTGGAAAAAACCCCATGTAATTTCATGCATCTTCTTCTCTGGGGATAAATTAATTTAAAGATGAGAAATGAGAACCACCTCTGCTGATACATCCCCACACAGAGAAGGCTGTCCAGGCACATAAGCACGGCCCTGAGTGCATACTGAAAAACAGTGGCTTGAAACAGAGAGCCTTACCCCTGTGTCCTGGAGGGCCAAGCTTTTCATTCCACTAAGAATGACATACTGCTCCCTAAAGAAACTCTCCAATGCCATCATAACCATTTCCTTTCTCCTAATCCCCATTCACAGGTTTGCTTGTGTCCAGCTGCAAGTAGGTGCTATTCTGCTGCTTTGGCTATTCACATTGCATGTTCTGTTCCAGTTTAAGAAGTGTCCTCTTTATTGTGGCTATGTGCATAGCTGTTGACCACTCATATGCACTTCTTCCATGGCCCAGCTCTCACCCCTTTGCCCTGGTATTATGCAGGCTACTGAGGCGAATAATGGTGCAATCTCTGGCTATTCTTTATAGCCACGGTATTAAGTGCAAACTCTGCTACTTGTCTGCTGTGGATGCAAATGCACTCTCAATACTGCTAAGTTTTACAGTAGTCCTATTCCTACAGCTAAATGCAGAAGACAAAAGAGAGACACAGAAACATAACTGCGGTGTCACACAGACAGCACTGTGTGGCTCTCTGACTAGGTTTCTCTGCCTTTGGGAACTATAACCTGCTCTAGTCCTTTCTGCTGACAGAGTCTATTTTTTACCCTCAGCTGCCATTTATGCTTGGGCCATTAATGTGCTGTGGATACACAGCCAACAGTCATCCTGTCACTTAGCCAGACATCTGCCTGCTTAGTGGCATCTGACCTCTCCTTTGCTCTGAACCAGGCAGTGTAGGCAGGTTTCATTACATTCCCTGGTGCCTCTGTGTTGCCACACAGATGGACCCTCCATATCCTGATGTGGATAACTCACTCCTGCCTCAGCCTCAGATGTTTTTTTCAGACTGCACATGTCAACAGCTAATTTCATGAAGGGAGGAAAGGAGTGGAGTTATTACTATCAAAACAATTTTGTGCTTGCAGGGAAAATACTTTGGACATAAAAACTTGAAAGTAGGACAAGAGTGATAAGAAACAGATCTCAATCAGATATTAATTTCCTGTTTTCTGCTCAAAACAGTCCTATGTCACAATCAGTGCTGTATTTCTATCCTAGTTAGGCCGAGGATACTTCATCATAAACATTACCCATTGCTATAATCAGAATATGAGGAAATAAAAACACACAAAATATTTTTTCTACAGAAGATTTTAAGACCTGCTCTCTTTCTGTTGTTCTGGCGACCAAACTGTTAGTATAAATTCCCACAACCTACTACCATGATTACTAAAACTTCCTTTCCTTTGGCTCCCCACTGCCACTTAATCTATAAAGCACATCTTAAAACTGTGCAACTTGGCTGTAAACTTGACCTTGCCAAACCTCTTCATTAAGTGCAGCTCAAGGCTGGTGTTCTGATCTCCTAGTCAAGTGAGAGCCAGCTTCTCCCCAGGAATTCAGCCTCTGCTTCACCTCACCCTCACCCTCACCCTCCACACTGCTAGGCTGCTACCATCACGTCACAGCTTTCTCTTCTTGCAGGTGCCCTTGGTCCCTTTCTGATCATGTCTGGGTTTTTGTTTCATGAAAATATCTCCTTAGTTCCCATTTATATTTCATACTTCTATCTCAGTTTATGTATCTCTGTTCATGAAATATCTACATATGTTGAAAAATAAGACTTGTGTTAGACTAAGAAGATAGGTCAAGATTTTGCTATACCCAGCACCATTTCTACCTTTGTTGCATTATGTTTTAAACTAATAAGGCATCCTCCTCTGGCATTTGCTTTTACTACTTTTAAAAATTATAAATAGTTATAATTATTATTCATTTATACAGCAGTTTTTGGCTTTGCAAAATTTGGCCTAAACCACTCAACTAATCTTTTTGGAGACTATGAAGAAACAGTCAAATATCACTAAGTAATCAAATTCAGCAGACTACCATTTTTGAGACTTTAGTAAGTTTCTTGTAATTTTCTTTGTCCATTCAATAACTATAGCTCTACCCTAAACACCTGGCCTATCAAGCTGAGACTTGGATAAAAAATCCACCTTTGAAGTACCCAATCTAACTAGTTTTACAACTGTGACATGCATGAAGACTAACAGACACATACTTCCTTTTCCTTAATTTATTGCTATTGACATTCAAATATCACATAGTCAACCTCTCTGACAGTTTGCCTGCAGCACAAAAATCTTTAAAATTAAAAAGAATATAAATAAAATAATAATTAAAAAATAGTTTCTGTCCTACACTACTGCTCCTACCAAGAAGGAATAATGAAGAAATCTTCAGGATTCTAGGACTGCACCTGATCCTCAGCCTTTATACCACAATCAAAATGCAAATATAATCTTCATAGTGATACAGCATTTGCAATTTAAATCCAATACTTGCCTATACCTAATGCAACAACAGGGACAAATCTGAACTTGAATTGATTGTGGCTTGCAAACAGTTCAGCTATGGGCAGTACCTGTTGCTGATAGATTTCCAGTGAGAGAAGGCTGCTGGATCATGTCAAGTTCTTCGGCTAAAGAAGAAATAATAAGAAAGAGTTTCGGTGGTCTGTATCATCAGCTTTTCCTCACTGTTCCTCAGCTTGCTTAACTGATAGGGAAACTTCAACCTGGAAGCTGAAGGGAATTACAAAACCCCTGTGGATTTCCAGGGCTTTGGAGACAGCTGCTGAGAAGTGTTTTGATCTTTCCAGAAATCCTCTGCCATTTTGTCTTATCCAGTTCTTCATGTTGTGTCATTGTCTATCTTCCATAAATGCCCTGTCACCTCCTTGACCTTCCCCAGTACCCCCTCCCTCTGCTCATGTTCAGGCACTGAGAATGGCCCTACCTGGGTCTGGTCATTGCCAACCACCCCTGCCTAACAGGGCTAGGGGGCCAGCAACTGACCAAGGTGCTGGGAAGATCTAGTCCTGTCTGTTAAGATTATGGGAAAGACTACCAAGGCAGTAGCATTATTTGGGATCTTGAAACTGTGACTAGTCTAGGGGCTGAGGATGACTGCATAAGAATGTTAGGACACTAAAAAGTGCAGCACTACCAAATCCTGCACGACAAGCTTCTACGTGTCAGTAATAGCAGCTGTAGGTTGTGTGTGGGTACAATTAGCCCTCCCCACTCCCATGCCATGCACTACTTTGAGCAGTGCCCCAGGGACTGCCTTGCTTGCCCCTCACCTCATTTCATGAATTGGGCTCCTTAGGGTCTACTGGAAATAGGCCAGAATACCGTCTGCCATTTGGAGCTCTGAGAAACCAATTCTAAAATATGGAGTCAGGTTTTTACCTAGAATGCCAGGGATCAATGCTCCATTCACATCTCTAGCTTCCTGCTTTTTCTGAAAGGACACAATACTACACATAATAAAGGAGCCAAGAGCACAGATGAAAGCTATAAAACAACTGTGTTCTGGTGTTTGTGTTTGATGTGTTTGTGTTCATCTAAGGTTGTTTTAGGATGATCAGGCACACAGATGGACAGAAAACTAGAATACTTCATTCTGTCAAATGTACAGTTTAAAAAATCAAACATATTGTTCAAATTACTCCTTAGGTCAGCTAATATCTGCAAAAACATTAATAAACCATATGTAAAGGCATAAAGATGAGCATAACAAATGAGGGAAGTTAAAACACTTGATGTTGATGCATCATCTAATTTGGCTTTTTGAAGCAGCATATTCACAGCTGCACAGCTGTGAAAGCATTCAGTAGTGTGAGGTTTTTTGACAATTTTTTGCTTCATACTAAAATGTCATGTGCAAGTACAGGTTAGAATATCTGAAAGTGGCTTTTTTGATGCTCTCTGCTGCTAGTTCTATGACTATATCTTTTTGGACTTTTACCACCACACACACGGAAATATATAAATTTAACTATGTTAGAACCAGCCACATTGTCAGAAGAGATAAAACACGTAAGATATGAGACACAAAGCTACTTTCTCTGAAAATAAATCAATCACCACAGTGAAGATCTATACAGATATTTTCCAGGGTAAAAATTTCAAATGGGTCCAGAAATTAAATGAGTGGTTACACATTCTTTCTATTGATTTTAGACAATCAAGTACCCAAAGACATCCAGTGCAGACAAGACCTTGGCACACTTCGAAGATTACGCCAAATTCTGCTTGCTTTATGCACACAGATTAATTCAATGATTTTGCTTCTGTACACAAGGCAGGAAAAATTTACTCCTGAGTTCCTTATTTCCTTGGCAAACCATCCTTATAATACACACTGACAGCTCTGCAAGCTTTTAAGGAGTGGATTTAATTGGGCTGTTTATATAAACAACAGCAAGTATTTGCTCAAACGCTGCCTCTTTCAAATTTTATGCCAGAACTGGAATTTTCATTTAAAGTCATGCTCCAAGGAAGTAAGACACTCCTTATTAAAAGCTGTCTCCCATTGTTGCAGCAGTAATGGTGTGGGTGAGGGTTACACAAACAGGGGGGTTAAAATTGTATTTCCATACAGCACCTTTATACTTCCTTGTTGTGAGACTGATGGGTAAAGATAAGGCAACAAGAAGCACTGGCCTTTCTGGTTTTAATGGACCCAGGATATCCACAGTGATTTACATGTTGCCCATACAGCTATGTGGCATGGAATAGGCTGCTGTTAACTCTTCTCATAGTTCAGCAGCGGTAGAAAAAAACATTAATCACTCAAAAAGAGTCATCTGAGATATTTGGTACATGGTTAGCATCAATCCTTGTATGTTTACAAAACAGAAGAATTTTAGTTCTCAGACAGCAAGAAAATGACAAAAGTCCTGAGGAAAGAAGACTAAGACAGATAGTGGTCAACAGACAGAAAAGATAGAGAAAAAAGACATTTTTCTGTACATAGCCTAAGTACGTTCTGACTATTGTACCAAAGTCAGAGCTTGCTGGGGTCCAGTATTACACAGGTAAGCAGAACCAGAACTTCATACTTACAAAACCACTCTGACATTCCTAGAATAGCTGTTGAATGAACCTGAAACATGGGGAGTGGAAACCATGGAATCCCACTCATTCAAGTGGGATCGAATTTCCTCACATTTAGCCTGGTGGAACTGTCAGCAGATTCCCTGCAAATGGTTTATAGCTGTTATTTTTTCATGAGTAGTACATTCAGAATCCATCTGCTGGGTAAGGATTAAATAACCCATGCTAATAGTGTTAACAGCCAGTATTTGACAATGTCTGTGAAACTTACTCTGTACAGAGCACAGTGTATTGGTTTTGCATAGCATGGTTTTGGTAGTGGAGGGGCTTAAAGAGGGGGCTTCTGTGAAAAAATGCCAGAAGCTTCCCCTGTGTCCAATAGTGCCAGTGCCAGCCAGCTCAGAGACACACCCACCACTGGCCACAGCCAAGCCCATCAGTGAGGGTGGTAGCACTTCTGGGATAACGTATTTAAGAAAGGGAAAAAACCTCCATGCAGCAGCAATCACAGCCAGAGTAGAGAGGAGTGAGAACATAGGAGAGCAACAGCCCTGCAGACACCAAGGCTGGTGAAGAAGGAAGGGTAGGATGTGCTCAAGGTCCCAGAGCACAGATACCCCTGCAGCCCATGGTGCAGCCCATGGTGACACAGGCTGTGGCCCAGCAGCCCATGGGGTTCCACAGTGAGCAGATAGCCATCTGCAGCCCACAGAGGACTCCACAGTGGAGAATGTTGATGCACCTGAAGGAGACTGTGACCCTGTGGGAAGCCCATGCTGCAGTAGGCCCTGTGTGAGTTGAGAGGAAGCCCATGCTGGAATAGGTTTGTTGGCAGGACTTCTGATTCCACGGGGGACTCATACTGGAGCAGTCTATTCCTGAAGGACTGCACCTCCTGGAGGGCACCCATACT
>VWZD01002044.1:5585-16394 GCA_013396695.1 Sakesphorus luctuosus | reverse complement strand
CTCCCCACTCCGCAGGTCCCAGGATTCCTTCCCAGCTCACCCAAGGGGCCCCAAAACAAGTCTTGCCCACCCAGCCCATACTGAATGCCCACCCACCATGTGGTCATTCTTATTATCTTTGTCCCCCTGTCCTGGCTCCTCCCCCATCCTCTGTCCCTCCTCTCCCTCCCACTTCTCCGCCTCCACAGTCCCATCTCCTCAATCCCTTCTCCTCCTCCCCCCAAGTCCAGCGCCCACCCTTGGGCCCCCCTTTCCACCAGCCCCGCCACACCCCGTAGGAGGAGCAGGGATGGAGCTGGGGCAGACTACAAATTCCCACTTGTAGGAGTAGAAAATTCCTCTGTGTCTGACACTGACAGAATTACTGCTCTGGTGGGCAGAAAGCCTTGGTAAGCAAAGAACTTGTAACAACCATGTGGAACAAAAGATAACCACACAGCTGTGAAAAGACCCTCTTGTCTTCTGTGATTTGCAACAGTTAATAACGAACACCTGCAAGGCCATGATGAGGTAGACTGGAAAGTCACAGAAAAAAGCCTGAAGGGTATAAATAGGGTATGTGTCTTAATAAAGTTGTCTTCTTTTTTGCAAGATAATGGATTCTGTGTCTTAATGTACCACAAATGGTGCCCCTTTGAGGAACAAGAGTGTTGAAAGGAGACACATGCGGCGCTGAATGCCCCACAGAACTTAAGTACTGCTGAAAGGAAGCAGAAGTCCAGCGCCATCCTAAAGTCTGTGGAAAAACAGGTGAGCTGTGGAGAATGGGAACAGTGGAGAGCGGGAACAGTGGGGAGCGCTCCATCCTCTGAAGAGAAATCCGTCCTCTGTTTAAGGGAGAGATTAATGGACAAACACCAAGTCATGATGGGCAGCCATTTGCTGAGGTGTGTACTGAAATGGGCAGATTCAGGAATCCCTGAAGTGAATGCAGTTACAATCTTTAACACAGAAACCTGGGACAAGGCGGGTGTGCAGAAATGGGACAAAGCCACAAAAGGCGATAAAGTCGCAGCCAAACTTTTGAGACCCTGTGGCATATGGTTATGGAATTGAGACCTCAACTAGACAAACAGAGGGCCCAGGCTGCGGCCAATGCTCCTCAAGACTCCAAAGACTCCGTACAGGAGACAGAGCAGAGAAGCCCGTCTCCCATGAGATCTGCAGGCCCATCTGCACCTCCCTTCCTGGAGGGAATCCCCAATAACATTGCTTGTCCTAAGTCGATGGTGCCAAAACTTTAATTCTGATTTTGAGGAGCATGACGATGAGGACAATTCTTTTAATCCTGGGTGACCAGACCCAGAATGAAAGCCTGATCTGCATCCCCTTGACTCACATGATGTGTGGGTACAGGTCAAGAAAGAAGCCGTGGCTGCAGGAGAGATAGAAATTGTGAATTGCACTGTTGCTCTGGTTATATATGATGCAAAAGGGAAACAGGGGCAATGGGAAAGTATCAGCTTCAGTGTAGTAAAAAAACTATGAAGGGTAGTGATAGAATCATAGAATGGATTGGGTTGGAAAAGACCTCCCAGATCATCAAGTCCAACCCTTGGGCCAACTCCAGTCCCTTTACCACATCATGGCACTCAGTGCCACCGCCAAGCTCACTTTAAAAACCTCCAGGGATGGGGAATCCACCCCCTCTCTGGGCAGCCCATTCCAATCCCTGAGCACTCTCTCTGCAAAGAAGTTTTTTCTGCTCTCCAACTTCAATTTGCCCTGGCAGAGCTTGAGCCTGTGCCCCCTTGTCCTATTGCTGAGTGCCTGGGAGAAGAGACCAACCCCCACCTGGCCACAACTTCCCTTCAGGCAGTTCTAGACAGTGCTGAGGTCACCTCTCAGCCTCCTCTTCTCCAGCACAAACACCCCCAGCTCCCTCAGCCTCTCCCCACAGCACTTGTGCTCCACTCCCTTCTCCAGCCTCGTTGCTCTTCTCTGGCCCTGCTCCAGCCTCTCAATCTCTTTCCCCAACTGAGGGGCCCAGAACTCAACACAACACTCAAGGTGTGGCCTCCCCAAGGCAGAGTCCAGGGGAAGGCTCACTGCCCTGGGCCTGCTGGCCACACTACTTCGGATCCAGGCCAGGAGCCCATTGGCCTTCTTGGCCACCTGGGCACACTCTTGGCTCCTGTTGAGCTTCCTGTCCCTCAGTCCCCCCAGGTCCCTTTCTGCCTGGCTGCTCTCCAGCCACTCTGTGCCCAGCCTGTAGAACATGGATTAGATTCTCCATACGCAAGCAATTTGCTTGACCCTACTATGAAAAGTCATATAATGACTCCCCGAGACTGTTGGATGGCAGCTGAAATGATTCTCACTACAATAAAATTGCCATTCTGGGAAAACGCTTTTGGGCAATTTATAGAGAAAAACAGGAAGAATACCTTACCTGACCTGACCAGGACCCTGTTTGCAAGGTTACCCTGGACTAGATGCTGGGGAAGGGTGAGGTTCGGTATCCACATAAACAAGCAAGAGAAACCCCATGCCATGTTTTACAACATATTAGAGATTGTGCTCTTTGTGCTTCCTTGGAAGTTCCCAGCACAGGGGAACCACAAAAGGCTTTTACTGAAAATAAAGAGAGCTCTACTGAGCCTTTCATGTAATTCAGTGACGGACTTCAAGATGCACTAGCAAAACAGGTCCCACATACAGAAGCCCGAGACATCATTCTTCTTAAATTGGCCGTCACTCGTGCTAATGAGGATTGTAGGAAAATATTGCTGACATTGGATAACCCCAATCTAGATAAAATGGTTGAAGCATGTTGCAGGTGTTCAGCAAGAAGCCACAGAGATGACCACAAAAATCAGCAAGAAAGGAATCTGAGTGAGAGTGAGGAAGAACTGCTGACTCTGCCAGTCTCAGGCAGTGCCACATCTTCCTGGGACCAGAAGCAATCCTTAGGCAAAAGAACTTTAGTTTTAGTTCCTGCATGGACTCTATTAGTCAGTTAACTCATGGTCACAAGAATGTCAAAAAATGGTTTGCCAAGTGTTTGAAAACTGTTTAGTTGTATGATGGAAGGTTCTNTTTTTCTGCTCTCCAACTTCAATTTGCCCTGGCAGAGCTTGAGCCCGTGCCCCCTTGTCCTATTGCTGAGTGCCTGGGAGAAGAGACCAACCCCCACCTGGCCACAACTTCCCTTCAGGCACTTCCAGACAGTGCTGAGGTCACCTCTCAGCCTCCTCTTCTCCAGCACAAACACCCCCAGCTCCCTCAGCCTCTCCCCACACCACTTGTGCTCCACTCCCTTCTCCAGCCTCGTTGCTCTTCTCTGGCCCCGCTCCAGCCCCTCAATCTCTTGCCTCAACTGAGGGGCCCAGAACTCAACACAACACTCAAGGTGTGGCCTCCCCAAGGCAGAGTCCAGGGGAAGGCTCACTGCCCTGGGCCTGCTGGCCACGCTAGTTTGGATCCAGGCCAGGATCCCATTGGCCTTCTTGGCCACCTGGGCACACTCTTGGCTCATGTTGAGCTTCCTGTCAGTGATACAGCTTTGCCCCAACCTGAGCAACATCAGGCTGTGTCCTGTAGTACTTTTAGTCACCACTGATGGCACCTGAGCAGGGACCTGTATGGCTTTCTGGTATTCAGGAACATGCCTGGAAAGCCTGTCTGGAAATGAGGCAAAGGTTACCAGTCCTTTGCTGCGGTGGCAACACACGGCTGATCTTGGAACGAAGGCTCCAATTGATCCCTTGCTGCAGGACAGCAAGGTGAGTTGCCATAGACGAGACAGGGGTTTGATAAGACCTTGAAGAGGGCTGTTGAAATGGGGTCAAACACATCCTCCCATCAAAAGAATGTTTATGAGATTACAAGACACTTGCTTAAGCAGTATAGGCCAGAAGTAGAAGATATGCCTCTAGAAAATTTACTGGTATGGGCTCAGGAAAATCATCCAAGGCTGGACATTTCTCATATTTTTGATATTTCCAAATGGGACCATATCGGTGTCAGACTGTGCAATGATGCAACAAAGGGAGACAAACCAGCTGCTAACATTCTAGGGCCACGGCAAACTGTTTTTGAAACCTTAAAAGGTCGTGTCTCTAAAAAATGACTGCCTGTTATAGGTTTAGCCAGGTGGGCCTAAATTTAGGATTTAAAGCTCAGACTAGGCCTGGAATTGTCAGCTGACTTGAGCTGGGCTGAGCTAGCTAACAGCTGACTTCTTCTAGCCAATAATATTGTATTCCATACCATCTTACGACATCATCTCAGAAAGGGTAAGAGCCGGTGTGTGAGTGTGGCTTGGTCAGTTCCAGAATGGCTGAACTAGGAGGAGAACGTCCTGGAGCTCTTCTACTGAGCTAAGCCCTGCTCTGGCTGCTGCTACTAGCCTTTTGAGTTCAGGGAAGTAGAAACATTTTGTTGTTACTCCTTCTCTTTCCTGCAGAGTGTCTTTTAGAGTGCTTATGAATCTAGAGTAATAGACTTTATATTAACTGGGGAGTGGGAGGTTATTTCTTGTTATATATAACTTGTGTAAGTGTCTGTTATATTGTAGTTTGCTCTTAATTTTCTCTTGTCTGGATAAATACATATAGTTAGTTTCAGCATAAACCTAGTTGGGAGGGGTTTTTTTTCCCTCTTCCTCTTCTTCCCTTTTCACTCTGTCTTGGACAGTTGGCGTTTTGCCAGCTCAACCCAAGACACTGCCCTCCAAGCAGACAGTTTTAATGGTTCTGGTCAATTACTGCAGAATGGTGCGGCAGGAGAAGAAACCCCCCGTGTGCTGCCATTACAGCAATTTCCACCTGCACCAGCACCTAGGAATAACTCACCTCATCATGGCAGCAGAGCTGCCACGCAGGGGAAGTGAGCCCAGGCATGGCAGCGGTCCCTGAACTATGGCATTGTCGAGGGCCTCTAAAACCCAGACTATCCCCAACCCTGACGAAAGCCCCCATTTATCCACCTCTGAGAAAGAGCCTGATTTGTATCCTCCTGAACCATGTGCTCGTTGGGCACAGGGTCTGAAGGAAGCAGCTGCTGCAGGCAAGTTGCACATGCTGCCAGCATTCCCTGTAATCTGTGAACTGCACCAACCTCCACGCTGGGAACCCATCCCTTATCAGATTTTGAAAGGTTTATGGAAGGCTGTCACCAACTATGCCTTGGCAGCTCCATTCACAAGAGGGCTGCTAGATTGTCTGTTTAGTACTTTTGTTTTAATCTTTTATGACTGTACTTTAGTGGCAAAAATGCTTCTCACTACCATGCAGTTTGCAATGTTTGAATCAAAATGGAAAAGCCTGGTGAAAAAAGAGAGAGAAGAACTCTCAGCTAATAATGGAGTTCTGATCCCAACCGTAAGTAAATACTCTCTTAGGGGAGGGGCCATATGCTACCCCAATACTACAAGCCAGAATCCCACTGCCTGACTTGAATCTTGCTAGAAATTCAGCTTTACAAGCTCTGGGAAAGGTTCCAGAGGCACGAACAGCTGCTCAGTCATTTATGCCTATAAAGCAGGGACTCCAAGAACCATTTATGCAGTATGCAAAGCGATTGAGAGATGCCATAAACAAGCAACTAGATTATGCTCCTGCACAAGAAATCCTTTTCAAGAACATAGCAATTGAGCATGCTAATGATGATTGCCAAAAAATATTACATACCCTGTGTGATACTACAATTGCCAAGATGCTTCAAGCATGCCAAAATGTGGGCTCAGTGTCTTCTAAGTCTGCTGCTCTGGCTGAAGCATTTGCTGCCTTAAAGGGACCCTCTTTACCTTCACCACAGGAGTGTTGCTATGAATGTGGCCAGCCACGTCACTGTAGAAAGAGCAGCCTGGCAAAGAAACAACCCACGCGCTCCAGGAACACACCTGGAGAACACCTGGGAGGTGCCCAGCTTACCACAGACCCGCAGTGCCAGGGGCGCCGAGTTGACGTTGATGACAGGCCCAAACGGGGACAGGTCGAGCTGTGCCTTGCAGGTGACATTCTGCCCGTTGTCCCCGAGCCTGACTGTCACCAGCTGCGTCACCTGCACCTGATCCAGCTACTCCTGGGCGTGTCCCCCAAAGGTTCGGGTGCCCACCATGTGGTGGCCAAGCCGCAGGGTCACCATCAGGTTCCATGTGGGCACCGCCCCGGCCACGGCACAGAGCAGTGGCCACGACTTGCCCGTGGCCAGCGCTGGCACCTGGGACAGCTCCGGGCACTGCGGCACCTCTGGGGGGGACACGGGGTGTCCAGGTGTGCCAGGGGCATGTGGGGGGTGCCGGGGGCACATGGGGGTGTCCAGGTGTGCCAGGGCGGGACATGGGGGGTGCCGGGGGCACATGGGGTGTCCAGGTGTGCCAGGGGCATGTGGGGGGTGCCGGGGGCACAAGGGGGTGTCCAGGTGTGCCAGGGCAGGACATGGGGGGTGCCGGGGGCACATGGGGTGTCCAGGTGTGCCAGGGTGGGACATGGGGGGTGCCGGGGGCACACGGGGTGTCCAGGTGTGCCAGGGCGGGACATGGGGGGTGCCGGGGGCACATGGGGTGTCCAGGTGTGCCAGGGGCACATGGGGGGTTCCAGGTGTTTCATAGCCTGATATATGCTCATGACATCTATCTCTACATGGATGACATCTTGGCCTGCACAGCCAACACAGAATTGATGCCACATACCTTAAAAGCTACGATCAAAGCAGTCAATGCACTTCGTCTCCAAGTTGCAGCAACAAAAATACAGCGAGAGGCTCCTCAGTATTACCTGGGGTGGAAAATAACACAGACAGCAATTTGGCCTCAATGCATTTCACTGACAACCTCAGTGCAAACCCTCAACGATTTGCACAAACTATTAGGAGCCATCAACTGGATGAGGCCTATTTTAGCATTTCCACTGATGAACTGCACGCACTGTTTTGCCTGTTAAAAGAAGACCCAGAATTAACATGGCCTAGACAGTTGACACAAGAAGCAATTGCTGCTTTACACGCCGTAGAACAAAACCTCAACTCGTGTCAAGGCAATCGCCGTCTCCCACATGAGACAGCAGTGCTCGTCATTTTAAAGGAACCTGCCCAGCCTTTTGGCCTTTTAGGCCAGTTGCATGCCAATAACTCTCTTTTTGTTTATGGGAATGGATTTTTCCAGCACACAACTTTTCCAAAACAGTAACAACACAGCCAGAAATGAGGTCGTGTTATCTTTCCAAAGGTCGTCTTAGATGCTGGGAACTTACTGGGTGTGACCAACACAGTGTATATTTGCCAGTGACAAATGAACATTTGCAGTGGCTGGAAACAGACAGCCTGGAATTTCAAATTGCTCTGAGTGATTGCACAGGTCAATTATTTACTTACCTGTTTGATCTTTTTTGCAGGCCTGACCCCTCAAGAATGCCTAAACAAAGCCTGTATGTACTTAATTTTCTCAACAGAGTTATAGGAGATCTTTCCCCTGCCCAGTGTCACTTTACACCAGCACATGTTTCTACTGAAGGAAAAGTGGAAGTAATATCTGAAGATCTACTTTCAGGACAATGGCAAGGTCCATACTCCTTAATAACCTGTGTTTCTACACAGCGAGGACCACGACAGGTGCCTTTGCACTTCATGTGGCCATATCTTGCACCATCCTCCCAACAGCAGCCAGGCCTCCTGATTGTACCAGCCCTAGTCAGCAGAACATCTGGGTGACACTTGCCAACACAATGGGAACTGGCACTTGTGTTTGTCCACATCTACCCCAGCTGATCCGTTTCATACCTGTCTGGCAGGCCTTCCCCTCCACCACAGCCAATGGGTTACCTTTTTACACAAATATTTGCCACATTGTTCTAGTACCAAATGCATCAATGAGCAAAGTTTTCCTCTCCTCTCCATCGAAGCTCAAGAGGTAAATACCATGGGCAGTCTGACTGTCCCCTTTTGTTTCCATTTTTATCCCCCTGACCCACATTTAGTTGACCTGTTGGCAACTGGTGTGTCTCCTCCTGGAGTGCATCAGAATGACAGATTCTGGTGTCCACAACCCAGCCCAACAATCATTAAAGCAGACTCACAGCCACTTGGCTTGCCTGAAGGTATTTTCTTCATTTGTGGGCCATAGGTACGGAAAAGTATTACCAGTAGAGCAGTAGGAGGACTTTGCATGTTTGGGAGGTTGACGCTGTTTAACCCTCACCAGCCACCCACAGACAGACCCACACAAAAGAGGCAGAGAAGAGTCATGCAACAATATGCCAAAGGCTGCAATTCAAATGTGCATATCTGGGGCCCAATCAAAAGAGTCTTTTCTAGTCTCATAACAGGTATTGGAATAGCACATGCCTTAACTACCTTAGATAGACTTGATGACCTCAGAGGTCTTTTCCAATCCAATTGATTCTATGATTCTATGATTCTCTGATAACTTAGTTGCTGGCTTGCCAAAGAAGCCAATGCTACCAGCTTGGTGATTATGCCATATTAACTGATGTTAGTTCAGTTTGAGAAGCTACTTTACAAAATCGTGCAGCCACTGATTTCCTGTTATCCGCTCATGGACTTGCTTGTGAAGATTTTGAAGGTCTTTGTTACTTGAATCTCTCTGACCACTCTGTAGCAATTCAACAAAGCCTTGGCAATTTAAAAAGCCTTCCAACGCAGCTTAATTACCTGAAGGGAAGTTGTGGCCAGGTGGGGGTTGGTCTCTTCTCCCAGGCACTCAGCAATAGGACAAGGGGGCACAGGCTCAAGCTCTGCCAGGGCAAATTGAAGTTGGAGAGCAGAAAAAACTTCTTTGCAGAGAGAGTGCTCAGGCATTGGAATGGGCTGCCCAGAGAGGGGGCGGATTCCCCATCCCTGGAGGTTTTTAACCTGAGCTTGGCCGTGGCACTGAGTGCCATGATGCGGTAAAGGGACTGGAGTTGGCCCAAGGGTTGGACTTGATGATCTCGGAGGTCTTTTCCAACCCAATCCATTCTATGATTCTATGATTTAAAGTAGATAAGGACCAAGGCCTTAGCAGTTTGTTTAGTTGGGTACATGTATTTCATTTAGGATCAAAGCTAAAGAATTATTATTATAGTGTTAAATGCACTGTTTGTATTTTTTTGTATTGTTCTCTGTGTTGCCTTTGTACTTGTGTATCACACTTAATTAACCACAGCTTTTCTCAAGTTTTGGTTTCCCAAGCTGAAAATACAAAAGGGGGAAATGCAGGAGCAGGTGTTCAGCAAGAAGCCACAGGGATGACCACAGAAATCAGCAAGAAAGGAATCTGAGTGAGAGTGAGGAAGAACTGCTGACTCTGCCAGTCTCAGGCAGTGCCACATCTTCCTGGGACTAGAAGCAACCCTGAAGCAAAAGAACTTTTACTTTTAGTTCCTGCATGGACTCTATTAGTCAGTTAACTCATGGTCACAAGAATGGCGAAAAATGGTTTGCCAAGTGTTTGAAAAGTGTTTAGTTGTACGATGGAAGGTTCTATTTGGTCTTCCCGCCCTCTAGTCTGTATATCCCTCTGCCAAGTATTATAAATTGTTGCACTTGCATTCAGTAAATGATACAGCTGATGCCTAAGAATGTAATTTAATGTAATTTTAGAAGGTTTTAGAATCATATAGTCTCTGCTGGGTTACTCTGATTTTTAGGTGTGAATATTAAGTGCCTTTCTCACGAGTTGGGAGCTGCCTGCAGGCCTTGCCAAGGCCAAGCTGTTTTGAACAGACACCTGCAAGATAACAGCAGATGAACAACAGGAGAAGGCACAACTGGCCCCCCCAATGAAGGGGGTAGATTGACAGAACTTTTGGATGGGCATTAAAGAGAAAATGAGAGTTCTGAGTGGATGTTAATGATGGGTATAAACCCCTGAAACTTCCTGACCTAGGGGTCAAACCCTTCTGGGTTTGATCGTGGAAGCTTCTACCTAATAAAACCCTGTATCTTTCTCCATTAACTTGTCTTCAGTGTGTCTCTGTTCACAGGGATACACGAGATAAGGCATCACAGCTTTGCCCCAACTTAGCAACACCAAGCTGTGCCCTGTACTACTTTTAGTCACCACAGCATGTAGGAAGTTTGGTTCACTAAACCACAAATATGAGGCCATGGCTGCTGCTTTTGTGGCTGTGAATGTTAAACAGCAAACCTGCCATGGCTGCGGCAAACTGGGCACATTTCCAAGCATTGCAAAAATCAAAGACAAAACCAACTTGATCCCAAGTTGTGTCCACGCTGCAAAGAGAAGTCACATTTTGCAAATCACTGCCATTCCAAATATGATCATGAGGGTAATCCCCTTCAGGGAGACACATCACAGCACTGAGACACAAGTAGCGGCAAAACACAGTGCTCCAACCCCTCAGGTGTCTCCAGCATATGGGCCACCACCTCAGGAAGTGCCACCGTGGATGTGGCAGCCTCCGAAACATTAACCTTTTCTGATAGCTCAGTGCATTTGATTCCACTGAAAAAACTGCACCCCTTACATGACCCAGTCGATGCACAGCTGTGCCCAGGCCATGTTGTTCCCACTACGAGCCCATGGAACTCAAACCTGTGTTCGTTATTAAAAAAGGCAATGGCAAACAGAGGTGTTTACATGACATGAGACAAATCAAGACTGTCATTGAAGATATGGAGCCTCTGCAGCCAGGCATGTCCTCTCCAACAATTATTCCTCAAAACTGGCACTTAATCATTATTGATCTGAAGGATTGTTTATTTACAATTCGATCACAGCCACACGACGCACCTGAATTCGCCTTTTCTGTCCTATCTGGATAGACTGGAGAGATGGGCTGATTCCAATGGGATGGAGTTTGATAAGGCCAAGTGCAGGTCCTGCACTTTGGCCACACCAACCCC
>VWZD01002042.1:41603-62275 GCA_013396695.1 Sakesphorus luctuosus | reverse complement strand
TAATTTTTGTAGTAGCCAGGAGGGAGCATGTCTAGGTCCTGAAGGGTATCCTATACCACCTGAAGTGATTTGTTATTTCCCAGGGACAGAGGAAGTGGTCCTTTCCAGGTGTGTAGCACGGTGGGGAGAGCAGTCAAGTAGATCCAGTTCCATGGTGAGGAATCGCATGTGAATCTTTTCACCTGTCTTGCACATTTTGTTATTGATATTGTTGCTGTTACTATTAATTTTCTTATTCAATTGCTGTTTCTAATAAATTGTTCTTATCTCAACCATAATCTTTACCTTTTGTGCCTCCAATTCTCCTCTCCATTCTGCCACAGGGAAGGGGGAGGAGGGTCAAGGGAGTGAGTGGATCGTGGTTTGGAGTGTCTTAGTGGGAACACTAAATTGGGGAATATGATTTCAAAACCACAACAGAGGAGAATCAACTCCTTTGACCTGCTGGCCACATCCCTTTTGATGCAGCCTAGGATTTGGCTGGCTTTTTGGGCTGCAATAAAACAGCATAAATATTGACACAGTGCAGTAGAGTCAGAATTACAGCTTGTGGATTCCAGCCCTTGAAAATATCTCAAGTGAAAACTGAATCTATACCTAGATCTGCACTGATATTAAGGATGAAAGTTTTCTACTTTAGTGACATTGGTACTGTATTCAATGTAAATATTGTGGTGTGTTACACATACAATTCCGTAGGAACAGAGTTACCCCTGTAGCCCTGAATCAGCCAAATACTAGAAACAATATCAAGCTTGAACTAAATGCACTTCCCTTAGAAAGGACTATACTTGGGCTCTCCTGTTTACAGAGAAGCACAACCAATGGGGTGACTGTCATCTTGACAATGTAAAGAAGAGTGAAAAGAGGCTGATTTGGTTTATGTGCTGGTTATTGGCTTACACGAAAAAGCAAATGATCAATCAATAGCACATTAATTTTTCTTCAAGTGGGTAGTAGGTTGGAGATACTGAAGAAGATCAACTTCAGTAGTTATGTTGCTTCAGGAAGATAATCTGTCACCGAATCATCATAGACTGGTGGGTGGTAGCTTGGAGATACGGAAGGTGGGTAGTAGGTTGGAGATACTGAAGAAGATCAACTTCAGTAGTTATGTTGCTTCAGGAAGATAATCTGTCACCGAATCATCATAGACTGGCCTGAGCTGGAGGGGATCTTAAAGGTCAGGTAGTTACACCCACCTGTCATAGGCAGGAACACCTTTCACTAGACCAGATTGCTCAAAGCCCTATCCAACCTGACTTTGAACACTGGCAGCGATGGGACATCCACATCTTCTCTGAGCAACCTGTGTCAGTGGCTCATCACTCTCACAGCAAAGAACTTTCTCCTAATATCTAATTTAAAACTACTCTCAGTCAGTTTGAAACCATTCCCCTTGTCCTGTCACTATATGCTCCTATAAATAGTCTCTGTCCATCTGTCTTGTAGGTTCCCTGCAGGTACTGGAAAGCCATAATTAGGTCATGCCGAAGCCTTCTCTTTTCCAAGCTGAACAATCCTAATTCTCTCAGCCTTTCCTCAAAGGAATTCGTTAAGGTTATTTAGAGAATGTAGAACACACTATTCTTGGCCTTTATTTTACTTTCCAACTGTTGATCTCTTTTTGCTGTAGGTTCTGTATGACAGACTAAGGGTTCATTAAGGCTTGAAGTGTAAAGCTAGTGCATACTACTTAATGGAAAAGGAATTCTATTTTTCTCAAGTATTCTTTATATGTTACAAAATAAGACCATTTTTTAATTTTTTAAAAAAGATAACAACAAAAGAAAATGTGTCTCAGACTGCTATATTTTAACAACTTCATTGGTTTTTACATAGAGCTCTCATCTTCATGACTACACCATGCCAGTGAAGTACAGGTCTGACAAGAAAACTGCAGAAGTAATTCACAAACTGCAGTTGCCTCTTTCAGGAACAAGAATAAGAAGTGGACAGAGCCAGATGGAGGAGTAACCGTCTGAATGAGGGTTACTACAAGTCAAGGAAAAGCTGTGAAGGCAGTTTTTTGGTCTGTGTGCATATGTAGTGCTTTAAGTATGCTGGAAACAGTGACTTTTGACTCTTTAACAGAGCATCTGTGAAAGGAAGAAGGCATTTGATGATATACGTTACCTTAACTTCTTAGATTAGAAGGGCTTTTGTAACTGGCAACTCCTCAAGTAGTAAGGTTGTGTACAATATGAATATAGAGAGCAAAACTATGTCCATATTAAGTACTTGGAGATTCCTACTTTAACTATAACTTCATACTTTAGTTATTACTTCATATTTTAACTATTACTTCAACTACTCCAGAAAGCAGCATTTTCTTTTTGTTTTTATAGTCCTGTCCTTGAATGACAAGTGTCAGTTTCCATCTTTTGTCTTACTTCAGTGGTCAGTGTTAATCACCAACAACATGTAAATAAAGCAGACCAACATGCATGTGATGTCTGCTGTAAAATCAGTTTACATTACTTTAAAAGCAACAATGTAGTCTGACAATTAAAGAGACCGTGTGGATCATAGTCTGACTTTTTGTTTTACATAGCATCAGTGTTGTCGGTTATGGATTAATTTTCATTTTGCCCTTCTCTGACCTCCAGGGCAATAGTTTAAAGTACTATAGAGGAGTTGTTGTGGTTTAGGAATATTATCCTCTAATTTAGGGTGCCCATTGAAACACTCTGCGCCACGCACTGCTCACTTCCCTCTCTCCCCCTGTGGTGGGATGGAGAGGAGAACTGGAGGCACAAAAAAGTAAATATCACGACTTAAGAACTAAAGTAAACTAAAAATAAATGGCGGAGGAACTGGACTCCACACAATCTATGAGATTCATAGTGAAGCCGTTTATTGGACATAGCACACAGTTTAAGTCGAGGTAGGACTACATCTTATTGGCTAAAAGAGTTAACACACCACCACGCTAGACACTTCAATTGGTTAGAACCTATCTCTCACAAGTTCTATGTTTATATTATTTCATCATGGCTATTTTCATGCACCTGCAGAGTCCTGTGTATTCCTACTATGTGAATTCTTGGGGAGTAACCTCCTCCCTATCAGCCAACAGCGGCTGAGCTTCTTGCTGCTTCTGGCTGATAGCTGAGTCTCATAGGGCTTTCTATAGATCTGAATTGCTTGATTTTACTGTAACAACAAAGAATAATTTACTAGGAATAGCAATGAAATAAGAAAGCGAATAGTAACAGCAACAACACTAACAACAGAGTCTACAAGACAGGTGATAGCATGCGATCGATCACCAAGGAAACTGGTGCTACCTGACCACACACTCTGTCAAAAGTGAAAGATGCAGCCCTCTCATCCCCCCTGCCTCTGAAGTCAAATAACCTGGCCTTGCACCTCCCGGCTGCTGCAAAAGTTAACCCTGTCCTGGTCTGAATAAGGGCAGAGGGTTTCTTTACTACTGCTTTTTACTTAATGCTTTTTGCTTTCCCCAACTTTCATTATGTGTTTTGTTTGACTTTTTTCTCTTGTCATTCAGTTTTTTCCTTTTCCAATGGCACTTGAAAGATATGGAATTTCAATCTTAATAATTTTAATAACTGATATTTTAATAGCCTGTGTTCAGAGATCGAACACTGAAAATCAAATGATGGCCAGAGCTGCATGAGAAGTTAACTACCAGTAAAGTTTAGTCTATGAGGTGAGCAAAAATCTTAATCCGAATTTTTATTCTGGTCTTTCCTCTTTCTGTAGTCTCTTTCCAATGAAATTGAATCCTTTGCTGTGGCCATCAGATCAGTCTTGGCAACTTTTAAGTCCAGACCAAAGAAACCCTTACTACTTCAAACTGTTCAACCTACTTTGTAAGGACTGAGAACATAGTTTTCTAAAATACAGGTTGACAAGACCACTTATGTACAAGATGTTGCTGGAGGTGGTTTCAGAACTGGAGTTATGAAGACTTGTTTCAAGTAGTTGTTGTCTGAGTCTTGCCTGAGGTGTTAAGGGGTGTCAGCAGAACCTTTCCCCAAAGCACAACCCTGAAATCCAAATGAAGAGTAATGACTTATTGTAGTAGTTTTAGCTAGGCTTCAAATTAGCAAGCTCAGAGAATCTATGTGGATTGGTAGAAACAGCTGTCACCTGACTGGGTAACCAAGGAAGTATTTCACACCAGATGACGCAAACTTAAGATATGGGGCAGCAATGGGAAGGGTTAGTTCAGTTCCACCTTGGCCGAGGTACAGAGAAGATGTGCTACCTTTATTCTACCCTGTTAGACCTTGCTCCTGCTGTTGCCGCTCCTTGCCTTTTGTTTAAGTTCAGAGAAGTAGAAATATTTTGTTGTTACTCTTTCTGTTTCTTGCTAAGTGTCTTTTAAAGTGCTTATGAATCTAGAGTAATACACTTTGTATTAATTGGGGAGTGGGAAGTTCTTGTTATATGTAACTTGTGTAAGTGTATGTGTTATATTGTAGTTTTCTCTTAATTGTCTCTTTTCTGTATAAATATATGTAGTTTGTTTCAGCATAAACCTGGTTTGGAGTGTTTTTTTCCCTCTCCCTCTTCTTCCCTTTTCACTCTGTCTGAGACACTTGGCGTTTTGCCAGCTCAACCCAAGACACTTACGCTGTGAGAATTCTGCTCAAAAATTGGAAAGATAAACATTTTTTAGAAACAGGATTTTAAGCTAAAATGTTTAAACTGAAAAGGTCAAATATGAGAAGACACTAGCATTATGTAATATAAAAACATAATTGCTTCTTTTAATTAATAAAAATTTAAAGAACAAGAAAATACAGCTATATTAAATTGTGGGTTTTTTTCCAGTTTTCTTGATATTGTGAATTATTATGAGCTTCAGCTATACTGATATTAAACAGGCATATTTTTCTCTGTTCAGATATGAGTGTTTAAATGGTGCTAAATGTTTAGGTATATAGTTGAGCTAACTTAAAATTTTAAAAGTTTTCATTCTAGTGGTATCATTCTGAATCAATTCACTGTTCAAGTTCTGAAATGATTTGTATAGTTTTCCTTGATTCTTGAGTACTTATAGGCATTTGAAAAAACATAGTTCAGAAAATCCATAGTTTTCTTTTTCTGAAAAACTTAACCTCAGCACTGTTAATTTAGCAATAAACTTTTGTAGAGAACTGCAGTTTTATTTAACAGTGTGGTTTGCAACTTTATAGACAAAGCAGACAGTAATATTTAATTAACTTCCATTTTTAAGAAGAATGTCAGTAAAATAAGTAACTTTTGACTTCAAGATTGATAGGCCTTAGTACTGTTGGAAATAAATGTCTGACCTCCAATAATACCTAATATCAGTCATAGGTTTAAAGTGCACCTTAATTGTAAATATGTCTATTTATTTCCCTTTTCTACATTTTTTTAAAACATTTTTCTGTTGATAAATACTGGACAACTTTTTGTTTCAAGTATTGGATTACTTTGTTTTTTATGTGTGTGTGTGGGGGGTTTTTTTTTAATATTCCAGAGTTTTTATTCCAAACTCTCTTTTTTAAAGCCAATTGCCCACTTCATTTAGTGTCTAAATACCTCCTTAACAATCAGGAGCTTTTTTTTTTTTAAATTTTTTCTCTGTTGCTGAGTAAGAAAGAAAAACTGTAAAAACTGTGTTTTTAGTAGCAGCACCAGATTGTAGTGCAGTAAAACCTGAAGTAAAGCACTGCCAAATCTTCCAGCTGTAACTTCCCTCTTAAGTTTTACTGATCCTCCTTTCTGCTCCTTCGTGTCTCAGATAAATTGTGATGTTTCTGTGTGCTTTTATCAGCAGGAATAATCTTTGTACAACAGCTTTGTGGCTTTTGATTTAGTCTAAGACATGTTTACCTCAAATATAAACAAACACAGATTTTGTAGTATGCTTTGTCTACACCAGCTGGCATTGCTTTTTGGATAGATATGATGCCACTGCAGATCAACACTGATAATACCAAAACTATCTTTAATCTTTTTTGACCCTGTCTCTTCACTTTTTAGTTACTGTTCAATATTTGTCCTGCCATTTCAAAGTTCTCATGATACAAGCCCATATCTCAGATTCTTGCATAGTTTACCTTATCAAGAAAGGAAAGATATCTTTATGCTGCTTAAGATCAGCCTGTGGGAGACATGTCAGCTGCTGGTGACTCTCCAGCTCATGAGCTGCTCAGCAGCTCTGATGGTACTGAGAATGTTGGGGAGATTGGATATGGAATGAGGAGAGGAAGCCCAATGGTGCTGGTGAGCATGACCTGGCTAGGAGTGGACTGCGTGTTTAGCAGCATGGTGGGGTGCCTGGGACATCCCTGCTGCTATCTGCTCACTGTGATTCATCCCCAGAGCTCCTGACATTACATAGTATTTCTGGTCTCTGGTGTTCTCAAAAGGGCTACATGATCTGTCCAAGACATCACCACGAAAACTGAGAGATCTCCATTAAAGAACTAGGAAAATGCTGCCATTGTCTAGGAGCTAGAAGCTGGGCTTTCCGGAAATCTTTGTGTGTTTTTACCTTAGTAAAATCCTGAGGTTGCCAGTTTCAATCTTATGTGCAAAGGAAGTATCCACTCAGAACAGTGAATGTTTTATTAAGACTAATCTGTTTGCAATTATGAGAAATTAAATACTGGTTTTAGAAAATACACACTTCTAATTTCCACCTGCATCTGGTTCAGCTGTGTGCCAAATAACTGGGTATCCTGGGTTTAGTTAGGCCTAAATTTAGGCTTTGGTTTTTAGAGTATGCCTTGGATTATCAGCTGAATCAAGATGGGTCAGGCCAGCTGACAGCTGACTTCTACTGGCCAGTGGTATTCCGTACCATATTCTGATGTCATCTCAGTATAAAAGCAGGTGTAGGAAGTGCCTAGTCCAGTTCTTTCATAGGTACTTAACTGGGAGGACATGCTGCTGCTGTTCTGCTGAGATTAGGCCTCACTGCCACCCCACTGCTGTGTTATCTTGGGAAGTGAACATTTTATTGTTAGTTTTTTTCTCCTCTCTTGCTGCGTGTTTTCTCAGAAAGAGTCTTTTGGGGTGTTTTTGTGGGCTGGGGTGATGAAATCTGTAATATTGGGTGGGCGACTTGGTATGGAGTTATTGTTTNTAGCATTTTGCAAACTCAACCAAACACGTTGGTTTTCAGCACCTACGTGTTTCCAGGACGCTTTTCAGAAAGCGAACAAAAATTAATTTCAAATACATTATAAAAAAAGCAGGTGTTTGGGATTTTTTTCATTTATATCCATACCACTACTGAAGGATAAATAAAAAGAGATTAATGAGAAAAAAAGTATATGGAGACCAATCAGGATAAAAAGATGCAAAGTTTTTCAATAGTTTTTATTATCACATCAGCATTATGCTTCATGGGAGTTTTAGTAATGCTTATAAACATCTAATAAAATAATAAAGTTTAACTACATGATGGGCAACTTACAGTTTTTTCTTTAGTCAAACTTGGATTGGAAATTTAACAGAACACATAAAATCTATTTGCACTTTATGCCACACTTTTTTTGTACAATTAGTTTTTCTGTTGTTATTATTAATATGACAATTTTTCTTCCACAGAGTATGAAGTTTGGCTCTGGGGTTTCTCACAGGTGATAAAATGAAGTATGAAGGTTTTACTAGAAGAGATCAAAGTGTTTTCCATCAGACTGGAAGTATGACGTAACCGCAGTCCTCCAACCTAGTTTGACGTAATAGATAGGAAAAGAATAGAGAGTGAAAAAGGAGACTGAAAATGAAGGAAAAAAAAGAGAAGAGTAGGAGGAGAAACAAGGGGAGGGATTCAGAGAAAGAGACAGAGAGAAATGAGCAGAAAAAGTGCCTGCTGTAAGCCATGCTTTTGGACTAATGGTTCTTTTACAAGGAACAAGGCCATGCAACTCAATGCCTTTCCTTTGCTACAGAAGTAAAATGCGCGACGGTAAGTGATAATCTACATGTGCATAGAAGGAATCTCAACAGAAAGGTGTGATTTTCATATGACAAGATGCATGAGAGTTTTGAAGACACGTTGAACAGGTTTCTTCTCTGTAAAGTTTTGTATATCTTGAATTTGGAGTTCATGATTTGTAGGTTTACTATTATCTGGTCTTTATATCATTCTCCAGAACTGACTGAAGAACTCTTGCTTTATAAGCTGAGCATACCTGAATTGTTTTAGAATTATTTTCTCTGCTTGTGGTTTAAGTCAACAATTTCTCTCTCTATCACCAATACATCAATGCAATGATGCTAGCAGAAATGTTGTATTTGGCTTTCTTCTGTATCTACACAGAATTTTAGGCTATCAAATATAGGAACAAAGGCACAATCACAATATGTTTTTCTACTGAACATAGCAGGGTGTGTTGTATTATCATTTAGCATATACCCAAATTATAAAGATAGTTCCCAATTCCTATTCATTAAAAAATGAGCATCTAGGGTGACAGACTCACATTGTTGAACACTATTTTCACATTGGTGCACTGTCTGGCACTGCAACAGTACTGTCTTTTGTAGTCATGCCTCAGGGAAAGTCTGAGTTCAGAGAACAAGTTGCCCTGTGTTCGTAGGTGTCATGGGTTTGGCTGATGGGCCTAAGTTTGGGCCTGAGAATTCAGATTTGGGCCTGAAATTGTCAGCTGCCTTCAGCTGGGCTGGGCTAGCTCGCAGCTGACTTCTTCTAGCCAATGATGTTGTATTTCATACCATCTTACATCATCTCAATAAGAGTAAAATCCAGTGTGTGGGAGTGGCTTAGCTCAGTTTCACTTCGGCCAAGGTACAGAGCAGACACCATGCTGTCCCAGGAGGGATGGACAGGCCCAAGCCCACAGCATCGGCTCACCATCATGTTATCTTAGAGAAGTAAAATGTTTGTTCTTAGTTCTTCTCTTTGCTTAAGTTTGTCTTTGGGGAATCGACTTTTTTTTAAAATGATTTGTAGTCAGAATGGTAAAATCTGTGCTTATTGGGGAGTGGGAAGTTATATATAACGTGTGTGTGCTATATTGTAGTTTTCTCTGAATTTTCTCTTTTCTGTATAAATACATGTAGTTAGTTTCAGAAGAAACCTGGCTTTAGAGGGGTTTTTTTTCCCTCTCCCTCTTCTTTCTCCCTTTGGCTGGTTGGGGGGAGGAGGACTCTTCTTCTCTGTACTTGGGCAGTTGGCATTTTGCCAGCTCAACCCAAGACAGTAGGCAACTGAGTTTGATTGTACAATTTGTCCATGTAATCAATGGAGAAAATGAGTTTCCTTGCTAGACAAATAACTCATTCCAGCATTGAGCCAAAAATCACATCAACATGGAAGTGTGGAAAATGGGGGCTGGAGGATGAGCTTGATCTTCAGCTTACGTCTGTGCACATATCTGTATGAAGTGTCATCAGGTATGAAGTGTACCAAATGCCCAAAACCCATGACATAGCACTCCATTACCAGTTACAGAGCAATACAAACTGAGGTACAGTGTCAAAAATGCAAATTGTTACACTCTGGTAGGAAATAGCACCTCTATTTTTTATCAGAATAAAAGACAGAAACTCAAGATCAAATTGACTTTATTCCAAGGCATTTTAACCATCAAAGAGAGTACTCAGTTTGTACAAGACTTTCCAAAGAAACTTCTATCTTGTAGTAAGAGGAAATAAAAAGCCTTAATTTTAAAGCCAAATTCTCCTCTCTTTCACCATCTTACCTCATAAAAGAATAAATGGCGCTGGGAAACCCAGCTTAGAAAAATATTCCTGTTGCACTGGCGTGTCTTTACTGGGTATTATGAGCTTTTTGTATGACTTAGTTCATTGTTTGCAATGAGAGAAGGGAAATTTTCAATAGTACAAACTGAAGAAATCACCACTGTGACTGAAGGTTTTCATTTTTGTTTGAGCCTGTGGGATGCTTTGAGGATGACATGTATATCACAATGTCTTCCTGTTAAGCATACTGCATTGGCATTATGCCAAGTATCCCATTCTCAACAGAGTCATGGTCTTGATTTTTGCCTTGTCAGAGCTAAGAATAGACTGGGTTTTAGTGCAGTCTGGGCAGGTCACTGGGGAGATGACTTACAGTAGGCTCCCAGTAACTGAGTTGTACTTGTAGAAGGTGAGGTGGGTCACACTTAAATTTTCATTTCGGTCTCTAAGTGCTTTCAGGAGCTGTTATATGGACTTGTGGAATTGCAAACTGTTAATCACAGGAATTACAGAAGGATGGTAGTTTTAATCTTAGCTTGAGACAGAGAAAGGGCAGTCAACTTCTAGTGGGAAAAGAGAAACCATATCGGCTTCTGTGTTAGGGACCAGACTGGTGTCCTGGCCCTGTCATATTTGGTCCATTGTTGTGTTCATTGATGTGGTATGAGAAAATACTGCAGTTTCACAGTGAAAACTCAGCCTTGAAGAAAGAAACATTGGTGTAACACTGAATTGCAGAAAATTTAGCTTTTGACAAAGGAACAATAAAGAATAGAGACCTTGTCAGCCTGGAGTCAGTATCTTGAGCTGTCGCAGCCTCAGCTGGTGCACTGGCCACGCACAGACTGATGCTGCAGCTGGCACAATTCCACCCCAGAGAGAGGAGATATAAGGTGTGGTTCTGGGCTGAGGGTGAGGAGGACCTGATGTGCATTGTTCTGATCCAGGGGAGGCCCTGAATGTGCACTGCCTGCCAGTGCCTTCTGCTGAGTACTATGCTCCATCTCCTTCTGCTCAGTGGCTTGTCAAGATTCCAGGGGCTGGTATAGATTGTTTTCTATCACAAGTAACAGGATATATTTGCTTTGTAATTGTAACTGTGTTATAGGAATAAATGTGCTTTGCTTACTAATAAATTTGCTTTCCCACCTCAGTCATATTTTATTCTTTTATTTTGTGTGTGGGAATCCTCTAGAACCTCTAACAGCTTCCTCTTAAATGAGTAAGTTCTTTTCAGCATTTTTCTGTTTTAAGTGCTTCAGTGTTAACTGCTCTGCATGGAACTGATGTTAAGATATGGGTAAAGTGAAATAAGAAAACTGTAAAGCTCATATTAGCCCCACCACTGGAAAGAATTAAGATGAATAAAAGGGTTTTTATATGAAATAAGTCTCATTACAGATTCAACAAAACCAGAAAGAGATTTATCATATCACTAGTAAAAACTACCTTTCTGCTTGGTACTGCCTAAAAAGGATTATTTTGTAACAAAGCTAGTGTCCCTTTCTTTTTTTTTTTTTGTTTTATTCATTTTTTTTTAGCAAGGTTGTATCTTGCTTTGAAAAGAATGTTTTGTAGAAACCAGGAATTCTGTCCCTTACAAGTCAGATACATACCAGCTAATGCAGAGAATCCTGGCATGAAGGAAAATCATTAAAGACAGTTGCAGAACAGATATAGGACAGACAAAATCATATAATACTGTCATAAGATTGTACTATCATCAGATTTTTTTAAGTGAAATGTTGATTAAAACCACTTTCCAAAAATCAAGAGTAGAGAAGTCTCAAATGTCTTCATTCCAGTGCACTACTAGAATTCTGTGGGATCGATAAAAATATGACAGGTGTACCATTTGTTGGTCACATCACATTGTCCAGGCAGCTTTTGCCCCAATCTGCAGTAGCATGTGTCAGAGAGACGCTGGAAAGGTGTAAGAGCAGGAATGTGTACTCTAAAACAGACCTCAATGCACAGAATACTACTCTAGCTACACATGTACTTTGTTCCTGGTGATGTTATTCTAATATAAAAGCCAATATGGAAAGTATCAGGGAGAAAACAGATGTTTATTACTCATACTTCAACTTCCAGCTACATATTGGCACATGGCACTGTGGTGAGCTGGAAACAGGTTGGTAAATTCAAAGTCAAAGAAATTTAATTGGGTTACTTACTGTTAAAAATAACCCATTCAATGTATTCCTCAACATTACAAACAAGAAAGACTGGTGTAGTCTTGCCATCCCCTTTTATGTTTTGTACTTTTTCTTCATTTGTTTTGGTTTTGTTCCCCCCCGCTCCCCTCCCCCCCCAGTATGTTGGGACCTAAGTTTCTTGAGCCTCAATCTTGAACGAAAGACCTTCTTGTAAAGCAAGGGCTATTAATGCAGGGGAGAAATTTTAGCACGTTCTAGTAATGATGGGTCTCTGGTTAACATATATTTGATATATGTTGATATATTTGATATATGTTGATATATTTGAAGAAAGGGACCTTTGATTGCAGGAGATGGGTTTTCAGAAAGCATCAGACGATTCAATATGAACTAGCTAAAGCAGACCTTTATTACTGCACGAGCAAAATTTATATACTCTTTGGTACCGTGTTCATGCGCAGACTTTGTGGCTTAGCCATTAATCATTGGCTAACTATGCAAATGCTTTACTGTAATTGGTTACACCCGGCTATTCATGCGTCCCTGCTGAGGCTGCTTAGCTGCAGCCTCTCCTGCTCTCAATTGTCAGTTCCTTAAAGCTACACCACACTAGATCACAGGGGTAAGTTCAGGATTATTGCTAAGCAGGCTTTGCCCTTTAGGTCTTACAGCATGTAAAACTCCAACATTTGATTATTGTGTAGACAGTTTACACTAGTCTCCCAGTTTAAAAAATTGTAGAAATGGATCACTGACTCTTACTCCTCAGTGTTATTGAAGAAGTCTTTGTTATTGCTGAGAAAAAACCCAAACAAACAAACAAACCAGAGAGGAAAGTTCTTCCTTTTCACACCATCTTAAAGAAATGTAACAGAAGTCCAGAGACTGTCAAGAGTACTCAAGCTTCCACCTACTCAACTTTCTCTAACTGTGACTTCTATGTAACTTTTAGCTCTAGTTGTTACTATTTGTTTCAATGACTGACTGAATAGTAAAAAATCCAACCACACAAACAAAAAGCCCCCAGAAACAAAACACCTCTAACTAGTTTCTATGTATTGAATGAACAAGCAAACAAACAAACCAACCCCAACGTGTCTTGATAGATAATCGAAGATGCTACTAGTGAAAGAAAACAATAATGACAGAGAGGAAAAATGTTGAAATTAAAAAGTCTTGCTGGTAGGAACAAAGGTATAAGCATTTGCTTTGAAGCTGCCCTGCCAGTGTATCCCAGGTGTAGGCCACATGAGCTGGGGAAAGAATGTGGCTGTGAGGATGTGATGACAGGTCCTAATCTGTTCTGAATTTGCCCCTGCATGCACTGGTGCATCTGTTATGCATTTACAAAAGGTTCGTCTTTTTCTTTCTTTTTTTCTTGGTAAAATTATTTAAACAATTTAAGCTAATATTGAAACAGTTATTCTAACAGCAGCACAAAAATTCTTTGAAAGAAGATGTCTGCTAAGAAGACAGGCGGAGAAAGTTGGAGTTATTCAGGCCAGAGAAGAGAAGGCTCATGGAAGACCTTATAAGCACCTTCCAGTAACTGAAAGAATTCTATGAGGGAGCTGGACAGGGACTTTTTACAAGTGACAGAACAAGAAGTAATGGCTTTGATCTGACAGAACATAGTTTAGATGAGATACTAGGAAGAAATCATTTACTGTGAGAATGAGGCACTGGCACAGGTTACCCAGAGAATCTGTGACTACCCCATCTCTGGAAGAGTTCAAGGTGAGGTTGGACGGGTCTTGGAGCAACCTAATCTAGTGGAAGATGCCCATGGCAGGGGGGTTGGAACTGGATGAGCTTTAAGGTTTCTTCCAACCTAAGTCATTCTATGGTTCTATGATTCTGTATAGCCTTGGCCGTAAAATAGTAGCACCAACTCTACCCAAAGCTGCTGTAAATGGTGCTGCCCTGATCTCTTTGTGAATCTTCAGTTTTCAAGCAAAATCAACTTGACAGGTCACTCATATTCACTATGCTACTCCTGAGGAAAAAAAGAGTTTCAGTAGCTCTGGGAATGTACAATTTCTGATGCACTAGTGAAGCTGATAATTGCCTGCAAGTCAGCCAAGAGCAGTAATAGGTGTCCTGAAGGCTGAGGGCCACCATGGCTTCCTCCCAGCAGTACACTGGAGTTTCCTCTGCGGCACACCAAGCTGTGGGAGGTAATGGTGTAGCTCCAAGTCTTCTCCTCATAGATAGTCAAAGCAAGGCCAGGCCTGCTACCCAAGATCCCCACTTCAGTAAGTCTGCCTCATCATTTAGACCCTAACCTTTAGAGTCAGACAGAAGAGATAAATTTTCAACCTATGTAGGAGAGAGTGCTTTCCAACTATTTTCATTTGGTGAGAGATCTTCCTAGTTTTATTAAAGGAGAGTAGTAAGCAACATAATTTACTTCCAATACCATCCTCAACATGCTAGATATCATGCCAGTTATCAGTGGGGCCTCAATCCTGACTCAGAAGGTTACCATGTTTAAGAGAAAAGGCTAGGCACAGGATATAGAAATCACAGAATCATCTATGTCAAAAAAGAACTTTAAGACCATTGAGTCCAGCAGTAAACTCCATACAAAAACTCCGTTAAAATAATTTGTTCACCTGTGTGTGAAAAGCACCTACAAAATAGATGCAGAGCTGTAGGATACAATGAAAAAGATGAAAAAAATAGGAAAGTGAACAAATGCTTGCTTGAATTTTGTTGTGTATTTTATTTCAGAGAATTAAGTTCTTGTACAGAAATTAAGAGCTATTAACTGAAATAGCTCATAAAACCGTTTTTCGAAATCCCACATAAGTGTTAAAGTTTTTGCAACTTTAAAAGGAAACAAACAAACCAATCCTTCCAAATCTAGGGCTCACTCAAACAAGTGCAGAGTCCAAAGTGAGGGCACTTTGTGCAGCTGACTGAGGGTAATATTGTTAGTAAACTCCCTGATTTCATGCTCATATCTGTTATACAGGCCTCTTATTGCTCCCTGATCTGGAATCCAGGACAGTATCATATTGCAACAGTCCGGTCTGTTCTATGTGTTACCAAAACAAGTTCAGAGCTCTCTTTGGCAGGTTTTTGATTTTTTTTATGATTTTTAAAAATCTAAGCTAAGAGGGGCAAAATTGAGGTCTTATCTTTATACCAGAGTTGAAGAGAATTGTCTGCTCCTCATATGTTTTTGTTTACTATTTTGTGCAACAAGATTCCAGGCTAATATGCAGTAATAACAAAGATTTATTATGAATGTGATAAAGTTCATTTAAAACTCCAATTGATTGTTGGAATGGCTGTGGTTCAATGAACCATTGGAAGTTTCTGGACTTTGACAAAATATCTATCTCTTCTGAAGGCAGAAGCTTCTGAATTTAGGATTACACCAAAGTAAAAGGTAAACTGAAAAGCAAATATATGCAAGAGTAGATCTCAGGCTTGTTGGTCTAAGTGTTTTTGTTTTGCTGAAAAGAGCAAGCTAGGTAGTGTTAGAAATTGCCCTAGATTTGAAGGGTCCCAGTTGTTGATCCTGGGGGCCTTCAAATTGGCCATCAGCCAGAGAAGGCAGAGAGGAAAAACAGTTTATAAAATTAGATTGGAGAGGAGGCTGTGGAATGAAGCGGCACACAGTTAAGCAAGCCAGCAATATAGGTCTTTTGGGGTTTGCTTTTATTGTGGCTTTGAAATGCACAGTACTGCTGCATCTTTGAAGAAAACTGTGGAAATCACAATTCAATTCTGATGATAGGGACTAAGACTTCGATTCCTCTCAATCCACAGAACACAGAAGGTCAAGTGCATCACTGAGATATCTCTTCTGTGCTTTTCTAATCTGTCTACCTATATGATGACAGCTGTGTGGCTTCTAGTCCAAAAATCCATGAGAAATGATGGCATTGCACACAGTCTTCTAGTATGAGACTGTTATGAATAATCTGACTTTTTCTTCATATAGCAAAAGCATAGCAACTGATAAAGACAAGGATATTTGCCCCTAAAATTCATGTGAACTCTGGGTGAAAATATTTTCCACTTGTTCAGAAGTGGAGATCAAACAAAGCACTTCTTGACTTTAAAAAAAAACAACAAAAAAAAATCCAACGCCAAACCAAAACCTCATAGATCAAAACTTTAGACTTCATGGAAGCAGAAATTTGTATCTGTCTTCTCTCATCCATCTATTCTTTCAACAACCTGGAATTATTCATAGTTCCCATTCTGTAACAGACTACTTTTTCTTTTTTTCATGTGCTTAAACCATAAAATTAAACAGAGAAAGGAAGATTAAGTCTTTATTTAAGAAAGGAAGAATAAGTCTTCCCTAAAAGTATCATTATGGAATTTTTCTTTCACAGAGCATCCATCTCCTCCATTAGGATTTCTAAATTCATTTTAAAGTAGTGCCAACAAGGTGGAATTTTTGCCTTCCCTCAAAGACCTATTTTAAATAGATAATCTCCTTTGTTAATATGATTATCACACAGAAGGCTTCTTTCTGTCTCCGAACCTTCTCAATCTTTGGAGATAGAGCTCTTTCACCTTTTTCCAGTGCTTGTTTTAGAAAGGGATTCAATGAGGCTGTCAATAGCATAAGACTTACTGCACAAGTGATAAGGTTATCAGACTCAGAGTTCTTCTCCATGCAATTGTTTATTTTCACCTTGTTAAATCTAGTTGCCTTTAGTGTTTATTCAGTTCTCTTTTCTTCCTCTGAGAGAGTAGCCAAAACAGAGAGTTCTTGAAATCTTTACAAATAATCTCTACTATAAAAGCACCCCCATATAACAAAATTAGTGGTTTTAGCAGCATCACTTATGTGCTTCCCTCTGGTGTCTTCTCCTGCTGCCTCTTTTTTCTGCTGCCATGGCACAGACATGGTCAGAGAGCTGAAGCAAACAGAAGCTTAAGAAAAGCTGGTACCAAAAAATCAGAACACCATGTTCCATGACAGCGGTGGCTTCCAGAGGAGGCCACATTTTGCTGAGCATCTTCTCAAGGCAGTGATTCCACTCACATCTCTTTCTTCATTCATCAGCCAGATCTGATTTCAAATACACTTCAGCACTGCAATACTATATGTATTTTGTATAGTTTTGTCAAACACATTTGTTATGGAAGAAGATTTCTTGTCTCATCAACAATTTTCAATCTTTACTTGTAATGGGTTTATAACCCTTTATTTAAAACACTGGGTTTACCATTATCAAACAGTAGCATTACTCATTTCTTCAATTTGTTTTCCACAGTGATATGCTCTTGAACTTGACAGAGCATCAGGTTGACTGGGTTGTTGAGTGTGAAGAAATTCATCCTGCAAACAGACTGAGACTGAGGGAATAACTGACCTAGGACTAGTGGGGCCAAGTATCCATTCAACAGAATAGTATATGATATTTAAGACCCCTTGAGGGCATTGGTGTCACTTATTATATCCTCCTGTGAATCATAGACTGGAATATCCTGAGTTAGAAGGGACCCACAAGGATCATCAAACTCCAACTCCTGGCCCTATGCAGGACACCCCAAGAGTCACACCATGTGCCTGAGAGCATCAGCCAAACTCTGGCAGGCTTGGGGCTGAGACCACTTCCCTGGGGAGCCTGTTCCAGTGCCCAATCACCCTCTGAAGGAAGAACTTTTTTCTGATACTCAACCTAAATCTCCTTTGTCATAGCTTCATGTCATTCCCTAGGGTCTTACTACTGGTCCCCAGAGAGAAGACATCAGTGTCTGCCTTTCTGCTTCCTCTGAGGAAGTCACAGACTGCTATGAGGTCTGCCCTCGATCTCCTCCACACTGAACAAGCCAAATTACCTCAGCTGCTCCTCATGGAACTTCCCCTCAAGGCCCTTCATCTTTGTTACTCTCCTTTGGATGCTCTCTGACGGTTATATCATTCTTATATTGAGGTGACCAAAATTGCACACAACACTTGAGGTGAGGTCAAATGTTCTATAGGAGACAATCATAAGTGCCACAAGTAACATACTGAAGATACTGTATTTTTGACTTCTAATTGTTTTTTATATATGCTATATTGCTAAACCTCATTAAATTCATTTTGTGAAGCACAGAATACCTAGATCAATTGGCTCTTTTCCTGTTATGATGCTATTTTTTCACTGAAGTAATTCTAGTTGGATTGAATCTTAATGATAAAAGCCAAATTATTTATGTTATTAGAGAAAATGTGCTCTAGTCAGTAATTCTTGTGGTTGCACAGAGATGACATTATTAAAGTAGATAATTCTCTACAGATGCATTAATTTCATATTCTAAAAATACTTTCTAAAGTATGTTACAGCAATAAATAAAGATCAGCTAGATGACACAACAGGGCAATCATAAATAAATAAATGCCCATGCAAATCTGTGATTGCAACAAATTTTTAAAAGTAGTCTCTTCCACTCACGCAAAATTTTCAACATATCTTTTTCTATAGAATTGCTCTCTATCCATATTTAGAAACTCAGTTATTTTACAGAAATATGACTTGTCTCTAGCTGTTCCCTTTTCTGGTCAAAGCTTAGAAGACCTGTAGCAGATTTTGTTGTTTTCTTGACACTCGGAGTAACTGGCATCCAGCCTGGTGTTCTGAGGTTGTACTGCCAAGGGAAAAAAATATGACATGCATCCTTGTAAAATTTGTGCTGCTTTCTTTGGCATTCCCCTCTTTCATGGCCTTCATCCATGTGGTAGTTCTGCTTTGTTTTCTCTAATTACTAGCAGCTGAGAGAGTTTGTGTCAAGGGGAAAGTTCTTTAAACTGCTTTAACAGGTGTTCAAAGGCCAAAGTTTCTATGCAATCTATGGGTAAAATGAGATGTTCATTGCACCTGATCCACTAGTGATCAAACGAAACAAACACTGGACAAGAAAATACAAGACCTTTTTGTCTAAATACCTGCATTGTCCAAGGCACTGGCTGAAAGAGTACTTGCTTTTCTTTATTAACTCCATTTTTTCCTCCAAAGTCTCTCTACTCTCTCAGCTCTTTGAGTTCAAATCTATTGTCTGTCATGGGCATTTCCAACACACTGTAAATGTTTCAGTACTCTGGAGAACATGTGTACCTTTCTTGAAATGCATCCTTTTATTGGCTCTTCAGATATTCCTGGGATCATAGAAGTGGACAGCTTAACTAAGGTTCCTGAAAACTACTTATGAACGTTTTTCCTTTGGAAAATTTACATTAAAATCACTTGTTATGCAATAAAAACTATTTGGAAACAGTTGAAATGTTTATAACAGATGATAAGAGATAGAGAATACTTTCTACAATAATATTGCAGTCAGTATTACCTGTGAGATTATGTCTTTTATACTTCAGTATGGGTAAGGTCTTGACTGTATACTCAGACAAGTATACACTTTACTTCTTTTAAGTTATCCATAAAGTCAAATCTGTAAATTTTAATAACTTCAATTAAGTTGACTTTTGCCTTAAGTGCATCCAGGTTGTGTTTCAGGCCATGTGTGTGCAATATTTTCACAAATAGGCATATGGTTTGGATGGAGTGACCTTGATATGATTCTTTCACCAAGAATCCACACAAATCCTGAATTTCATTGTCCTGCTAGTGGAAACCTTTCTCGTCATTCCTGTAGCAGATGCTGGTGTGCTGCCTGCTCTGAGCCCTGAGTCTGGAGTTCCTCCTTCACCTGGAGTCAATTGCAGGGGACTGGGGCTGACTTGCTGCTTTCCAGTGAATTACTAGTGGTTTAGGACAAAAAGTAGGGAGGATAGTGGAGAGCAAATCACTGCAAAAATAGGCTACAGAGCCTTTGAGTGATGGAAAGGACTGTTTTTTCCATTCTTATATGCTCATAAGTTTGTGTCCATGGTCATGTCTGTACATGTTCATAGCTGTGTAGTTTAGAGCCATTGTGACTTGCTGAGCCTAGAAATGGATATACAGCATATATTAGACAAAAAAAAAAGAAATTGTAAATTCACTGAAAATAATGTGATTTTTTTCAACATCCTGAAACTTTTTGCTAGTTTTCCTCTTTCATATTAACTAAGATACTGAACTTCTAATCTAACGGAAGAGGTTCAGGAGACATTTCATTCAGCCTTTAAAATCTAAGTCCAATTTTGGTGCTAGAGAACACAGATGCTTGCCTCTGATCATGCTCACAGCTCAAGCACAGAGCATGAGAAGAAAGAGATAGTGGGGGCTGGTGGGATGAAGATCAGGGAGAATGAGGCCAAAAGGAAGTGATTTTTATTTTCTGAGAAGGGACAGGGAGAGGGGTGGGATTGATGAGTATCAGGTCAAGTATAAAGTAGGTTTAACAAATAGCTAGAAATATATCGAGAAGTTCTAGAGAGACTCATTATCTGTATCATCTGAGGAGATGTGGTAACTGCTTGGTTCAGGATTTCCTGGCAGTGCATTAGCTGTGCACCCGTCAGTTTTTGGGAGTCTGCAACAGCTTTTTTGTTGTTTTTCAGTGAGATCCTGTCTGTCTCCTAAAATGATGTGACCTGCCCTGTTGCATAAACCCATTTGATTCAAGCTGCAGGTGCTTAGTATCTGGCAATTCATATGGGGTTTTGGTGATTTTTGTATGGAAGCTCTCTGTTATACGGTTTACAAGGGACCTGTTTGTTTGTCTAGCAGGGTGATGCCTAGCCTTTGACTGAGTGTGGTTTACTGCTAACACAAACATTGACCTTGCTTAGTTGAATTGCTATTAAATTAATAAAAACCAAAATATCTACATAGCAATCACTGTCAAGTTTTTCTCAGCATAACTATGAACTTTGTTAGCGTGATACATTATTGTAGCAACAATATTGGCTCTGCAGACCAAGACAGGATGCCA
>VWZD01002042.1:16927-39015 GCA_013396695.1 Sakesphorus luctuosus | reverse complement strand
TCAGGAAAGATATTGAGGTGCTGGAGCGAGTCCAGAGAAGAGCAAGAAGGCTGGTGAAGGAACTGGAGCATAAGTCCTATGAGGAGAGGCTGAGGGAGCTGGGGTTGTTTAGTCTGGAGAATAGGAGGTTTAGAGGTCACCTCATCACTGTCTATAACTACTGTCTATATCCAGGTGGGGGTTGGTGTCTTCTCCCAGGCAGTCAGCAATAGGACAATGGGCCACAGGCTCAAGCTCTGCCAGGGGAAATTTAAGTTGGAAATCAGAAAGAGATTCTTTTCAGAGAGAGTAATCAGGCAGTGGAATCGCCTGCCCAGAGAGGTGGTGGATTCCCCATCCCTGGAGATTTTTAAACTGAGATTGGACGTGGCACTGAGTGCCATGATCTAGTAAATGGACTGGAGTTGGACCAAGTGTTGGACTTGATGGTCTTGGAGGTCATTTCCAACCCAATCGGTTCTATGATTCTGTGATTCTATGATCTGTCTTTGGTGAGGAACTGTGGACTGGCATAAGACTAACTCATTTAGGTGATATATTCTTGAGTTTGCAGGCTGCCATCTTAAGTTAATGGTGCATCCATGTTCCACGTGCTCTCCTTACCTAATCCAAAGCTAAAAGATTACTTAGCTTTGGTGAAGTTTGTGGAGGATGGAGTCAGAGAAGTGAAAGGGTGAAAAGAAGTAAGAGAAGCAGGGGGACAAGTGAAGAAAGGTTAGAAAAATCGCACTGTGAGGTTTAGTATGCTTGGCCAAAGTGGTGCAGTTTCCTTATACTTTGAAACTATGCGTGCAAGCCCTTGGAAATGAGTGACCTTATATTACAGATGGTGGATCAGAGCGGAGTGTGTGGATGGAGACAGTTTTGCTACCCTTCTTAAACCCTTTACCACTCTGTTGCACCATAAAGATCAAGAACTAGTCACTTGCTCTGGTTTATGCTGTAAGCAGGACTTCAAGTAGACCTGCTTTAGGAAGAAATTAAAACTCTTCATGCACAAGCAATTCATGATAGACTGTGTCACATAAATTATGGTAGAGATGCAAATGTCTGGAACACCAAATTGAAGAACAAAAAAAAAATAAACAAACCATGAAATAAATATCCAAACCCCATATAAAACCTAAATGACAGAAACTAGATACTTTTATTGTTTATCTTGCCCTAATAGTTGTCAATCATCAGCTGCAGTAAGTGAAGAAGAGAAAAAACTTGCAAAGGAATTGTATTCTACAGAAAGACTACACAGTAGGATACTCAGTGTATTACACAAACCTAAACTTCATCTGTGACTGTACCACAATAGGAAAGCATGCCATTGCTTGCTCTCACTTACTTTTTCTGATGTATATTGTTGCTTATTTCCATTTTCAATTACTTGGGATTGGTGCTATGAGGCACAGCAGTGTAATGTATGAAAGTGGATTGTGCAAAGATAAGGTATCCTGGATCACTGGTAAACAGACAGCAACCCAGGGAACTGTGAACTGTTAGAAGGGCTATTTCTGTATTTGCAAATAATTCAGAGCAATAGAAGCAGATCAGCTGACCAGAGCAAGGGAAGCCAGGGTCTGTCCTTTTGACTGCCTCCCCTGTGCACATGGATTGGAGGAATCTTCTGATCAGTTACTGTCTTAAATCCATATATCTTGATTTTTATCATGTTTAGAGCAAACATAGAAGAGATCTAGATCATGCCATGACTACATTAGCAATTATTTCAGAAGGACCTTGGTAGGTTGGAGAGATAGGCAGAGAAGAACAGTCTGGAGTTCAACATGGGCAAGTGCAGGGTCCTGCACGTGGAGAAGAATAACCTGTGCTGGTTTAAAGGTAGAAATGAACCCAGCTCAACAGAGATTATAAGTCAGAGTTACAATTTAATAAAAATATTACAATAAATGCAATGGCACAAAGAGAAAATGGTTTTAACCCACAAAACCCAGAAGTGTAACCCAGAGCCCTGCAGCACAAACACAATGGTGTTTGTTAGCCGCTGTGCTGAGACCCACGTGGTTCCCCCTGAGTTCAAAGTAAAGGAGGTGAAAAACCTGTTGGTACAGATGACGGTCGCAGTCTGGTCGAGAGTGATGGTCTGCTCCTGTCAAGGTTCTGGTCCTCCTCTGGATCCGTCAAGTGGTTTTCCAAGTCCCCAAACCCCCAAGATTATATCCCCTCAGGCAGGTGGGACTACCCAGTGCCTTCCCCAGGGCAGGGAATTACACATTGAGTGATCTCAGTCTGTGAGTCATAGGGTATTTTGGAATCACTGATGGCTCATTAGCAGACATGACACCTCAGGCTGGGTGTGGAGGTGCTAATGACTTCCTTGAGGGGAGTTATCACAGCTCCTAGCTCACAGGCTTCTTTAACACCCAGCTTAGATCCCAAGGGGTCAGGTGTGCCCTGGGCAGCTGCTGCAAATGGTCTATTGTTAACAGTTCTTGGGAAATGGCATAGAGGGTTTAGAATATACAGCTTTGGTCACATCAACACAGTGATAAACTGGTCCCAGCTTGCTGAACTAGGACAAACCTCTGGCACCAGTACAGGCTGGGGGCCAATGTGCTGGAAAACAGCTCTGTGGAGAAGGACCTGGATGTTCTGCTAGACAAAAAAACTGTGCATGAGCCAGCCTTGTACCCTGGGGGCCAAAAAGGCCAATGGGATACTAGGATGCATTAAGAAGGGCTTTGGCAACTGGTTGACAGAGGTGATCTTGCCCCTCTACTCAGCCTTGGTGAGGTACATCTGGAATGCTGTGTCCAGTTCTGGACTCCTCAGCACAAGAGAGACATGGAGTTCCTGGAGTGGGACCAGCAAAGGCTGTGAAGATGATGAAGTGACTAGAGCTTCTCTCATATGAGGAAAGGCTGAGGGAGCTGGGCCTCTTTAGCCTCTAGAAGATATGACTGAGAGGGGATCCCATCAATTCCTGTCAATGTCTGCAGGGAGGGGTCAGGGGATGGATCAGGCTCTGCTTGATTTTGCCCAGCAATACAAGAGACAAAGGGCAGAAACGGATACACAACAAGTTCCACCTGAACACGAGGAAGAACTTCTTTACTGTGCAGTAACCAAGCACTGGAAGAGACTGATGCCTAAAAATCCTGCAAAAGATTTTCAAGACAGCATCAGTTGAGATAGATAGATAGATAGATAGATAGATAGATAGATAGATAGATAGAATAATTCCTTTATGAGAAGCTTCTAGGTGCACACTAAAAGCATGCACACCTGCATCAGTCAAATGTTACAGTTCTTATAACTTTCCTTGATTATTATAAGTGATATCTGTAGCCAACTTGTCATACCAATTTCTTCTGGTGCCCATCCTCAGAACTCCTCAGAACTGCCTCTTAGAGCCCCTCCAAGGGCTCTGAGCTGACTCTTGTTTTGACCACCAGACGTCTTATGGTCTCAATTTGAGTTCTTGTAGGTGTTCTTCAAAACAACATGTCATTGGCATGTGTATGAAAATGCTCAGTGACTTCTAAATACCACCTAAAATGTGATAAACTTAGGAAAATTCATTCAGCTTATATAGCTCTATAAAAATCTACAAAACACACATTAAAATCCTTAGGCATCAAGACCACTCAGAGAGAGTGTGGACTGTCCCTCATTGGAGATATTCCAGAACCATGTGGACACAGTCCTCTGTCATGTGCTCTGGGATGACCCTGCCTGAGCAGGGAAGGTGGATCAGATGAGCCGCTATGGTCCCTTTCAACCTGACTCATTCTGTGATTGTGTGATTGTGGTCCTATAGGAGCTTGTACTAGATGTGTCAGTGAGTCACATTGTTTGTCTTTGCTCTTGTCTAGCTCCAGGAACTAAATGCTGGTTGGTAGGTCAGTATATGGGATATGTTCCTGGAGCTCATCTTCCCATGCCTTTTCATCTGAAAGGAATAAAACCCTCTGTGAAATGAACGAAAGCATGGTGACTGATAGTATTTAGGAGATGGTTTTGAACTGTGCCTCTCATCCAGCTGAAATGCTGAGGTAGATTTACCCCTTAATCTTCTCTGGAAGGAATGACATGCACCAAACACACTCTGTGAGCTAAACAAGCGTGTGATAAGTGGAGGCAATTGGGATTATTTCTTACAGAATGGCACTGTAGCTTTTATATTGGTGGCAGTATAGACAAAGAGAGAAGCCTCAAAACAAATAAGTAGAGACCCGGAAGAATAAATGTCTTGGGTTGAGCTGGCAAAACGCCAACTGCCCAAGAACAGAGAAAAGGTTCTTCCTCGCCCTCAACCAGCCAAAGGGAGAAAGAAAAGGGAGGGGAAAAAAAAACTTCTAAAACTAGGTTTCTTCTGAAACTAACTACATGTATTTATACAGAAAAGAGAAAATTAAAAGACAACTACAATTTAACACACACTCAAGTTATATGTAACAAGAAATAACCTCCCACTCCCTAATTAATACAAAGTGTATTACTCTAGATCTATAAGCACTCTAAAAGGCGTTCAGTAAGAAACAGAAAGAGTAACATCAAAATGTTTCTACTTCCCTGAAACTAAACAAAATGCAAGGAGCAGCAGCCGAAGCAGGAGCGAGGCCTAAGACAGCAGAAAAGGCATAGCACGTCTTCCCTGCACCTCAGCCATGGTGAAACTGAACTAAGCCACACTCACACACTGGATTTTACTCTTATTGAGATGATGTAAGATGGGGTGGAATAAAAATACTATTGGCTAGAAGAGGTCAGCTGCTCGCTAGCTCAGCCCAGCTGAAGGCAGCTGACAATTTCAGGCCCAAATTTGAACTCCCAGGCCTAAACTTAGGCCCATCAGCCAAACCCATGACAATAAAACATATTGTCCTATAGACAGAATTGTTAGTGTTCTAGCAAAGGTGAATACAGAAATTACTCTGTTGGGGGGGAAAAAAGGGAACATTTGGAAGAGAAAGCACAGTGAAAATTCGCGACAAAGAGCAATCTTAATTTAACAGCAACAAAGAGCAATCTTAAATTAACTGCAGCCTTGTGTTAGGTTTTCTGCTTTGTTGTTTCTCACTTCATATTTATGTGACACATGATACATTTCTTGTTTTCTCAAAAAACCATAATCTTACATTAAAATAATATAAAATGGAAATAATATTTTGTTTTTAAGAACTATATTTATGGGCGTATGAACTGTGTTCTTGTGTATTTTTTTCATATTATAATGACAAACATGTTCATAACTGTTAACCTCTGCAAAGTGTCTAGTAAGCAGAATACCATGTACTCTGTCTTACAGAAACAAAACAAATGACTACAAATTTGCAAATAGATTTAAGAAAGAATCAAGTAGCTAATAATAGTAAAGTAATGCCGAGGATTTCTGTATAAATTTTATGTATATCAAATAAAAGAAATATGAAAGGTTAAAGAATATTGTCATCAAGGTCTATGGCATTCTTTTCACTTTCAAACAAAAACCTTAGTGAGTAGTAGGAAGTTCTGTTCCCACGTAGGACTTCCTCCCACAATTTTGTCTCATAAATGATAAGTTGTTTAGCACTTGCTTCAGAGGTGTCATTAGTAAATTCTTTCCTAGTCATTCTCCCACATTCCTAATCTTGTAGGAACTCAGAATTTTATCAGACCTCTACTTAAGACCCTTCATACTTGATTGAAATCAGAAAACTGGGATTGAGGCGAAGGTATATGAGCACACACAGAACTTAATTGCATTAATTTCTTAAAGAATCAGGTTTAAGTTTTGTTCTAAGTTATTTCTGTTAACAGAAACTTGGGAAAGTTGTTGTACCTTACTGTCATCTGACTTTACTGTGTCAGGCATTCTACCTTTCTCTTAAAATTTGACACCCTTGTCAGAAATATCAATTCTTTTCTGAGTGTAAGAATCTCTGAGTTCTCTGCTTATGTTTATCTTCATAGCATACTGGTACTCTGAACAGGTGGTTTGCTGGGTTACATCCTCTACCATGGACACTGTTTTGAACAGGTTTTCGAAATATGTTTTATCCAAGTAACTCAATAATAATGTCATCAGTGAAAAGTTTGTGATCATGTGCTAGTTATGGTCAAATAATCAATGAAAAGAAAAGGCAGTAGGTGATTATAAAGGAATGGAAGAACCTTAATTTTTAGGGGATGTTTCTCCTGCTTAAAACTGTAGGAGGTACTGTAGGACCTTGTTCAAGCATGGAGGGGATCTCCAGGCCTTTCTCTGTCCCTTCTGTGGAAGAAGTCCTGCAGGAGAAGTCCTATGTCCCCCACTTCATCAGGGAGTGAGCCAGAAAGTCTGAGGACATGGGAGTCAGGGTCTTTCATTTTGACCCTTATTGAGTATTTGCCTTAATAGACAGCATTTATTAGCTAAAAATGCCATCAGTTAAAGGTGTAGGCCAGACCTCTGGACCCACACAGAAGTTCATGCTTACTTCCACCTAGTTTAAGCCCTATCTCATGCAGTGTTACTGCACAGAAAGATTGCGCTTATTCAATATCTTCATCTTAGTCAATTGATGACAATAATGTAATATAGCTTTCTACCAGAGAGTGTCTAAGTTTTGCAGAATTTGTGCTTGGTTCCAGGGCATTTATGATTCTTCTATTGTCTTGAAACATTCATTTGAGCTGAGCTACTAAAAACCCTACGGTACCATCAAACCCCTAACAATTGTTACTGATCTCTGAGCAGATAAAAGAGTATTCTTCTAAGCCCATATTCGACTTCTTTTTGGTGCATTGAAAGAGAAAATATGTGGCAGAAAAATAAGAAGTGGACATTTTTCCTTTCTTTTAAGAAACAGACCTATTGGCAAACACATTCAATTAGTCCCTTCACATAAGATGTTTTCTGTGGAGGCCTGCCATGTTTGTTTCATATGAAGAGAATCATACTGATTTTTTTTTTTTTTGTTCAATCAAATGCAGGAAATGTCTGTTCATACCTCCTGAGCTTTCCTCCCACAGTAGTGATTAATGGTTCCCTTTGAAGTGCTTATGTTTTTGCAGTTAAAAGGAAACTATTGATAACCAATTAAGCTCTAGTTCTTCAAATGCTGCATACATGACAGCAATGACATACATAAATAATTACTTTGGTTTTAAAGGGACTTGTCTTTAATTCATGCTAAAGTATCTGAATACTTGGAGAGTTCATGAGTTTACTTTGTGAGTTTGGAGATAATTCAATCATTATTATTGAAGACTCATGTATTTTGAGTTGTGCTGAGTAAAGTGTGCTTTAAAATTTGAAACTACAAGCATATGGATTCATTAATATAGACATTTTAAAGGTTTGGCAGCCAAGAGCATCACCGTTCAGATCCACTCTTTGATCTTTAATTGTCTTTATGTGTGTCAAGGACTATTTTTTTTGTCTATAGAATTCCTGGTATGACTGGATATGATACTACATTTGGTTTACAAGTATAATTTACAGTTAAATATTCAGGAAAAATAAATTAAGTTATGTTGGCTGAGCTCTATCCCTTTTAAAAGATTGGGATAAGATTTCTAGTTTAAAAAGCACAGATTAATACACTGATACATGTCTTAAAAGTACTTTGTTCAAAGCAACCTAGTCACAGAACCACAGACTTACTCAGATGAGAGAGGTCTCCATGAGGTCTCTGATCCAAGTCCCTGCCCTGAGCAGGGCCAACTCTGTGATCAGGCCAGACTGCTCAGGGCTTCTTTCAGGCAAGCCTCCAGGCTGCACTGATACAAATGAACAATCGATCTCAGATGCAGGACTCCGCATTAGCAGTTGCTGCATAGGGTCAGTGGTGACCCATTTCTGTAGCTTGCTTAGATGCTCCTGAATAGCATCCCTTTCTTTAAGTGTATCAGTTACATTCTCTGTTTTGGTGCTGTCCTCAGACTTGGTGAGGATGCACTCTGTCTCCTCGTCCAGGTCATCAGTAGAGATACTAGGCTAAGGACAACTGCATAAGGTTCAACAAGGCTAAGTGCCAGGTCCTGCATTTGGTTTGTGGTAACCCCAAGCAACACTGCAGGTTGGGTGAGGAGTGGCTTGAGAGCTCCTCCTTGAAAATGAACTTGGGGGTGCTGCCTGACAGCCTGCTGAATATGAGTCTATAGTGTTCCCAAGTTGCCAAGAAGGCCAATGGCATCTTGGCCTGTATCAAGAATAGTGCAGCCAGCAGGAATAGGGCTGTGGTCGTCCTCCTGTACTTGGCTCTGGTGGGACTGTATCTCGAGTACTGCATTCAGTTCTGGGCCTCTTGCTTTAAAAACAACATTGAGGTGCTGGAGCACATCCAGAAAAGGGTCTAGAAGGCTCATAAAGGGTCTATAAAACATGTCTTCTGAGGAATGGCTGAGGGAGCTGGGTTTGTTTAGTCTGGAGAGGAAGAGGGTCAGAGGGGACCTCATTCCTCTCTACAACTACTTGAAAGGAGATTGTAGTGAGGTGGGGGCCAGTGTCTTCTGCCATGCCTGAAATGAGAGGACCAGATGAAATGGCCTTAAACTGAGACAGGGGAGATTCACATAAGATATTAGAAAAAAAATTCACTGTTAGGTTGCTCAGGTATTGAAACAGGTTTTCCGGGGAGGTAGTGGAGTCCCTGGACATGTTTAAGAGGTATCTGGTTCTGGCACTGCATGATGTGGTTTAGTGGTTTAGGGGTTACAATGATAGTGCTGAGTAAATAGTCAGACTGGATGATCTTGTAGGTCTTTTCCAACCTTGATGATTTTGTGAATCTATGATTCTGTATTGAGCAGGATAGATTCCAGGATAAGGTCCTGCAGGAACTCCACTGGTAACTTGCCTTCAATTAGGGTGGCCTGGACTCCAGCCATAACCCCTTAAACCTGACACATCAATCATTTTTTCACCCATTTAGAGTTCACCCATCTAGTATATGGCGTGCTAACTAGGGACTGTGAGATACAACTCACAGTACAGTGGTGGAAACAAACTCAAATTAATTAGTGCCATCATGTGAACAGAGTGATATTCTGATTCCTTGTTTTGTTAAATGAAAAACAGCTGTAAATTTAATTTCTTAGAGCTTTGTGAAAACTTACATACAGTTCAGTACAGCAAGTAATCTCTTTGGCTTATAGAACTTTTGACTGGAGCTGTGTGCATACTGGAAATCAACTGTTGTCTAGAGGTTCAGAAGAACTTCACATCATCTGTTGGCCTTGTTTCATTAGGTTGTATCTATTCTACACTCTGTCTTTGTGTCAAACATGATTATTTATAATAATAAATAACAAGCACAATTCATGAAGAAATACTCCCAACTTTTCTGAAATATTGAGACATATACAACTCTGTTAAACCTTACCAGATTTTCCAAGATCTCCCAAGATTTCTAAAGATATAAATCAGAGCAGAATTTACTTGGTGGGTTCTTGAGCATCTATTATTTGTAACCTGGCTTTTCTGATATGAGTGAGGTTTTGCTCTATTGTTCTTCTTAATTAGAAGAAAATGCAGAGATTTTCAGTCCTGTAGACTGTGAACTACAGTTATCTCAGATTGTGTAATAATGGGTAATGTAGGAAGGACTATGTCTCAAGTGCTCCCTGTGGAAGAGAATGTCTTCCCTTCCAGCTTCTTCCATCAGCATGTCTAGATTTCAAGTGTCTGAATTAAAATTGTGTCAGGAATTCACTACTTCATTCTGAAAATTCAGGGGTGGCAGTAAAAGTATCTAACACTCTCTTAACACCCTACATTGAAATAATAAAAGTCCTCAAAAGCAAACTGCCGATCTCACTGATTATTGCTAGTCTTCTGACTTTGGCATCATATGGCCCAGAAATATTTTGTAACATTTCATCTGCTGGATACTTGAAGAGTGAACACCACATGACAGTCCGCCATACAATTTACAAATGTTTATGTAGATTTCTTGAAATGTTATGGAAATAGAAATTACTCCACAACATTACCATGATTTATAAAACCTATACTGGGATATAGAATCCTATTTTGCCACTTTGTGTAACTGCACAGTTTATAGTGCGATATAGAATCTGGTTTGTCCTAGCCCAAATCAGCTACGGGCAAACTGCTCCCATGTATTCAGAGTAGTAAGACAGCTCAGAGACAAGAGTTTGCTATTAAAAAGCTGTTCTTCATGCTTCTCTTTTCAGCCTTGTGTCTTTACATTGGAAGGAGAGTAGCATGAGATAGATATCACTATTTTAACTTTTTGTCATCTTAGACCAAGCTACCAGTAAAGAGAGAATTAGCTATCAAGTCATAAACCTTGTTTTCTGCAGCACTGTCTCTTGGGGGTTTGGTTTCCTCTTCCTGTTCAAAAGGCTATATGGCAGAGGGGCATGTTTTCCTCCCAAGCACCCTCAAGTTCTTAGCACAGCCTAAATGTGAACAGCAACACTGAGACTTACTAGCACTGTCTAACCACTCAGCTCTTTGTGGTTTAAGGTAAACATTAAACATGTTCTTTGATCCCTGATGTAACTGTCCCATGTTGCCAGAATGAGGTAAACATCTTGTTGGCAAAGAAATGTTGTATGGGCTGGAATGGGCTGGAATTCCTGGGAATATTCACAGCAACCTGTGAATTATTCTTTTTTAGCTTTTTTAAAAAAATGATTGGACTAAAAATTGTGTTGCAAATCTTTATAGTGTTGCCTATTTGTGACCTCATGCATAGCCAAGTTTTGGCCATCTCATGTTTTGTTGAATTTCTCTCTGGAGAGCTCACACTGTGATTTGATGCTCTGACCATTTGAATAAAGATTTTCTTCCCCTCTACACATGTATTTATTTTTGAATTTTGCAATGATTGTGAGAAAACAAATGTATTTGAAGAGCCAGATCTGTTAGGAACTGGCAGAGCTCCATTGTCTTGCTAGGGTTATACCTCCAGAGCATTCATAAAGGTCAGATGGTTATGGACTAATAAAAGCAACAGGGTGGTTCTGTGGTGTAATGGAGAGCACTTCAGACTCTGAATCCCAAGGTCGTGACTTCAAGTCTCAGCAGGGACTGTTCACTGGCAGTTCAATGCCTCCCTGCCATCCGATCCTGTCAGATCTCGGATGCTAAGCAGGATCAGCCCCAGTTAGTACCAGGTGCTGTAGACAGTCCTGAGGACTTCACTGTCACTGTCCAAGCTTACTCGGTCGTGGCAGATGAACCTTAGGACTTAAACAGTGGGGCCAGTTCTGCGCACACTGTGCCTCACCTAAAAAATCCACTGCTCAGGCTGGAAGGGCACACCCACGTGGGGAGAGCCCTTCGCAAATCTTCATTCACGAAGTTTGGCCATACAATAAAAGCAACATGACATTTAGGGCTTTGGCCATATTCCAAATTCTTGTGGTCAGTTTTGCTTTTCTTCAGAATTTGAGGTTTATTAGCTTATGTCTACTTGCTCTTTGTAAATATTCAAAATAATATTTTTAAATGTGGCCTACTTAGCAAACCAGAACACTTTGCTTGCCAAAATGTGTCTGTGTTTTGCTCTTACAGCACAATGGCTTTATATGGAGTCTTTCCTCAGTGATTTTGCACATAGCTTGCTGTAGTTGTGAATGTAAACCTCACAAGTATGTGAGAAAAAATGAAGGTCCATCACTAAAATCAGTAGCTCTTGTGCAAGTGAATAGCAGATTTTTATAGCTTCTTAGATTCTTGGTGACAGTTCTGAGACTGCAGATGAAGATTTTTCTTGGACTTCATCAGATATAACAGATAGAAATAAAGACTTAGTATGTTGTGACTTATTGTAAAGGACAGCAGCACCTCTCTTACAGGTCTCATTTTCTTGAAGATGAGAACAAAACTATTTAGATTAAATTTGACTTGACACAAAGTGTCAGTGTGTCTCACTCTTCCACAATTTCATTCATCTTCCTTTGCAAAGAAGCCTGTGGATTCAGCAGCTGAACGGAAAGACAACTAACGATCGTTATTTGTATTATCTAAAAGTACTTTCTCTTCCTTTCATTTGGGAACACTTGTACTCTCCCTCAATCTTTGTGTCCCTGAGTTCAACTGAACAGCAGACTGACTACATCACTCAGTTACCTCATTAATCCTTTCTAAAGGGCAAGACAAACAAGTAAGCAATGCTGAAGTAAGAAGGTCTTAATTCTAGGGGAGGAAAAAGGGTTTCACCATGCTCTGAGATAGAGTTGGAAAAAATTGAATTTTAAATTAATCTATTTTAATATTCCTCATTGTAAGATGAGCAGGAACAGAAGAAGAAATCAATTAAGTTTGACTTCTCAGAGCTGTAATCCTATAGTAGTAGAAAGTGATGGGTAGAATTTTTAAAGTTCATTATTACCTTTGGAGCAGAGTTTTCTGTAAAATGGTATCTCTGACTCCTTGTAAACCAGTGAATTTCTGTTGGTAGCTTCTATGTCCAAAACCATAACTTCTGACTTTTAGGAAGCTATAACTCTCTAGTGAGATCTGAAACAATATAAATACAAATTTGTCTTTTTAAAAAGTTAAATATAGATAAAAATATTACTATTTTAGGAGTTTTGTTTTAGTAATCTCATTAAAAACACAGTAGCAGAACTGATACTGTGTTTTTCTGTGCATCTTTTCTCAACAACCTGCCTCTTACACCCCAAGGGTAAGGAAATAACACATAAGTAACCCAGATATAGCACAACATCATTCTCATTCAAATAATAAATAACAGCCCACTTTCTCTTAGAATATTTTGGGTAAAACTATTCTACTGCAACTTTGATCAACTCCAAATAATACCAGCTATGGTGGAGATTTTGTTGCCAAGATACCCTGTTTACATCTCAGTTTGGTATCCAGTATCAACAAAATGGTTAAATACTGCCACTTGTAGTGCCAATAAAGCAGACGGGTTCTATAGGCATGAAAGAATAAAAAGGCAAGGGATGTAGAAACTTGCATTAAAATGGTCAGTATCTCATGTTCTGTAAATGAAAGTCCTTATGCTTGTCTACTGCAACATTGAGAATAAGCTTGCTTCCATGTTTTGAAGAATATGTATTTTATTATTTAAGATAAAAACCAGCAGTTACTAATCCTGACATTATGTTGTGTGCTGACTTCAAATGGAGACAGATAAGTGATCCATCATGGCAGACTCAAGCAACTGAGAGGGGAAACAGATATTTGTTTTGATTATTTTTAGTTCACTAAACCTGTCCCTACTGAGAGGCATGCTGTATGGTACATTGCATCATTATTGAAAACTGTAGCTGAAGTCCTGCATCCTAAAATACATCAAATATTAAAGAAAAACTATAAATGGCAAGTCAAATTTCATTAAACTTTCAAAAACTATGCCATTGGGGTTTTGTTCATCTTTTCATAGAATCATAAAATCACATAACAATTAGGACTGGGAAAGACTTTAAAGATCACCTAGTTCCAACACCCTGCCTTGGTCAGTGACACCTTCCACTAGACCAGGTTGCTCAAATCCCTGTCCAACCTGACCTTGAACACTTCCAGAAATTGGGCAGCCACAGCTTCTCTGAGCAACCTGTGCAAGTGCCTCCCCACTCTCACAGGGAAGAATTTCTTCCTAATATCTCATCTAGACTTACTCTCTTTCAGTTTGAACCCATTGTGCCTTGTCCTATCACTACAATTCCTGATGAAAAGCTCCTCTCCAGTTTTCTTGTAGGTTTCCTTCAGCTATTGTAAGGCTGCTAGAGGTCACCTTGCTAGAGGTCGCTCTTTTCCAGGATGAACCATCTCAATTCTCTCAGCCTTTCCATTCATCTGTTTTTTTTAGTTTGGCAAGAAAGGCAGGAAGAGACATCTCAGCAGAGATTTTCCATAGGAATTAGTGTTTGACATCATTAGTAGTACTGTTATTTCCATTTCTGATGCAATAGCAGCTTTTCAGAACCTACAGTATTCTCCATTTGGAGTTCAAGGAAAACTGATTTCTGTGATCTTTATTTTGAAAGATAAAGGATAAGTTTATGTAACATTATACATTAGTTAGGGAGCAAAGCAGATGCATTATTCACATTGCAAGTATGTGTTCTTGTCAATTCAGCATGTTGGGGGCACTATACAAGTAGCATTTGTATATTAATGTACTTGAGATATATTAGGAGAAATGCAAAGCAGTTTTGTTGGTCTACAAGTTCATTAAAGTTAAACAAAAAAAAAAAAGGAACTTGCCATTACTCGGTCCATCTGCAGTACTAACTTTGTGCTGGTTCCCACTTTGCAGGTAGCTTGACTGAGGAGTCGCCTGTTGCACATCTGTAGATGTTGCTACTCTTCACTGTCTCCTTTTGCCCCCACCTTCTCCCTGGAGTGATGTGACAGAGTCTTGGTTTGGTGCCAGGCTTATCAGTAACAGAGGCATAAACCTGTGGGTACCCAAAGAGCCAGGCTTCTCCTGTAGTGTGGAGTAGATGAGAAAGTGATGAGCTAAACATGGAAAAGGAGACAGAAAATGAGACCTGAGGACCAGGCTGGTAGGTCATGCTTCAGGTGAAGTGTAAGGACTGTCACAGCCATCGCTGCTCCTAAATGGAGCTGATCTTGCTTCCTAAAAATGGCTTGTCTTTGACTGCCCTGAGCAGCAGGTATAGTAGACAGCCTGCTTCCCAGGAGTCAACATGGACAACATAGTTTAAAAGTACTGTGGCTTTTCCCCCACCTCACTGAGATACACACTCCCCATCTGGTTGTCTACTTTCCCTGCCCCCTCCCAGTAATGAGGAACAACATTTAGGGGTGATAATGAAGCTGAGCTACATCGGACATCTACAGTCCCTTGCAAAGTGTGCTAAGGGATTACACAGCTGCTTTTGCAATTTCCCACTGAAGTTAAGCAAAGAGTTGACCTGTGGTATGGACTACTGCTCTGCTTTTACAATAAAGAGTGATTGTTTCTTGGGGTTTTCTGTTCAATTTTTAAAAAATTAATTATCTATACTCTTTCTCAACAACGTGCTGTGTCCACACCCATCATTCAGTAGGTCTTCTGTAATGCCAGAAGGCTTTCTCAGTTACCCTTTTGCCAGACTGTTTCACTACAGATAGAGGTGTTTCAGAGGTTTTGGCATGAAATCCTCATGCTCCAGACTTTTTTTTGTGTGTCAATCTGGTAGAGATGTGAATGGCAGCCATGACGTCCCAGGTGTCATTATCACTGTGCAGAATACATAATTGTTATGTAGTTGGTTGTGTCTTCCTGGGGGTGCTCCGTATTTTGTGTTGTGGCACCTTACTGCAGACAGCAGTGATTTCAGGGAAGAAGAGGTGTATTGCTTTTACTCCCTTTCCTTTCTTTTCCCAACTGGCTGGTTACTTGTTACCAGCTGGAAGTGGAAAGTCCTTCCTGCCTAGTGCCTCTGGTAAGAAGAAAAGCAAATGCTGCCTGTGCCTGATCATTGCTGCAGTAAGAGAGTGCAGAGCTAATTTTTAAGCTGTTTATCAGAGGCTTGGAAATGAGCTGGTAATCAGAATAAGTTGGATTTATCTGTGTTAATGTCCAGCTCTGTTTAATATCAAAGACAGCTCTAAGCTATAAGCACATGACAGAGTGTTAGCTGATCAGCTGTCTCAGTTCACTATGTAGGAAAAGGCCAGTGAAGGCTTTTTTTTTAAAGGAAGCATGGTTCTGCAATACATAAACAAAGGTTAGTCAGAAATGTCAAACAAAATCACACTGTAAGTTGTTTTTTGTTTTGTTTTTGTTTCAGGGTTTTTGGTATCTTTTTCAGTGGAGGAGTGGTTAAAGTTTGGTACAAAGGGAAAGGAAAAAAGAAGAAGCCTGAAAAAACCCACCTCCTCTTGTAGGACTAGATTGCTCCTTTGGTTGTGATTCCTATTGACTGCTGATTTTGCAAGCCTAAGTTTAAATTTCATATGTGCTTTTATTCAGTTAAGCAAACAAGGATTTCTATAGTGAGATAAATGCTCTCCACTGAGATGTCTTCAGCTGTTGGCTGCCGAAGCTTTTCTTCTGCTTCCCACAAAAACCTTTATCTGACCACTGGGTGTCAGTGAAAGACTGAGAAGAAATTTTCTGTAATTAAATATACATGACTTTTTCTCAATCTCTGTGGGTGTTCTCTAGTTAAGGTGGCCAAGATAATTTTGAGAAAACTAGATGACACATGTGAGTGTATAATAATTAGGAAAACCAGCTCAGTTCAGTAAGTTTTTCCTAGATAATTTCATTATTCTATTTGAATTAATTCATACTATCAGGGGCGGTTAATAAATTATAGAAAAATAGTTTATATTTTTTCTTTTTCAAGGAAAACCACCATTCCCAACATAATAATGAGGTACAAAGCCGTTTTAATTTACTGTCTTTATATTTCTTATGCATTGGCCAATGTGTAACTGGAGGTCCCAGTCCTGAAAGGTGCTGTCCTCATGCAAGGTGGTCTATGCCAAAATGTCATTACAAATGTATGAGAATTCAGGGGGCTCCACACCCTAGCATCAAATATATTTTTAAGGCTCTTCCTGCTTCCACCAAGACTCAAAAGATGTGAATATCTCATATAAACAAGATACGAGCTGAAAAGACAGTGAGAGCTTTAAAAGAGTTTAATTGAATGGAATAGGTAATTATATGTATCCACATAATAGCACTTGGTTTTACATGTCATGTTTATTTTTGTGGTGTATTTTATTGCAATTTTCAATATGTTGAAGGTGTAACAATATTGAACAGGCTATTAGAAGAAACCTTAAGAGTTTAAGAAACTCGAAAGGAAACAAGTGGTCCTTGGGAGCTGGGCAGGTGTCAGAAACATCTGGGGTTATGTATTAAGCACATTAAATATATACTGCTGTGAAAATGATGGACTGTGAAATAACTGAGAGTTTCAGTCAGTTTGGTCCTCCCTCTTTAGGCTTCAGAGTTCTCTGACCACTGAAATAAATTAAATAGTCAAATTACTCTGATTTGTTGCTCCATAATGCTGACATGATCAGGAGGGTACTGCTGCCTTTGCTAAAACTCTACTCATATTTTAAGCCGGCTCGAGGCTGCCGGGTGGCGCCCTGGGGCTGAGCCACAGGCAGCAGGCCTGGAGAAACCATACACTGGCCCTCGCCTCCCAAGAGAAAGGAACTGGACAGGCATGGTCCGCTTCCACCTGGGATTGCAGATCTGAGCAAAGGTCGTAGATGGCCAAAAAACAGGAAAAAAAGAGAAAAAAAAGGAACCAGAGCAGCTCAGCTCCCATGCCAGTCCGGTCCCCAGGAAGAGGGGGAAAAAAGTCTGCCGTGCCCTGAAGCAGCTCTCTCTTTTCTTTTCTCTCTCCAAAGCTCAGGGTGCCCAGAGATGGAGGAGGAAAAAGCAAAGAGCAGAGCCATAAAGAGCTTACCAGCAAGCCGTGGCTCCTTTCTCTGCAGCTGCCCAAGGAACTCCCCCCGCAAAGAAAAAAAAAATGTCAAACCAGCACACACAGAACAACAAGTGTTTGAACCTTTAACAAGTGGATATTAAAAGGCACAGATATTTGAAACCTCATGTGCTATTTAATTGTATTGTGGGAGGGCTGCCCTATGAGCAGGGATTTATCTAACTAAATCTAGTGTAAAGCCCACCTTAATTTTGTCAGATGTAGGTATATGCAACCCACATGTTTCTAAATAAGGGGAAAATAATAGCTGAGCATTGCTCAATCTACCATTTTGCCCTGCCCTGATCCTGATCTGGGTGCTGCTCCAGGCTCTTTTGCTCTGGTGGGATGCGCTACAGGGACATCACAGTTGTTGCCCTTGCTTTGTGAATAAGGACAAGCACTGCAAAATTTCTGTAATTTTCATTAATGTAATAACAGGTCTGTAGGTCAGAGACAAAGTTTCTAGGCAATCAAAATCAAGAATTATTATTATTTTGCATATATTGTCAATCAAATAAAAAAGAGCATTTTTACTTTCTTCTAAAGCTGAAGTGCTCAACCTGTATGTTGTTAGGTGTTCTAGACTATACATTAACAACAAGAATTTGCCAGAATCACAGAATCACAGAATCACAGCATATCCTAAGTTGGAAGGGGTCCACAAGGATCACTGAGTCCAACCCTTGGGCCTGCACAGGATCATCCCCAAGAGTCATGCTATGTGGCTGAGAGTGTTTTCCAAAAGTTTCTTGAATACTCCCAGGCTTGGTACTGCGACCACTTTTCTGGGGAGCCTGTTCCAGTAGCCAGCTACCCTCTGGAGGAAGAACCTCTTTCTAATATCCAACCTAACCCCCCTCTGACACAACTTCAGACCATTCCCTTGGGTCCTACTGCTGGACACCACAGAGATGAGATCAGTGCCTGCCTCTCTTCTTCCTCTCATGAGGAAGTCATAGATTGCAATGAAGTCTCCCCTCAGTCTCTTCTTCTCCAGGTTGAACACACCAAGTGACATCAGCAGCTCCTCATACAGCTTCCCTTCAAGGCCCTTCACCATCTTTGTTGCCCTCCTTTGGACACTTTAATGGCTTAATACCTTTCTTATATTGTTCTGCCCCAAACTGCACACAATATTCAAGGTGAAGCTGCACCAATGAAGAGCAGTGCAGGACAATCTCCTCCCTTAACTGGCTGGCAATGCTTTGCCTGATGTCACCCAGGACACGGTTAGCCCTCTTGGCTGCCAGGGCACTGCTGACTCATATTCAACTTGCTGTTGACCAGTCCCCCCAGGTCCCTTTCCTGGCACTGCTTTCCAGCATCTCATTCCCCAGTTTGTACAAACATCCTGAGCTGCCCCATCCCAGATGCAGAATCTGGCACTTGCCCTTGTTGAACTTCATATGGCTGGTGATTGCCCAGCACTCCAATTTGTCAAGGTCTCTCTGCAGGACCTCCCTGACTTCGAGGGAGTCAATAACTTCTCTCTGTTATGTGTCATCTTCAAATTTGCTTAGTATTCCTTCCAGTCCTATGTCCTAGTTGTTACTGAAGATTTTAAAGAGCACACAGCCCAAGAGGGAGCCCTGCAGAACCCCACTAGTGACAGGTCACCAATCTGATGTTACCCCATTCACTATTATTCTCTGTGCTCTACCTGTGAGCCAATAGCTCACTCATGCTGTTTATCCAGCTGCATGCTGGAAATTTTGTCCTGAAGGATCCTGGGAGAGACAGTATTGAAAGTTTTACTGAAATCCAAAAATATTACATCAACTGGCTTCCCTTTATCATCTAGGTGGGTTACTTGGTCATAAAAAGAAATCAGGTTCAGTAAGCAGGATTTTCCTCTCATAAAGCTTCTCTGGCTGTGACCGGTGACATTTAAACAGTGATGTTTGAAAAATCATGCTGTTCTAATTAACAAAACTTTTTTTTTTAGATGTTTCAAACAAAAGTTCCAAAATAATGGCAATGGAACAAAAGATTTTTTTACTGTTCTGTTGTCATTTATAGCAGTTAGAACACTAAATATTTTTCTGTTTTAGTAGGATATAGTACTGAGAGTGTTCTGTGTGTAACATGCTGTCAGATAGTTCAGATCAAAGTCTATAAACTTAATGTCTTTCAACATTAAGGATTACAGATAAGCTGGAGGCATTGTGCTTTTACAAAAGTGATTTTATTAGACCTAAACAGATCACATCACAAATTAAACTTACACAGTGGCAGAGTACTAGATCAGAAATCTAATGCTTTTTTAAAAACAGATACCTAGAGCTAATATTTCTTCATATATGAAAAACAAGATTAATTTAAAAGTTGCTCAATAAAATTGTTATAATTTTTTATTTGTGTACATTACCTCACCATATTACCTCTAAAATGACTTCAGAGATGACCTTCCAACCAAGTGAAATAAGTGAAGGATCAAGAGTGTCAGAATTATACTTATTAAGAAATATAATAGGTATCTCGCTTGTGAAATGGTTCTGCACAGTCTTATCTTTATGTCCTAATTTAACAATTTTCATTGACAAATACCAATTTAAAGGAGACCTGTGGACTCTCGAGTGAAAAGTGCATTGTCTTAAGCATAAATCTGTGGTGGTGCCATGGACCATGTGCAAAGCAGCATTGCCAAACTAGAAACTTTGCTGCTCTGAATTCAGAGGGTTTTACTCATTTCAGTTGAATACTGTTAAATTGTATCTAATTTTTCCGGAAGAACACATTTTTTTTTCCAGAGAAGGAATCACCTCAAGCTGTTTTAGATCTCCAGGAATGAAGGCTTTTAGTTTACATTTTAGACTGAGGTCAACCATAGCAAAAAATTAGTCTAGCAATGAATCACAGTTTTCCTCAATGAAGATAATTAATCACTGGACTACCCTGACATGAGTTGAAGTGTATTTTTCATCACTACAATTTTCTATCAATGTATAATATTTTCATAAAAGACATGAACTTCTTCCAAGAAGAATTAATTTGGGAATGTCCTATGACCTGTGTAGGAAATCAGTCTCAATTACTATAGTAGTCACTTCTGACCTTATGATTTATGACTGTATATATATGCATGTATTTGCTTCAGTAAATATTTAAATTGTTGAATATTAGCATTTTCAGTGTTTTCCTTCTGTTATGGGTTTAGCTAGGTGTAGGCCTAAATTTAGGCTTTAGATTTCAAAGTAGACCTGAGAATATCAGCTGACTTGAGCTGGGCTGGGCTAGCTGACAGCTGACTGCTACTAGCCAATGGTATTCCATACCATATTCTGACATCATCTCAAAATATAAAAGCTGGAGTAGGAGGGGTTTCTCAGTTGGCATCATGGTTGCAGTCCTGAGAGTACATTCTGCTGGCTGTGGTGCTGTGCTGGACTTTGGCTGCTGCCCACTGCTACTTCACATTTTGTTTTAGTTCAAGGAAGTAGAAACATTTTAGTGTTATTTTTCTTTCTGTTCCTTGCTGGGTGTCTTTTGGGGTGCTTATGGATCTAGAGTGATGGAATCTGTTTTTGGTGGGAGGTAGAAAACATCTAACTTGTGTGTCTGTTATATTGTAGTTTGCTTTTAATTTTCTCCTTTCTGTGTAAATATATAAACCTGTGTTGAGTTTCTAGTTTTTTTTCTTTCCTCCCTTTTGTCGGCGGGGGAGGGGAGGGAAGCTTTGACTCTGTATTGGGCAGCTGGTGTTTTGCCAGCTCAACTCAAGACACCTTTTGTGGTGTGGCACACATCATGTTTCCCAAAAGCAAACAGCATAGAAATAACTATTGCTTTTGGCTACTTTGAGACTAAATAAACAAAACTTTTAATTAAATCTAAAGGATCAGTGATTGAAAAAGGGAATAAGAAAAAATATACAAGTTATTTAAAAGATCAGAAATATAACCAGCTAACTTCAAAACATAATATTGCTGAAGGACAAAAAACGATGTGAGTTTTAGAAGTGCATGTTAAACAAAACAACAGAACAACTCCCTCCAGCTTTCCAAGATGTAATTAAGTTAACATTTTAAATTACACCATCAAATTCATGGAATCATAGAATCGATGATTCTATTCAGGGAGTACTAAAAAGTGACACAGGCTATAGTCCGCTTCAAATAATACTTTGGTTTTTAATAGAAGTACTAGTAATTTAAATGCAGTTTAGTATAAATTTAAATATCAATATGAACATAAATATAAATATATAGACCCATGAAAAATCACCTTCACAAAGTTCCTAGGAAGAAATCTGATAATTTCTGGAATAAACTTCATGTTTTTCTTGAAAAAAATAAAAATATCAACTATTTATGTATAAATGTAGGTTTTATAAAGCTGGACTGTCTTTTGGGTTGGATGATCCACCCGCTGAGACAGGACAGGATGACATGAATTCATCATCTGTCTCTTATCTACTAACAGGGTAATTGTCAACCAGACAGTAGAGAGGCTGATCTGCCATTGTCGCTCTTGAAAAACAAAACCTCTCCTTGGAAGGGCTAGGTATAATCAAAGCATGTATTGCAGCATCCTGACCTTTGGAGCCCACTCATACATTTGCAGAAGCACTTGGAGAGATGTGGAGTAGTGGTGGATCTCTGGCAGAGCCCCATTGACCCTAAGAGCACCCTGCCACCATTGCTTGTCAAAAGCAGTGCCATACTAGGAGGGTTTTAGCCAGAAGCTGACAACCAGGCTTGGTTTGGATTGGATTGGAACCAGATCCTTCCACTGGTATAGGATGAGAAATGACACTG
>VWZD01002041.1:249402-316038 GCA_013396695.1 Sakesphorus luctuosus | reverse complement strand
CAGTCCCTTCACCAGCCTTTTCCAGGCCAAAAGGTCTCAGTCTGTGACACTGTTTCTTACATGGCAGCCATTCCATACCTGTGGTCATTGTTTTCCCTGCACCTGTTCTATTTCAGCTCCCTCTGAGATGAGGGATCAGTATTTCACATGTTTTCCAAAACGCTGGAGTTTTATACAGTGGCACAATAATGCTCTTTTGTTTGTGTTCCTGATCTCTGTGAGTTTTGCTGTTTTCCTTTCTGTTACTGAACATTTTGCCAAAGCCACTGTGAAACCCCGAGGACTTACTCCTCAGGCTTAGGTAATAATTAATGACAGTTGGGTTAGAGTCTGTCATTTATATGTGAACTGGAATTGCTTCCTGTTTATATACAAGGGGTTTCACTGGGCAGCTCATTGACTCAGGATTCTGAAGCCCTGCAGCTCTTAAAGGTCAGCCCTCATGTTTTAATTACCTGGCATTGTCAGCAAACTGTGTATCCACCCCACTTCCTAGATAATTCATGAATCCACAGGAAACACATATCCATACAGCACACCTCCCATGGTTTAAGAGAAAAAAAAATGGAGGAAAAAGCTGTCAATCTTTACACTTTGCTAGATTTTAATGGTATTTTATGTATGAAAACCTTCCTCTGTTGCATTACAAATATTTTATATATGGAGTTTGAAAGACTGAGCTGAAAATGAAGGGTCTAATCTTTTCCTATGGTTATCTGTTTTTTTATATGTTCAGATAAGATAAAATCTTACACTGCCTGAAAAAGTTAACAATCTATGATGAGACTGTGCACCACACTGGCTTTTCTGTAGCTGTTTCATTTCAGTTGCTTTTCTTTTTTTAACTAATTTAACTGTAATAGAAAACCCATAGTATCACAGCACCTTAGGCAGTTTAGATGCTGGAGCAGCTTCTGCAAATTTAGACCTGCAAATACAGAGGTTTTGGGATGGATTTGGCTTCCCTTAAATGGCCTCAGTTTAATCCATACTTCCCCATTTGTTGATCTGTGATGCACTTTTTGTTCTCTAACCAACTCTAGCAATTATATTTAAAATTCTGCATTGCTCACCCTGACTGGTTTTGTTGCAGCTCTGGCAATCCAGTTTCTCTGGCTGTTTTGGTGGTGTTTTCTTGTTTTGGTTTGGTTTGATTTGTGCATTTTTTTGAGTTTTTTTTAGGTCGAACTACTTTGAAGGTGCCTGGACACAAACCTACAGACTGGGAGAAAAGATTTTTGTTGTGGGCAGGCCATTTCAAGAAACCAGAGGACATCCCAGAGACTGTCTCGTAAGTGTCAGTTTTGAAGCTGTAAAAGAGACTTTATCTGTGCAGGAATAAGTAATTGGATGCAACTCCAGAATAAGTCATCTTGAATTGGTTTGCACAGCTGAAAAATCTTGCACTGCTGGGTTTGCTGTATCATCCTGTAGATGAGATGACCTGAGCAATTCTGTTCTGCTGAGATAACACATCCCTCTGGATTTGTTTTGCAAAGGGATGACCAGCATTTATCAGTTGTTTCATTAGAAAAACATCACAGATCATTTCATTTTTACTTTTCTCTTAAAATTAAAAAGCTTTTTTTCAAACAGTGTGAGGTTTTTCTAGTGTTTATATGTCAGGCTCCTCTTGTGGGGAAACCTTCATGATGTAGCTATAAAGTAACTGAAACTCATACCTGGATGCTAAAATGAACTATTAGTTTCATTGTAGATGAATGTATTTGTTCCCTGTGATCAGAAATCTTGTAATCAAATCAATACTCTGACAAAAACAAGAACAAAACTCTCTTCAGCTCCAGGTCCTATGGGATTTACCATGTGGAACTGTCATGGATCCTTAAGTATCTTTTTTCTTCTCCCAAGTAAAAATGTGGTAAAAGAGTCCATATTCACTCATGCTTGTGTATACTAATAATTTGGACACACTTTCTTTACTCTTGGAATTTAAACTAACCAACAGTGGAAAGGCTCCCTGACAAAACGTATATAGTCAAAATTTCCCTGTTGCTGGTGGAGTCCAAATGTCCATGCTTTGTCCTGTGCAAAAAGTAGAAAATAAAACTGGATGTTCTAGTTTGCCTGTCTAAAATGAAGATCAAACTTACCAACAAAAGGCAACTATTAGTTGAAAAAACATTCCTAGTGGTAGTATAGTTATCTTTTAAAACATGCTCATAATTCTTTTAAATGTAAGTATTTGTATCTGTATGTATGTATGGCCAGACTTGGCGAATGCAGATTTGGGCAGGGCTCTCCCCACATGGGTGTGCCCTTCCAGCCTGCACAGTGGAGTTTTTAGGTGAGGCACAGCGTGCACAGAACTGGCCCCATCATTTAAGTCCTGAGGTCCATCTGCCACGGCCGAGCGAGCTTGGACAGTGACAGGGAAGTCCTTGGGACTGTCACAGCACCCGGTACTGACCGGGGCTGACCCTGCTGAGCATCCGAGATGTGACGGGATGGGATGGCAGGGAGGCATTGAACTGCCAGGGGACAGTCCCACTGAGACTGGAACTCAGGTCCTTGGGATTCAGAGTCCAGGGTGCTCTCCATTAGACTACCCCATAAATATTTATTAAAATGAAAAAGATATGGTAAATCTTGCACTACTCGGGTAAGAAAACCACATAGTTCCCTCTCAGTATTTTCCGTTTGTTCGTGTGCACCATGTGGGAATTGGAAATCCACCCACATATCTTAATGTATCACAAGGAATAAATTTTCTTAAAATGGAATCCTTCCAATTTTGTGTTGAATTGTTTTTCTTAAAATTATATTTGAAATACATACAGGTGTAAATTACTAAAACTGTAAAAAATTTTCACATCTGAAACACCTGTTTATTGGGATTCTTAAGAAAACAGAGTCAACAGAGTGATTGATTTCAGTAGTTTATTGAAAGGACAAACCAACTTCTGATAAAAGCTGACCATTTGTGCAAATGCATAGGGAATTCTATTTATTTAGACAAGTAGTTCAGCCAAATCTGAGAAGACAATTGAAAACTATAAAAGTGCAAAACTTGTTTTCCTGTTCTGAGATTAATTAATTGTGGGTTGTAAGGGCCTCTGATGTAACTTGGTAATCTTATAAAATGTGGTGATCAGAAGTAACTCACTTATTAAACAAATGTTAATCTTAGCCACTGAATTGATTTAAAATGCAAATTCTGTTCAGATATCTACCTTTTGCTCTCATATATTCTTAACACATCTAAGGTACTTTCAAAATTACCTAGCAAAGTTCTTTGAATCCTACTTATGTGCATTTCAGCTTAATTGTAGCCTGCACTCAAAGGATTCACTGCAGATTATCAGCAGAAACAAGTAACCTGGATGCTAAAATGAACTGTTAGTTTCATTGTACATGAATGTATTTGTTCCCTGTGATCAGAAATCTTGTAATCAAATCAATACTCTGACAAAAACAAGAACAAAACTCTCTTCAGCTCCAGGTCCTATGGGATTTACCATGTGGAACTGTCATGGATCCTTAAGTATCTTTTTTCTTCTCCCAAGTAAAAATGTGGTAAAAGAGTCCATATTCACTCATGCTTGTGTATACTAATAATTTCACAGTGCCATTAAATCCATTCTCCATGTTAGTTTTGGGCTATAATTACCTAGTTTGATGCACTTATTCTTTTCATCAACCATGTTGATGCCTTTCTAGTCTTCTGGAATTTTATGAGGCGACAAATTTAATCAGTGAGAATGAGACCTTCTTGAGAAGGGAGTTATCTACTCTAAATTCTGCAAGGAGAGTTAAAGTTATAGGGTATAGGTCTGGTGATTGGGAGAAGAGCATCTAAAAAGCATCAGTGCTTCCTTGGCCCAGCTTGCTTTGTTCTATCACAAAATTTGCTGTAACTGAGATGTCATTTGGGTAGAATGATCTTCAGAGTTTAAGCCAATTTAAAATAAATGGTCTTTTCTTTTAACTCTTCACATGTACAGCTGGAAGGTGTTAATAACTGGTACTCTTCTTGTGGAAGACTTCTGGTTTTTAAAAGATAACAGCAGACTAGGCAACAGGTTTCCCAAAGGAGTAGTATAGCTACTGGTGTGGCTAGGTAAGCTCCCTGAAATTATTTAAAAAAATAAAAAATTAAAGGGTTCATCTGTCCAGAGCTGATGTTGGAAAGCTTATGTTTCTCCACAAGTCCTTAGTTTCTTACAAAAACAGATTACTTAAAGACTATTTACTCCAGCAGGAGGGAAGTGGTAACCACTGGTCTTTAACAAGTCCTATGCAGAATTTTTGAGGAGTGTTGCATTCAGCAGCCAGTGTATCATCTATAGCCCTGTCCAGTCCTGTAGCAGAGGAATCTGCCTTGCTGGGAAACAGACTGTCATAAACGAAGCTATTTTGGAGTTCAGGCAGTAGAAATGGCTGAGCTGTGACAATGCTGCCCTCAGCCCAAGAAACTCCCAGCTGTTAAAACACTGTATGTTATTTGCTCACAAATGGTTTTTACCATACTGCTGTTGAGAGAAAAATGCACTTTTTACAATGTTAAATACATCAGTTATAGTGTGGAATTTTCCCTGGCTTTGCAGATGTTGGAAGGTGGTAGTAAGAAAAATACTGCATTAGTAAAACCATCAGTCTCTTTTTCCTGTTCTTTCCATTAATGACCATCCATACTTAAATACTGCAGCCTTCCTCCCTTGCACTGCAGCCAAGTGGTCTGCAAAGGCAGAGAAACAGAGATAAAAAAGCTGGGTTTGTTTGCAGCTTTGACAGGAACATCTCTGTGACCAGGTATGTCCCAAGGCATCTGGGCATCCGCCTCTCCCATGCTTGTAAAACGTTTTGTGAGAAGAGCCAAGTACTATCAACATTATACAAAACTACCTAGATAGTATGCTAGGAGAAAATAAACAATTAGCCCAGTGATTTATTTGGGTCTCTGTAATGAGTCTGTTCTTTTATTCTTCTGTCTCAAGGATTGAAACAATCAGAGCAGCCAAGACCACACTGCGTGTGAAGTTCAGCTATGTAATGATTGCCTTGACAATAGTGGGATGCATCATCATGGTGATTAGAGGGAAGCAGGTAAGCACTGAGTTTTGACTGATGAGTGCAAATCAATCTTCACATAAACTTCTAAGTTCCTCTGTGGATTTTCAGTACTGTCTTGCTTTGGGGATTTTGGTTTTTTGGGTTTTTTTCATTTTATCACTGAACAAAAATTTTAAAAGTCTTCCCAGTTCATAAGAAGTGGCCCTCATTGACTAATTCCCATCAGAAAAGGGTGATGTCACTGTTAAGATTGTATGTGCTTCCTTTAAAAGAAAAAAAAGTCCTGAGCTTAAAGCATCTGCATGGGCAGAAGAACATTATTTGTATGCTGCTTTTCTCTGAAGCAGTTCTTATGATGACAGTGTTCAGATCTTGTTTCTATGGACTGGACTACTCAAGTGTTCTAGAGAAACCTGAAAACTAGTGAGAATCTCAACCCCAGTACTGTGAATTGTTTAATGTCAAGTGACATTTCTGTTAGCACTTGTCTATTAAAATGAAAAGGATGCCGCACTCTGAAATTAAACTTGGGAAGGTTTTTCCCTGGCTTTAGCAGAAGAAATCAAACGCCGACAATTCCCAGAACATTTTCCTCTGTACTGGAATAGTATGAATGCAAACACCAGGAAGAGGACAGCTACTTTGGAACCCTTGTTTTCAAAGCAGCTGGAATTATTTACATTTCCTGAGATGAGCTCAGTTGGTCAGATCATGGTGCTAATAACACCAAGGTTGTGGGTTCGATCCCTGTGTGGGCCATTCACTAAAGAGTTGGACTTAATGGTCCTTGTGGATCCCTTCCAACTCAGAAGACTCCGGGATTCTGTTTGTTTCTACTACCTCTGACTTGTGAAGATCAAATACCAACCAGAAGCACAGAGTGTATTTTCCAGTGCCATAACAAAAGGGTTTAATTTATTCCCAGAGAAGTAATTACTTTCAGCCAAAATAGTCTCTGGATATTTTATTTTAACCCTCTTGATTCTCAGCATTAAAGCTGTGCCTTGGTAAGTATAGGCCATGTGTTTTGTAAGCTATGAATTCGAGTTTCAACTCTGCAGTCTTTCAGGTGATAATTGATGATCTTATTACATTGTAGGCTGTAAAAAGACATGAAACTCTTACAAACATAAACTTGGAGAAGAAAGCCCAGTGGAGGGCAGAAGGTACTGCATCTGCCAAACCTTAGAGGACAAAATGAAGAGACCAACGTCTGGGGAAGAAAAGCCAAGTCTTTTCAGCACTGGAAGGAGGATATAGTCACATCTTTCCTGTATGTTCTGTACACCCACATTCAAGAAAGAATGAATGCATTATCCTGTAATCATTAAAACCAGAAATCCCTATTTCCTTTTCCTAATAACTGCCCCTTTCTTCCAAACTCTTTTCTTCATGGTTAGTGGGACAGGACCTGTGAGCAAACTGGAGAGACAAAATAATTGTTTCCCACATGTGCTATGCATGAGACTAAGCACCTTTTAAAGTACTGTAGGAGCTGTACCTGCATTCTTGGTACCAACCCCTCTATGAAAGGTCTTACTTACCACTTAGAAAAAGGTAACTGTAACACAGGACAGTCCATTTGGTTTCCACTTGTACATCCATGTTTGTACAAACCAAACACCTTCACTGGGCAGTTATCCACTACCAGCAACTATTTCAGGTCCCTTCAAGGTCCCCTCAGAAAGAATGGGGCTACATTTTTTCTGTGTTGGTACTGGCTGCTTCAAATATTCTGTATGTTTCTCTTTGTGCAAGACAGGATAATTAATACGGGAGCCTTGAGTCAAGAGTAATTGTCTGACTTGCATTAACATCATCAAACTGAAAATTCTTTTTACTAGAAAGCCTGCTTACCTGTTCTAGGTCCAATTATTCTTGCTGCAATTTTTTTAAGTGGGGGATTACTTCCTGTAATAAAACAAGGAGGGAGGTGGATAGTGAAAGAGCAGAAGACCACTGTGTTGCAGCTGACAGCCTAATGGTTGTCACACCAGAGCTGGTACTGAGACGAGAGAACTTCCAAGCTAACAGAACAGAGATGGTAATTTTGAGGAATACTGAGCAACAGCTTCAACTCGTACAGTCAGATTTATTATTTAGAGGCACATGAGTATGAGAAAGTTGATCAGGAATTCCTGCTCTCTGCTACTATGCTCTTTTTTCCCAAATCTCACTTAGATTTATTTGTATTTTCCCCCTGTAAGACGTCATCTGTACTTTCATGATTTTAACCCACCTAGAAATCACCTGCCTCAAGTTTTAGAAGTGGCAGTCCCAGTAATGCCTGCAAAGAGCAGCTCCCACCAGTCCTACTTCTGGCATTGACCCCACAGAGTCACACACTATTTATGCTGAACAGCTTGCAGCAATCGGAGACAGCGTTTTCTTCCTCCTCCTTTCAGTTTATTTGGAAGGAAATGTAGATTGGAAGCGTCAGGACTGCTCAAAACGATGTTACTGCCCAGCATCACCTGCTACTTGGTCCTGGGGGCTCCAGAAGAGACACATCAGTTTGACAGATTTAGTTTGTGAACTTTCTCATAGTGGGAGAGAGATTATTTTTATTGTAGTACTAAAAATTAGCACTATTACTGAGGGAATCAAAAGCCCTACAAAAATGCATGATGAATCTTCTCTTTGTACTTGGAAAACAGAAGCAGTAAGATCTCTACTGCAGTCCTTTACTCTGGAGCTAGAAAATAGTTGCTGCAGTCCATCTTTGTATGAATTGCATTTCTGGGTACCACAATGAGATGTAACCAAGCTATGCAGTCAATTCCACCACAAAAGTCACAACCTTCACGCGATACCACAAACTGCCATCAGATTCCCTGTATGGAAATTATCACAAATACATTGTCGGTCAAGCAGAGCAGGCTCCCACGGATCTGTCCACTTATGAGCACTGAATGCAAGTCATGTTTAATTCCACTGCAGGTTTGTGAACAGATTTTCCATGACAGCTCTGGTTCTTTGCCACACAGGTAGGCACACAGATGAGAACCAAAATAAATCTTCCCAGATTACATGCTTGTGATCACGTATGTATTAAATAAGACAAAAAAGAGAAAATGCATTTCAGACAGTATTTCAGGTGTCCGTGAAGAAAAACTTGTGATTTATGCTTGGTGATGACAGAGCTTAAAACTGTGCATCTCAAAAATATTACCCTTTCAATACACACCTCCAAGTGCACTCATGAACAGAACTGGCAGTTACATCTAGTTTTGGAAACAGTAAAACTATTTGAACTCATCCAGCTGATCAATGTGAAAAATATCCCTTAAAAAGCAACACTTCAGAGCAGCAATGGTAATCAGTTTTCCATTTTACTTCAATTTCTATAAGCTTTTTACCATTTACTCGAAAACTCTGGTCCAGTGGTTTAACAAAAGCTCCATGTATCCGTCTGTCTGTCACCCTTGTATCTCCACCATTTCGGTTTCAGTCATAAAAACTGTGCATCGCTGCCAACCTTTGTGTTTTCTTTCAGCTTCCAGGTAGGCTTCAGAGTCTCAAACAAAAGCCCAAGACAATGAGCTTTTTGCTGTCTCCAGCTCACTCCCAACCATTGTTGTATTTTCTTTGCAGGTAGCTGGGTACTATAAAAGTGATGTAAATCTTTCTCAGAGAGGCAGTGAAAGAAACCACCTCTTTCCTAGTGTGATGGCTTCCAAGAAAGCACTTCTAAACACAAACAATGGGGACAAAACCAGCATGTTTCTGGCCAAAGCAGCCCATCCAGCTGATTGGAGAACTGAATACACCTCGGATCACCTGACAGCTCATAGGTTTAGCCTGCAGCCTTTTAACAGTGTGATGGAGAGGAACATTAAACGGTGTTTCATTTTCTTTCTCCCCTTTGGCTTGGTCTGTAACTCCATTAACATTTATTCAAAATGGTCAAATTTATCAATTCTATTGCTGTACCTGTTCCAGAGGCAACTGAAACTTTCTAATGCATCGATCAATCTGGCAAGTTCAGCACTGCCTCAGACAAGCACACAGCAGCCCTATGGATGTGGCTGCAGCAGTACACAAACAGGTCCTGTTTGTTTGCCACTAAAACTCAGGCAACTAAAGAAAAACCTTCATGTCTAAAACTGGCTTAGGAGAGTACCAATGGTGTGTTGTGCAAGTTTCCAGAAGCAAAGAAATGATACTGGAAGACATGGGGAATTACTTTAAGCTGGCACAGAGATAAGACAGGTGTTTCGGAAATCCTCAGAGAAGCACAGAAGTTTAACAGCAGGAGCACTGTCACATGCAGGAACATGTGGTGCCATCTAGTTTTCCAACGTTCTTGGTGCTGACAGGAAAAAACCCCACAGGTTCAAGAACACAACATCTTCTGGGGTCACCGTCTTCCTCCCTTCTTTTAACATTAGGGGAAGGGACTTCAACCACCAGTATCTGATTGGCATCAAGGAATCAACATAGGAATTTAAGAACAGGCTGAAGCCTCGAGGCAGCAGTTGCCTCAAATTATTGTGTGATGTCTTCCTATGAGCCCCAAGTGCTGGTTCTGGCTTGGTTTTTAAGCTTTCAATAACCTGCCCCATTACCTGTTGTATTCCCCTGAATCCAAGAGAGTGACCCTGCCATGTTCCACTGGGAAATTTACCAACAGAAAGAATGACAGTTCCTGTTTCCTGCCCCAACAAATATGCAACTTAAATGACATTACAGATCTATGGTCAGGACTGCTACATGGCAATTCCAGGTAGTCCTGCATCCTCTTTTCTCTAACACCCAGTTTAAAATAGACATTGCTAAAACCTCAGTGCGGTGTTTCCACCTCACTACTGATGTTGCAAAAAGAACTTGAGAAATTCTCATTAATCTTTTCACCTTACCAGCCTGTGGGGCTTTTGGAAGGTGCTTGGATTGGATCTCCACAACTAGACAGAAACAAATGTGTACATTTCAATTTGGAAGAAAAGATGACTTTCCTGGCACTACAGACTGCCTGGCAGAGCTAAGAGAAGAACTAAATAACTCCAACAGCTCCCTCACCTATTCTACGCAAGACCAGCTGCCTCCTATTTAGACACAAACCAACAACAGATCATTCAAAACACAGTGTGACCATCCCAAAAGTGGCAGCTAGAGGCATTCTCTGAGATGGTCCCTGTCTGAGTAGAGAATACGGGTTTCAATGTTTCTAGCAGGAGATGTAGCCACACAGAATTGTGTTTAGGAGGTTGTGTTCAAGTAGCAACATACAATGAGCCTCATATTTTCAGTACCGCTTTTCCTCCAAAACAGAGTCCTTCACATGTGGCCTCAATGTTATGGATTAGATGGGTAATGTTATGCTACACATTTTGCTCTATTAAAATGCAAATAGTTTACGTGCCCTTGGCTTGCCAAGTAATTCTGATTAGTCTGTATCAGTGAGCTTTTTCTTTTGTAATTCACAACTCTGATCTCCCTTCTTTACCCATTTAATTTGCAGCCTTTGTTAGAAGTAGATTTTGTTTCTTTTCAACCTATTAATAAGGCTAAGTAAAGCAACACTTAAGAACTGGTTGCTGGAAGATCCTGATGGAAATACACTCAATTAAGCACCATTTAAAATTACATTGAGACCTATGATTTAGCCACATTTTAATCCATTTAATGTGTGCCATGTTGATTTTTGTATTAGTGTGGGTTTCAGTCAAAATATTATGCAGTACCAATCAAATGCCTTACACAGTCTAAGTATTTATGACAACAATATTACCTGCGTCAACCAGGCCTGTCACTTCAAACAAACATACCAAGTTTAAAGATTTATACTTATCTGCTCTGAATTCACATATCCACAGCAAAAGTAACAAATACTGGCCAGGCTCCTTACACAGGAAGGCACACCATTCAGCTTAAATGGACTCTTTTTAATTCACTCATTTAGAGGCAATTGTCATTACTTTCTTGGGGGGCAGGGGAGGGAAACGCCAATGCACCACATTGTTTTCACTAGCCTGGAAGAGAAAACACTTATATATATAGATATATAGGTATGCATATATATACACACGCTTTATGCATGTGTATATATATGTGTGTGTGTGTGTGTATATATGTATATATACACTTTAGTGTATATATACACAGAATATACATATATGAATATACAGAATATATGCACACACACTTTGCTCAGATTTGTTTACAAAATATGTAGCATTTTTATACCATCCAGTAAGAGGTACATGGTTTTAAACAAATCTTATAGAAATGACATGTTATTGGAAATTTACACGTAAAAAAATCCAGCACAAAAAAATCCAAAAGCTAAAACAAGATTTTGCTACTAATCAGTGCTTCTATCACCCTTCAAGAAAAGAGAAACACAGTTATTTATATGTGATGTAAAGGCAACATTGAGGGTTTTTTTGCTTTTTTAAATTAACCACCAAATTTAACCCCCTAAAATTACAAAGAATTGAAGTCCATTTACAGATCAAGTGCAGTAAACTAAATGTTCCTTCAGCACAAAGCAGCACTAGAGAAAATAACTGGGAGAGGGAAAGTGGAGGCCATCTGGCTTAGCTAGGGAGGCAGCAGGTGGCTTCTGCAGTGGCCACACAGGTCAGAGTCTCCATCCTGAAGCAGAGACAGAACTGAAGACTTTATTTAAATAATGGTCACACAGAGCTGATGTTCAGGCCTTTGCCTAGCTTCTTTCAGCAGTATGACAAGTGATTTATGTATCTTTGTAACTCTGTATCCAATGGGCTGGTTTTGCTTTTGCAGTGGCTTATCACTGAGAGGAGTCATGAGGATCTTGCAGACAGTTCTGCCACTAACATTTACCACAGGTACGTGATGCTGCAGTTGGCAGTGACGATTTTGAAATGTTTACACTGGACAAATATGTGTTCCAAGCATCCAAAATGGCTTGAAAGAACATAGCCCGATGCAGGAGGAAGTGGACGGCCTAGGGAATCCATTGCATTTATGGAAATGGAACTGCCACTGTCAATCATGTGGCATCTCCCCAGTTGGGTGAAGAGTTTGGTGTCAGTGTCAGCTGAACTCAGTGAGGAGTGGCTGGCCTTTGCATCAGAGGTCTGTGATCCAAGCAGGCTGCGGAGCCAAGAACATGCTGCGAGCAGAAGGGCAGTCCACAGCTGCGGGTGGCAGCTGTCATGCAGTCAGCGATGCCTTACAGATGTCACCTGTAGGAACCATGCGTTCCATGCTAATTCACCTCAAGTCTCATAAACAGCAAAAGGGAAAAATGAAAAGGGAGTGCCAGGTGGATCTGGGTGTAATAGTACTATCCTTTGAATGTAGTGTCATTGTAGTTGTTAAATAAAGGGCTTGACCTGGAGGACTCTATTCCATCAGGTGAGCTGGAGAGGAAGCTCTTGTCTTGTGAAAATGAAAAGGAGATCTAATGCTCCTTGTGCTAAGTTTTACAAATTCAGATTTCTTTATTTGGAAGGTAATTTTTTTAGAAGACAAATCTGTTCAAGTCACGCTGTGTAAAAATGTGAAGAGGCAGACGGGAATTTTTCAGCCATAACGATAATATCAAGGACCAGACTCTGGAGCATGAAGTCAGAAAGGGCTTGATTTTTAAGGAAAGCCCAGCTGGATCATACTGTGCTGGCAAGCAGAAGTGAGGGCAGTTTCTCCATTCTAGAAGCTGTTCTGGAAAGTCATTTCTGGGGAGGTGTTAAAAGAGTGACCTATTCACAGGTTCTTTCTTTGTAGATGGAGAGGAAAAACTGGGAAGGTATACAAATCTCCACAGTGGTCTGCAATCCAACTTGGGAGCTCAGTGTTGAGACGGGATGGGGCCAGATGTGTTCAGTATTCTTAAGAACAACAAAACATGTCCATTGCAGCCTGTTGTTGCACGGGATAGAGAACTCACTCCGTTATTTGTAACATGTTCCTCATGCCAATAACCCCAGCTGGCACATACAGCAAAGTAGATACATTGCATGTGAAGGTTTAACGCATCTCTCGCAGCCATCCAAAGAGGCATCCAAGGGAGAACATGGGGGATTAATTCAGCTACATTCTCAGAAAGGCTGAATGTCTCCCTGGACTGCAGGCACACACTGCAGCAAATACAAGAGAAAGGCAGCCAGCCTTCTCTTGGATGCCATGAGTGTGGGGGGCTAGTGGAGGAGGGATTATTTTCCTGTAATACGAACAGGGAATATCTCAAAGTATAGAAAGGTGCCTCAACTCCACGAAGATGACAGTGGAGAGATTCAGAATCTAGAGGAGAAGGGTGATTCTGGCGACCCCTTGCCAAGGAGGGGGCATCCTGCCATGGAGAGCCAAAAGTTTTCCAGACATATGTAAGAGCATGTGCACAAGGCAAGCAAATGAGCGCAAACAGGGTTATGGAAAACATTGAGAGAATCACTCCACGGGTGGCTTGTGGCTCGACAACAGGATTGGCTGGGTAGAGGAGCACACAGCACAGGGGCACCTCAGAGCTGGAAGCCTTCCATGGGAGCCTCACACTGCTGGAAGATGTACTGTTGCTGGTTGATATCTACTTGTGGGGCAATGCTGCTGTCTTCATCCTCTGTTCCAAAGTAGTGCTCTATCAGATCAAAGGCCTTCTGATAAATCTCTTGATTCTCATGGCTCTGCAGGAACTCAATCTTGTCCAGGCCTGCAAAGAAAAGAAATGAAAGCATATCACCATGACAGTTATCAGTCTGCTGTGAACATTTACATTCCATGACAACTCTTGCACCTTCAGAAAGAACAAGCCCCTCCGTGGAGACCTGTACCCAACTTGTACTCTCCACACCAAGGAAAAAGAGCTTGAACTACAGAGTTCCCTGTGACTGTGTTGTGTGTTTTGTGCTCTCCATCTGCCTCTACCCTTTCACTCAAAAATTAAATCCACAAGCTTGAATGGGTAAAGAACAAGGCCTCAAACTCAAAGACTTTTTCTGAGGAGACTTTTAGGGCCAAATTTCCTGAGGACCATGACTACACAATTACTTAAGTGCAAGTTGAAATAGACTTCTGATAATTGTCCAGTCCAACCTGAACCCATCCCAACAGTACTAACCAACACCAGATTAGGTTTGCTGTGTCTAGACAAGTATTCAAAACTTCCAAGGATGGACACTCCATTATCTAATCTGTATGGCATGTATATACAATGCAGTTAAACTCAGGAAACCAGTTTTGGGGGGGGCTTTAAGCAAATGGACAAACTCAGGCCTTGTAGTCAAATACAAAGGAAAATAATAAAGCAAGGAGTGATGCTATAACAAAATCCAAGGGTTAGCCATTTTAGTAAATCTCTAATATTGGGAATTGTACTGGCTTTCTTGTCTACTCCTTTTGCTATGCATGAAGACTAAACAATTGTCTGATACTCTACAGACATTCCTGCAACACTAACACGAAAAGGGAAATTAAAACCTAGAAGCAGGCAAGAAAAAATCCTACTCTGATATAACTGTTCCCTAAAAGTCAAGGTAACCATGAAAAGAACCAAGGTTTAAGAAACCATGCTCAGTAATACTATCTTCTTCTACACTGCTCTCGATATTCCATTTTTATTTTTCTTAATAAGAACTTAAGAGCAGCAACACCTCAGAACTGAGATGAAATCATGTTGGTACATGTGGGGATGACAGTGTGTGTGTGGATCTCTTAAGGTCTGAGGTGACTGACCCCAATGCCAAGCTGCGGTTCCAGGCTGTGGTTCTAGACTGGGGTTCTGGGCTGTGGTTCCGGGCTGTTGTTCTAGACTGGGTTCTAGGCTGTCTGGATCTCTTAAGGTCTGAGGTGACTGATGAATGCATCCTTAAGGACCAGAGAGCCAACTGTATAGTGTGGATGCCTTGTAGCCAGTAGAATCTCTCCATGTATGTGAGGTGAACTACTGACCAATAGTGTACTGGCATGTTATATGTAGGAATAGGTAAAAGTGAAGCTGTTACTAAAAATAAAGTCCTTTGTCTTTGGTGAGCCTTCTGATCACGCTGCAGCCTGAGTGTCTCTGGCTCCTCGACCGCCACAAAGCTGATCTACATTACCCCAAGAAAGCGTGACCCCAATAGGTACATGCCAGAACCTCAGCACAGCAGAGGCAAACAAGGGATTTGCAGCTGCTGCCATAATTCTACTGGGCAGCAGAAAGGGAAGGAGCAAAGTTTTGAAACGTAAGGAACAGAGCACTGCATTTGAGCTTCTATCTGCTGTGGAGGGAAGATACTGATAGGACTGAATGACTCCCAGGGAGCTTTCTCATGGACAAAAGAAATCAGTAAAAGAAGATCTGCACACACTGTCTTCAATCTACACACAAAGATAATGTAGAAGATGGAGTACACCGGAGACTTATGGAAGAACGGGTTATTTTCAGATAACAGTGATAAGGTCATTAATAGAATTGGGTCTACTGAAACTCTAACGGGCTCATGATCATTGCTTTATGCTCTGACTTGCACAGGTGTTTTGCTCCTACCATATGCTTCTTCAATAAGAGCGCAGTAAGGGTTAATGCCAGTGCCACTGCGCTTGGATTCCTGCTCTCCAAGCCTCAGGATGTTCTCCAGCCCGTTCAGTGCTACTTGCACAATCTTTGAATCCATTACTGTAAGGAGGTCGCAGAGTGGTTTGATGCATCCCAGTTCTACTAAATACCTGAAAAACACCATAGGGAACCCAATAAATTGTCTGCAAAATTATAACTGGTGTAGCCATTTAAGCACTTAGCATGAAGGTCTAAGAATCAAAACAATCAGATACAGTATCAACTTGACTGGAGAAACTAAAGAAATGACAGACATCTATTTGTGTCTAGTCAATTCTGCTGAAACAATAAAAATAACTTTAAAATACCTTCTCTGTGGCCCCCTCTCTCTTCATATAGCTATGAAATAATAATTTATTTTTGTATTTCTATAAAGAGCAAACATGTTAATTTGGTATCTTTACAGAGTTGTTATTTTATTTTATACAAAATTGCACATAAGCATAATGTATTAGTATAAGTTAAACAAGAAAAACAATGCACATTATGCCACTGTCTGAGAGACTGAGCTATTGCTCTCCAGACTGCTAATGTGTTTTGTTACACTCTACAAAACCCACTCAGAAGTTAAGTTTAAAAGTTGCACTTAGTTTTTTTCATGGAAGAGAAATGGTTCAATTATTTAAGTAAGTTTCACAGCTGCAATACTTATGTGATTTCTCCCTAAAGGAATGAAAGGCTCATTCACAACAAGGACACAGTCTCCCTGGATACAACACTGGAAGCATACAGAAAGGTTTTCCAGTTTCTAGGTTGACAGTTTGTTTTCTTGCACAAACACCAGTTCACTCAATTGCATTAAAACATTTTAACTATTTCATACTTGATCTGTTCAGCAGAGCCTCCAGATGTTGCATTTGTGATTGCCCAAGCAGCTTCCTTCCTTGTCCGAAATTCAGCCGTTTGCAAAATATTTATAAGAGCTGGGAAGATTTGGGCATCTATGACTGTCTGCAAAATAAATGACATGTCAGGGTTATAATAAAAACTAGAAATAACTTCCTTATCCTGAGATAGTTAATGTCTGTGCTCAGTACAATACATTAAACAATGAAATGTCACTTTATCAAGGGACAAAACTGAAAACTGGAAAGTCAGTATTCAGCTTTACATTCAAAACCTCAGTTACTGCTGTGGTTTGTGCTTATCCCAAAATAATTCCAAACACATTCAGACTGAAGTGACCGGCATATCTAATGAGATACTTAATCACACCCTGACAGCAAGAATGCCATAATTCTTCTAGGTAGAGAACCACTCAGTGATAAAGTCAGTAAACCATTAGGATCCCTTAAACTTCATAAGCCTATGAAGTGCCAAACTACATTTCCACCAGGCAAGAGAATGAAGCTAAGAGAGAATGTACTGAAAAAACACCACAAAATAAGCAACCACTTGGTGAAAACACAAAGCAGCAGATGATTCAGCTGTAGGGTTAACTGTTTAGGTCAACAAAGTGATGTAAGTCAAGTGAGTATTTGGGCAGCAACCCTGAGTTTCTCGTAACTTCCTGTGAAAACAGCCTTTTGCAATAAAACACAAACCAGCTTTATTGCAGAGATATGACAAGGATCTGAAACACTTTTGTAAGGATCATTCAAACAAGCAAGAGCTTAGGATTACATTTTTAAACCACCACTTTACAAGTGTAAGTCATCATAGAACTTCTAGGGAAAATTCAAAGACAGCAAAAAAAGATCCTTTTCATGGAGCTCTGTAAAAGAAAATAACAGATTCCATACAGCAAAAAGTTACAGTCAATTCATAGCGTGAATGGCTACCTGGTGAAAATAAAACCACCATTTGGTATTTCTTTTAACCACACTGCATCAGCTTTGCAAATCCACACAGCCTATCAGTTGTATCAAGAGTCCCATGAACAGTCTCCTATGCCAAAGAATCCACACTTTTAATACAGCAATCTGAGATCCTCAGGGAAAACCACTCAGACTTCCATCACTGCATGTTGTATTACATTTTTCCATTGTCAACAATACTTGAAAAAGTGTCTTTAACTGAAATTTTTGAACATGAATGCTGGAAGCAGTAGGTCATGAACAGGAGTCAGCTACTAAAATAAAAAAACCTGACTAAAAAGACAAAAGAAAGGATCTTTAAAAAATGCATTTCACCCTGACATATTTTACTACAAAAAAACCCCACTTAATTTTTAAAAATATACAAGAGCAACACCCTGTAAGGGTACATTCAACACAAGAGCATCTGCTTCATTCAGGTTATCAGATCAAGAACCTTATCAAAGGGAGATACAAGTAACAGGAAAGTAATAAATAAAACACACAGTGACACAAATGTGATAGACAGGGGGTAAGAGAAACAATCACAAAGAAGGAAAGGCTCCAGTCACTAATTAATGGCCATTAGCAAACTACAGGCAGAGCGCCAGCCTGGACTATTTAATTTAACTGATGACAGGGACAGGTGGGACTGCACAAAACCTCATGAGGAATCTTTTCTGGACTATTTTACCATGTAGCCTCCCTCTCCAGCCTGCTGAGCACTGTAAGGATTAGGTGCTCACAGCTGAGATCAGCATGTCTGAATTTGGGCCAGGAACTGGATCAGACCCCAGGAGAATCCCCTGTGTCTGTGGGGCCAGCAGCTGGAGTGGGTGGGGGTCTCAGCATCAGTAGCTGGAGGGGCCAAGGACTAAGGTCACAGAAAATGCGAATTCGGGACCAGCAACTGGTGTCAGACCCTGGATGAAGGGGTCCCTGTAACTGGAGCAGGTGAGGACCCCAGCATCAGCCACTGGGGCAGGATAACAGTCCACAGGGCCCACTGTGCCTGGATGCCACCTACTACAGTGACTGGAGTGAACTTAAGTGAAGATCTCAGCACCTCAGCTGGAACAGCTCTGCAGGACACAGGACCCACAGGCTTGGGCAGCAGCTTTGTGTGATGGAGGGCATTTATAATATCCCAAAACACAGTCGTGGGTGTGGAGGATCATAGTGTACTTAATTTGCTGGCAAACTGACCGGGCAGAGCAAGTGGGAAGTCCAGGATCCAGACATGGACAGAAGGCTTGCACTGATATCCAAAGGGTCTGCAAGTGTGGAGATGCTCGAGATGAACATGTGCCTCTGTCTGCCAGTGAGAATCAAGCTGAATTAGCCAGTGAGTGGAACCCAAGCACAGTGAGTTAAGAGAGCTCACGATCCAGCCATGGAGAGCAGGTGAGCACAAAGCCCACAGTGATTTTCAAGAGATCTATGACTGTGCATGTGTGGTTGTGGATCATGGATCTAGAGAGTGTTTTCATTAGTGAACTTCAGTACTCTCCAGAAAGGCAAGCAGGGACTTGTCAGTCTACATTTCATTTTATGTGAGTCCAGAGAGTGCCATACCAGCGTGTTGTTGAGATAAGAAGTCCTTAGAAAAGCAATGTGTTAAGGAACGTCTGGTACTCTCCACAGAAAGATCTTGATAGAGATCTAGAATAGGATACTTGATGGCATTGGTATTTTATTATTGTGGCCAAGAGAAAGTCAAAAAAATCCCATTAACACTTCTTAAATCTTCTCCCCAAAACAAAACTTTTACAGGAGATTTATTTCCTTAGAAAGCATCTTCTTAAAACCAACTTCTTTGGTAACTACTAAAATCCAAGTATGTTACATGATAGCATGGAACTAAATCAGCACATCTTATCTGATAGGCAGCAACATACTTACAGTCTTCTTATTGCCAAAACAAAGTTACCTTAAAATGTTTCAGCTTAAACTTGTAAAATAGTAAGAGAATTCCAGAATACAAGGAGCTAGCAAGAAGAGGACAGTTAGGTGAAAGAAACACAAAAGAATGTTACTGCTTTTCTTCTGGCTCAATCACTTTTAAACTCTTTGCTTCACCACTTCAGTGCTTCAGTTCAGTGGGTAAAATTACTCTTCTGAAGAGTGGAGAAATGTGCACTTAAACATTTTTAGAAAGAACTGAATCCAGATATTGCATCTCTTGGGTGAGTGCTCTAGTTCTATTTATTTCTATTTCTTACTCCTTTGTATAAAAGGCTATGGGCACCCTGTTTACTTTCTGCTCCATGATGAAGTTGGCTCTTTGCCCAAGCAGAACAGGTTAAAGCACCACAATGAATCACAGCCTCTCATAAGGCACTTCAGTGAAAGAGAGTGGCTCAAGAGAGAAGCAAATTATCATCACTGTATTTTTATGTTTCCTACTGCTTGACATGCGCTGTGTTGTCACCACCTCACCTCAGCACAAGTCTCAGTTAAAGGTATTTACCTGTCCCTCTGTAATAGAGCAAAGATTTTCAACAAGCAGTTTCTCAACAGCTGAAACTCTCAGACTTTAAGAAAAAAATACATTCACTAGGTCAGAAAATGGCTTGCTTTAACCTTAATATCTTCACTAGATTTCAAAAGTCCAGTTAAGCTCAGCAAGAGTGGAAACAACAAAGCATTAGAACAGAGACAGTGCTGGCAGCATCTATTATTTACACCCTATGTCTTGTAGTGTTGCCCACAGCAGTTACTCTGGAATGCACACTAGAACACCTAAGGATTCCTATCTCTATGATATTTTATGTGGGAACAAATTACTGTGGAAACAGGTCATGTTTCCCTTTCAGTTAAATTTCTTCTAAGTGATAAAACAGTAAATGCTGAAACAGAATTTGGTTTAGCTTTTTCTTTCCTTTTTCTTGAAGAAAAGCAAACGTCAGGCAGAGCAAAACCCTAAAAGAGTGTGACAGGATGAGGTACTTAAAACTTCTGAGGATTTAGAATGGCTTAATGCAAATTCCTTTACCTTTTTAGCGTTCCTATGCTGTGTGTGCCTGACACGTGGAATTGTGCTGAAGACTAAAGTAACACAGTGCATAGGAAATGCTCAAGATAACATAGATTTTAAACAAAATGAACACAATTAAGGGATTTCATTTCAACAAAAACATGAAAGAAATAAAATTGTTTTAGGCTGCTACTTACTAGGCAATGAGGTGGTATCTACAAAAGACATTAGAAATCTCTTTTCTGCACAATAGGTAATCCAAAGCCCATCCTTTAATAGATCAAACTAATACCTTCAAAGTGTCAACTTTTCTATGTTTGACTGGGGTGTGGGTTTGTTGTTTGGGTTTTTCTAATAGTGCTGTGGTCCTCCAAGAGGATTCTGTCCTTTAGAAACATTCTATCTGTCTTAGTTTAATCAAGCTTTTTCACCTTCTAGTCTTTGAATTTTAAAGAGTGAAGCCAGATAAAAAATGCATTTTCAGAGTTTTATGACACCTACATGGATGTTTAATCCAAATATATTGTAGTCATTGTTAGGGAGGTCTTCAGCAGCAGTATATTGAATTAATATTTTGAGCTGGTTTGTACCGATGAATTTGCTTCTCCCCTTTGGAATCCCACAACTAAATCACTTATGATATGCAAAAACACACATACGCATCCAGTGTGCAGGTGTGGAGATCACATGTCTACACAGGATTCATCACATAATGTGAAAGCAAACAAGTTTTATACCATGACTATTTCCCTGCTCTCTCTCATTACCTCTAACAAAATCAAGATTACAGTCACCATATAGACAGCAGCTGCAAATACAGCCCTGCTGCTGTGATCTCCTGTTCCTGGCTGCAAATTTTAGAGGCTGCTCAGTTACTTCTGTTCCAGTTACGTTGTTTATTGCTACAATTTACAACTGCTTTATAAGTAACACAGCAAATATCTGAAAACAGATTTTGTACTTAAGCATGAAGTTAAAACTGAAAGAGATTAATCTTTGACTCTCACTAGTCCACAAACTAGTATGACTTCGTTTGCAATGCCATATTTTGCTCTTAATTAAGATACTTTTGAAGTCCTGCTACCACAAACAGCACATGAACATTTTAAGGCCACTTATGGCAAATTATGACATAAACCAAACACCCTCCATATTTAAGGTAATTTGATGCCTGCGTAAACCACAATCCTGTGTGAATCATGTTGTTCCTTTTCCATGTCCCCAGCGTTACTGTGGTCCTTTTGGAGAAGAGATTCTATCTTTATCACATTTTGTAAAAATGTATTCCATTCCAGAGTTTTTAAAACCAACAGACAATGCATCATTTGCTACATTTGCCCATGTTGCTCTTCAGCAAGGACAGAAAACCCTAAAGGAGGAAAAATATGGCACAGATCCTGTTGCTGCCATGCCTAGCCATACTCAGCCTTCCACATGTTCTTGTGAAAACTGAAGGTATATTAGAAAAGAAGTGATAAGTTTCTTAACCTGTCAAGAGGAGAGAACTCCTATGATGTCTTCACTGTCAGACATGGAAGGCTGTGTCTGATGTCCTGCCTTTCATAGCCTTTCAACGGGTTGCGAAGTTAAGACACAGAACATTTTCTGAGGGATGTGACAGCCTTTCATACCCTTCAGAAGGGTCGACAGTCAGGATTAAGCTTCAGTTGTGCAGTTCTTCTGACTCCCAGGAAGATGTAGTTCCCCTTCTCCCTGACTGGGGAAGCTATCCACTGCAGTACAGCAAAGCTGTATACAAACTAGGAAATTAACAAACAAAAACTATACTTAGTGACAATCATGACTGCATCAGGATATACACATCCACCCCAAACCTTCAAAGCACAGAAATACAGAGGGGAAAGACTGCTGTATTCCACCACGCTTTTCTGTTGCCTAGGTACTGTTGATAACACACTCTGAAAGGCTTTCACATCCACCTTTGGTGGGGAAATAATCCCAAATCTCCTGTGCTTTAGTAAAAGTGACCAAAAGAAGTTCAGCACACACTTTCACACGTTTCATGCATGTTAACTTACAGTGCCTTAATGCTAGAAGGACTTTACTGGAGTGTGTTGGAGTGCAAATCTGATAGTGATGGGCTGCTGCCTTATCTTTTAGAAATGTCAGTGAAAGCCTTTGGAGTGTGCTACCAAACAGCATTGTAGGCAGGATGAAAGTGGAGATGAATATAGAAGTCCTTCCCTCTAACTTCATATTTCTATACTTTACAGTGGGTGGATGGAGGGAGTATAACCCAATGCAATCTTAAACAACACTAAATATAGCTCTGTCTGTTAATATTGATTAGGCAAAAAACCTATTAGATTTAACAATATTTTATTCTCTTTTTGGTGTGCAGGAGGGATTGCTAATTTATGGCTTGAGCACTACCCAAGGATTCCATAGCATTTTAACATCCTGACTGCTCTGGAGAAACAACCTACTAGTTAGATCAGCTGGTAACTTGCAATAATGTGGTTTACTATGCCAGGCAGACACAAACTATCATGTGCTCAAATTATTATTGCCTGATTTCTGGCTAAAGATTGTACAAGATCCAATCAGTATCACAGAGACTGGAACAGATCTGGCTCCACTCTATGACCTCCAGTAGGAACTACAGAACAATTTAAAGGGACTGGGGAGAAAGGAAAATAAATTATTTACTTTAGAGCTGACTCCACTATTTAGAATTCCTTATGTAAGGAAGACCAATTCTTAAGAAATAATGTTTTAATTCATCACAATGTGAAATTAACTTAGAGAAAGGAAAAAACCTACCTCAACTCACAGATGAAATAGGTTCATCCCTGAACTTAGTTAAATGCACTAATTTTTCCCAGGTGGGAATTACTCTTTATCCTCACAGCTATTAAAAACAGACTATGTTTTTATTCTCTATTTTAGCATAGGACCATCTTCAAGAAACACTTTACCAAACAGCATTTTCCAACTTCAGAAATACTTTTTTTTAAAGTGTTTTTCAGCCCAAATGTTTACAATGATTTTGACATTAAGTAGGAGTTGTCTGAAGTAATCCCCCAGAGGGGTTTTCTGAGGAATGCAGACCCAGCAGCTCTGGAGCTGAAAGGAGGTTGCATCACACCTTGTATATCTCACACAACATCCTATAGGCTGAGACTAGAAACTAAAGAATCAAGGCCCTTTCTGGAACTTGTTACCCATCTGCAATGAGACTTGCCTTTCAACACAAGATAATAGTTGCAATTACACTTGCAATTGCCAATTTTACTTCCAAGAAACACTGGCTTTGAGATCAAGCATGTTGTAAGCATTCTCCACTGTCCTTTGCTTCACAGTTTTCCTCCTTCTGCAGTTCCAAAAAATCTAAGTCTCATGATGGACATGATTTGTAGTATGTCATCATTGCCAGGATAGTTATCTCCCACACAGAATTGGAAACAGGATTTTTTTAATCTCTTTTTTTGTCTGTCAGTATAGATTAAATTGGGTATGCACACAAAACAGTCAGTGTTTCACTACAAAGAATGTGTGTGCCAGGAGTTCGAAGGCAGCTGAATTACTCTGAATGGGGCCTGAGGGACTCTTGAATGAAACAGATTCCACTTTTGAGAAGATGTTTCTTTTTTTTCCCCTGGACTTGCACAAAGCATCAACACACTTCCAACCCTGTCTGTGACATATCCTAAGGCAGCTGCTTTTAAGATGGATTCTTTTAAACCTACATGTATTCTGGTGATTTGACACTGTTTTCTTCCTGATGCAAGAATCCTGAGAATGAAAACTTCTCTCCACATTATCACAATTATTTTTCTATGCAGAGTTAAGGGGTTTTTTTGAACTTCTAAAGAGTCACTGCTAGAAATGAAGGTGCAACATAATGGCTCATGGCATTCATTTGCCACTCCCTACTTCCCACATCACCTTTTCAACCCACAATGCAATTCTACTCTGTTCTCAGTAGAAAGGCGGCTGATCTGTGGTAAGATACCAAAACCTTTAAACACTACTGAACACACATAGGTATAAACTAACAATTATGCTCAGGTAAATTAGGCAAATATTGTTTTAAGAAAGGAGGGATTATTTTATCCTTATTTGTTTTCAAATGAAGATGTGGTAACAGTTTAGAAGACCAAGGATTACCAAGACTCTCCAGCTAAAGCCTCACTTTTACATTGCCTGAGTAGTGGATACCAGGAATAAGAATACAGTGCAAACTAGGACAGGCACTCACTCCTTCACTTGAAAACAGGGCGACGTGGTACAGTGAATACTTATGTACAAGGCACAGAAGTAAATACACTATTGAAATAGCTCCTGCCATTCAAGTTACCTCTAGGACTCTTCACAACTGTTTCTTCAGCAGATCAAGAATATGAAAACAGAGATCTGATGTTTTGAAAAAAATCTAATAATGAACTTTATTTTCCATTGCCACTTCTGATACTTCTTTATGGAATAACTTGTACAGATATCTGATTTTCTCAAGCTCTTCTTAAGCTTGCAACATCCCTACACAATTTTGTATCCTGAAGCAACCCTCTGGACAAACTTGAGAAAAAACACAAAGTTAAGAAAATGTATTGGGCTGGACTGTTCCCCAGAAAACACTCTTAGACTTTCCAGAAGAAGCTGAAATAGCCCTCCAGAGAGAAAAATACTGTTTCTAAAGTGGTAATAGCAGGGATAAAGCAGCCAAAAAATCTTCATTGGAAGAAATGGAAAAACATTTTTACTGTAGTACAAGCAGTAGTAACAACCTTCTCTGCACTGCTACTTGCACAGCAATTACAATTGCTGATGTGGGAAAAAACAGTGGTACAGTTGCTGATTGTACAAAGCACTTTCTGTTAGAAATTCAGCTAATCCATGGATTAACATACAAACCACAATAAAGGCAGAATCAAAATTCTTGGAGCTCTACCAAGGTTAGTAAGTAACCATATAATTCTCTGCATCTGACAAATACAAACTTTGGTGGTAAAAAGCAAAATCCTGACTAAGCCAGAGCAAATATCACTTTCTTTCCTCACAGTTCCACTGCCATCTTAGTCACATCCTTACAGGAGACAAGAAGAACCTACAGAGCTTTCTACCTTCATATGTTTTTGCATTTTGCCTACTAATTTTCTAAGATGAGCATCACTGAAGCTGGATGAGCATTCACTCTTATTTCCAGGAATTTCAGGCAGCTTAGCAGAGACTGAGTTATCTTCCAGAAAGGTATTATTTCCAATGCTTTCTGAGATGAAGACCTCATTCAAGGTATTAAGGCTTTAAGCTGCCCCTTCAGCAGCTAAATGTTCTTTGTAAGGGAGAACATAAAACCAAAAGATTCCAACAGCAAAGGGTGTAATACACTTATTCCTCAGGAAAAATATGCAGCCTTTTCATAATCTCACACAGGTTTTCTGCAAAGAGAGAAATAATTCCACACCTTAGGTGAAGAGAGATAACCTCTTCATGCCAATTCTGATCATATACAATGAATAATCCAGTCATCAGTTTTAAGACCAGCAAGCATCAGGCTGCCTTCCATGGAAAAGTACAGAGAGCAAACAAGTCCTTCCTGGCCACTTTTGCCAATGTATTACAGGGCTTGGTTCACTTTCCGTGTAAATGTGCATCATTCCTGCCTGGTTACTAATGAAGGAGACAAATATCTCTAGTGTCTAATATTTCCACCATTCCTCAAACAATAGATGTCTCCTGGCAGATTTTAATGCATCCTTTGCAATCTCTGAAAAAACTCTCTGTATCCAGTGAGTGAGAAGAGAATTGAAAAGCTTCACTTCAGAAGAATTCAATTTTATCTACATGAGACTGTTGAATTCAACGCCTTTGATGGAAACACTTGTATTTATCAGATAAAGCCTTGTCTCAAGGCCAGGTCAGATGGGGCCCTGGGCAACCTGATCTAGTGAGTGGCATCCCTGGCCACAGCAGGGGGCTTGGAACTCGATGTTCTCTAAGGTCCCTTCCACCCCAAGCCTTCATGATTCTATGATTCACTGCAATCTGGTTTTCCAGCACTTCTGAAAAAGAGAGGAAATGAGGCAATGTTCTTTGCATTGGGATGGCGTGGCAAGGTTTGGGGTGGGCAGGGCTACAGGGGAAGCTTCTTTGAGAAGCCGCCAGTAACCTCCCCCATGTCTGACAGAGCCAAAGCCATCAGGCTCAAAAACAGGCCTTCAACTGGCCACGGCCAAGCTCAGTTGAAAAACCTCCAGGGATGGGGAATCCACCTCCTCTCTGGGCAGCCCATTCCAATGCCTGATTACTCTCTCTGGAAAGAATTTTTTTCTGATCTCCAACTTCAATTTCCCCTGGCAGAGCTTGAGCCCGTGCCCCCTTGTCCTATTGCTGAGTGCCTGGGAGAAGAGACCAATGGTTAGTAACACCTATGTGATAAAATATTTAAGGGGAAAAAACTGATTGGACAGAAGTAATTACGGCCAGAGAAGAGAAGAGTGAGAACACGTGAGAGAGACAACTATGCAGGCACTAAGGTCCATGAGGAAGGTGGGCAATGAGGTGCTCCAGGCACTGGAGGTGAAATTCCCCTGCAGTCCATGAAGACCATGGTGAGGCAGACCATTCCTCTGCAGGACATGGAGGTCCATGGCAGAACAGAGACCCAACTGCAGCCCATGCAGGCCCTCACACCAGAGGAGGCGGATGCCTGAAGAAGGCTGTGACCCTGTGGGAAACCCATGCTGGAGCAGGGTCCTGGGAGGACCTGTGGACCCATGGAAAAAAGCCCACGCTGGGGCAGCTTTGCTGGCAGGACTTGTGACCCTGTGGGGTATCCACACTGCAGCAGCCTGCTCTTGAAGGACTGAGCCTCTGGAAAGGGACCCACACTGGAGCAGTTCATGAAGAACTGCTGCCTGTGGGTTGGGACTCACATTGGAGAAGTTCATGGAGGACTCTCTCATGGGAGGGATGCCCTGCTGGAGCAGGTGAAAGACTTCTCTCCCTGAGGAGGAGGCAGTGGCAGAAATAACCAGTGATGAACTGACGGTATCCCTGAACTGCTGGGGGCAGGAGGCAGAGAATCAGTAATGTGATAGTTTTAGTTAGGTCTCAAATTAGCAGGCTCAGAGAATCTATGTAGATTAAGAGAGACAGGTATCACCTGACTAAGTAACCAAAGAAATATTTCATTCCAGATGATGCAAACCTGAGATATGAATACAGGAGTGGGAGGTGTTCACTCAGTTCCATCATGGCCAAAGTAGAGGCAAGACACACAGCTGTTGTCCTGCTGTCTGGGCCCTGCTGCTGCTGCCACTGCTTGCATTTTGTTTGAGTTCAGGGAAGTAGAAACATTTTGTTGTTATACTTTCTGTTTCTTGCTGGGTGTCTTTTAGGGTGCTTATGGATCTAGAGTGATGGAATCTTGTTTTTGGTGGGTTGTTATATCTAACTTGTGTAAGTGTGTGTTATATTGTAGTTTACTTTTAATTTTCTCTTTTCTGTATAAATATATATAGTTAGTTTAAGCATAAACCTAGTTTGAAGGTTTTTTCCCCTTTCCTCCCTTTTCTTAGCAGGGGGAGGGAAGCTCTGACACTGTGTTGGGCAGTTGGCATTTTGCCAGCTCAACCCAAGACAAGGAATAAAGTGACGTGCAGGAAGGAGAGAGGGGTGGTGGGAAGGTGTTTTAAAGATTTGTTTTACTTCTCATTATCCTACTCTGATTTTGATTGGTAATAAATTCTATTATTTTCCCAAGTTGAGTCTGGTTTTGCCTGTGACAGCAACTGGTGAGTGATCTCTCTCTGTCCTTCTCTCAGCTCATGAAACTTGACTCATATTTTCTCTCTCCTGTCAAGTTGAGAAGGGGACTGATGGAGCGGTTTGGGGGAATATCTGACATCCAGACAGGCCCAACCACATCCTTGAAAGCCAAGCAAAAACTCCCCTATTACAGCTGTTCTTGAACAAAACTCCATATATTGACCTGTTTCTTCTTCATCTAGCCAAAGAAAAACTTTTCCCTGGGGAAAAGATGCTCCATCTCTCATTTATATCAGCTGGAGACAAGTCCTGGGAATTCTTTCTGATGGCTGATACTCAGTCCAGAATCAGAACAAAGATTTGATCTTTTGGAGGCCTAATTGTAGTGACTGACATAAGGGAGTAAGACATTTGCTTCTGTGTGATATCACTTAACATGAAAGGATTACAAAATTTGGTATGACCAGAAAGGACAAATCCCAATGCAACATGTTAGAAAGCTTCCATAATTGTTCAGTTTAATAAATAGCAATTTTATGTTTGGCTAAGCACACCTGCCTGTCACAGGAATTATAAGAAAATATAAACAGAAACAAAATACTTTACAATGTAGAGGTGTCTGTGTCTGATGATGTAATGAAGAAGTATGTACAGTTATTTGATTCTCAAAGTTTTTTGCTTATTCTTTTCATCCTTGAGAGTTTCTGTATCTTAGATATTATCAAAAGCACAAAGCAAATTATTTAAGACAAAATTTTCTTGACTACAGCCCCATTTTGTCATTCTCCAGCAAGACCATCTTCCCCCCCTTATAATCTTTAGATGATTAGAAAATTAAAAATTTGAATTTGGGAGATGACTGGGCCATTGAAATATTTTAATTACACACAGAGCTCCTAATGTACTTCTTATATGTAGTCATATATCTGTGACTGTACCTACACAAAAATACACACTTTATACACGAACCAGTGCCCCAACCACCTGATGTGTGTTTCTTCTAGCCTGCAAAAAAGAGATTACCAACCACAGCTGAAAAGGTTACCTGGATCTGTGCTCTGTTTCCAGCTGTTATATTAGATATTGTCCAGCATGCTTCCTTTTTGATAGATTCTTTTGGGCTGCTTAGCAAGTGCAGTAAACTCTGCAGGGCTGAACAATTCAGAATTACCTGAACACAAAAGGAAAAACAAAACAAACAAACCACACCTTAGAAGAAATTTAGGATATAGAATCACAGGAACAAAAATACAATGTCTTGAAAATCTACAAAGCATACTCCACCAGATGATCCCAAAAAGTTTTAATAAAAACCCCAAACCACCAAACATGAACAAAACAAAAAAATAATACGTATTAAGAAAGAGATCTTTGCAGAAAAGCCAATGAACAAAACCACTGAGTCATTCAGGTTAAGTGACCATGTCTTTATAACGATTTTGGTGTGACCTGAACAGAAGAAAATACCAAGTCCATTATGACTAAACAAAAATGTGATTATGGTATTTTCTTGGTTTTTTGAATATTTGTAAGCTCCAAGTACTACTGTTTTCCACATCAGTGGAAAACACAGTGTTGTGTCCAGTGACATAATAAATGGGCAATTCTTATTTTAAAAAATCACAAAAAAAAAATTTAAAAAACACCACAATTTTACAAAGCAGAAAAACTGCAGGAAAATTTCCATTTCCAAAACTAAAAATTTTAAGTACCCAAAGTCCAACAGAAAATGCCCCATAACTTGGATGTTACAAGACAGATTATTTGATTATGTCATGTGTGATAGTGAAGAGCTTTTCGACCCTCTAAAAGGGCACAAAGTTCAAAGACTGAAAAAATCAACTTTTTTTTTCAATTAAATTCCAATTTGTTACAATTAAGCTAAAAACTGGGAAAGTCTACTGTAGGTACAGAAAAATCAAGAGTGAGCAATTCTGGCCTATATAAGACCCTGTGAGACTGAAAGCAGCTAAGAATAAACAAAGTGGCAGCTGGACCAGACCCTTGGAGGAGTTGGCAGCTCCCCAGAGGTCTCTCATGAGAACTCCTCAGGTTTCTCACAGCACACCAGAGGTGTTTCTGAAAACAGTTAGGATGAGCTAATCAAAACATTGGACTTGTGAGATATGGTTTATAACCAATGGGGGTTTGCAGTTATATGGTGTGAGGTTCAATTTAACCAAGAGAACATAGCTTTAACTCTATATAAACTGTGTGTAGTGTGTAATAAAGGGGCATTCACTTGATCACAATGATCTGTGCATGGTGTTCAGTTCCTCTACTGTTTGTTTATTGTTTACTTTAGTCTACCAAGAAGCACAGTAGTTTTGCCTCGTGTAGTAAAAGCAGAGAGCTTAGAAAGCATTGTGTGGTAGAGAATTACATAAGAAATAGTCCAGTCAAGCTGAATTGTGATCATGATCTCTGATCATGAAATCTGTGGACTGAATTCCCTTGTTCATATCCCCACTGCCCCATATTCTTAAAACTTTACAACTAAGATTACAAAAACAAAGGTTATGGTTCAGGATTCTATCAGGTGTCTGCTGTGACAAATGTATTTTTAATCCCTGCCTCCTATCTATGTATGGCCAGACTTGTTGAACTCAGATTTGGTGACCGTTCCAGTCCTGAGGTCCATTTGCCACGGCCGAGCGAGCTTGGACAGTAACAGGGAAGTCCTCGGGACTGTCACAGCACCCGGTACTAACCGGGGCTGACCCTGCTGAGCATCCCAGATGTGACGGGATGGGATGGCAGGGAGGCATTGAACTGCCAGGGGACGGTCCCACTGAGACTGGAACTCAGGTCCTTGGGATTCAGAGTCCAGAGTGCTCTCCTTTACACCATGGGACCGCCCCGCCTATCATCTATGGTTTTGGTTATCTCCAAGCACTGGCAATTGTTAATAATTGGAAATAAGAGACAAAAGAAAAGCAAGTTTGTGCCATGAGGTTGTACAAAGATGTTCTCAGGCAACTGGCTTGTATGTTGCATTCATATTCAGAAATGTATCAGCTCTCAAAGCTGGGCTCTTCCTTCCAATTAATTATTTTTATATGCATCCTGTATCACTTTTTAGCATGTAACACAATCCTCAGGCAGGGCTATCCAATTATTCTACTTAAAGAGTTCTTTAGACTTTTAGGAAAGCTTATGGTATGCTCCTCTGAAAAAAATCCTGCACAACAAAAAAGTTTCAATTTTTTTAAACTAAAATCTAAGATTTATGCGGTATTTAATAACCTGCATTACATATGAATTAGTGATCCCTTGTAGTTTTATCTTCAATAAAATTATGAAATCACAAAACACACCTTAATCATTATTTATGACCAACCTGTAAGACAAATGCCACTGAAAAAAATACAAGAATGCCCATGTAATTCAGCCACACAAAATACACTGGAACAATCAAAAAATCATGTCATCTTCCTCTTACTGATAAGATATTCAAACAGTGCTGTGGTGCTGCTAATTCATCTTTAACTCCAATCTCAGTGTTACAGAATTACAGAAGCATCCCAGTTACAACCTAGCACTTCTGAAGCATCAGGTTTCCTGGCTCCCAATTTAATTCCATAAAGTGATGGGAGTCACTGTTTCCTACAAATGTTTCTCCAAACATGTGCCCAGACACAACTACATACCATCCAAAATATGAGCAGACACTTGGGTTTGGGATACTCATTACAGATTGCCAACAGCATTCAATGTGACAGGCCCCTGATGGCCATACCATGGCACTTCATTCAGCATAAAATTCAGCCTAAGAGGCAAACATGCTTTAAATAAACAAAAAGCAGCCCCTGCACAGCTGTCTGTAAGTCCCAAACACAGCTACCTAAGAATTACCAGCAGTTCAGGACTGTGAAAACCGTCACATGCTTTGAAGCAGCAATGAGTGTCATCAATCTTCACTTCCAAACTTCAAAAGGAAGAAGAGGAGGTGCTTATGACAGGTTACTACAACTAACAGAAAGATGAGCTGCAGTACAACACAAGAGAAAGTGAATCCATACCTGGGTCTGGACATCATCTCCTGTGACAATGTTCCCAACAGCTCGTAAGGCAGGAGATACAACTTTGTAGTCATTGTGCCTAGAATTGACAAAGAAAAACTTAAATATTAACCAGCCTGAAGCATCCCCGTCTTTACATTCTCAAAGAAAGAACATCCACCAGCCAGCGGAAAACTTCCCTGGTAAATCTGACTTAAATCTCATTATCTGAATCAAAACATTCTGATTTTAAACCAACAATAAGCCTTTCTAGGGTTTCTAAATATTTAGGCCTTTAGAGATCATTCAGTAGCATAAAAATAAAATATTAGATAACAAGTACTTCAGAGTTTAAGCATCCTGGGGAGGGAAAAATAATCAGCTTTAAGTATAAAATATACTTAATGTAGCACACACAAAAGTAGAGAATGAGAGAGAACACTGACAGAACTTGTGTGTTTAACCCATGCAGCTGTTTGATCACATTCTGTCATCATATGCATCCCTCTATCATAATTGTTAAATCATGTTTGGAACAGAAAGAGTAAAGTAAGGAATTTTTTTTCTCAAATGAAAGCACTTCTTTATAAAAAGCAACTTACAGGCACTGTGTTCTACTCATTCATCCAGCATCACATTTGCTTTAATCTTAAAAGCCTTAATAGTCTTTTTATTTACATCAGTAAAAACCATTATTTCTTGTTCTTAGGCAATTCAATGTTCCGTGTCCTGACCTTAGACCTGAAGAAATGGCACTGAACAAGGCCAGGCTCTGTGACCCCAACTCTCACAGTTAAACTTCACTGACCAAAGTGTGCATATGCCCTTCTACAATATAAAGGTTTAGGAAATTATCTCTATTTCAAGTTCCTGGTACTGCCAATTTTAATAAATTTAACTATTTCTTACATTTTTATCTTTTATATCCTTTAGCAATTTTCTTGTTAGGTAATTCATAGAACCATAGAATCGATTGGGTTGGAAAAGACCTCCGAGATCATCAAGTCCAACCCTTGGGCCAACTCCAGTCCCTTTACCAGATCATGGCACTCAGTGCCACGGCCAATCTCACTTTAAAAACCTCCAGGGATGGGGAATCCACCCCCTCTCTGGGCAGCCCATTCCAATGCCTGATTACTCTCTCTGGAAAGAATTTGTTTCTGATCTCCAACTTCAATTTCCCCTGGCAGAGCTTGAGCCCGTGCCCCCTTGTCCTATTGCTGAGTGCCTGGGAGAAGAGACCAACCCCCACCTGGCTACAACTTCCCTTCAGGTACTTCTAGACAGTGTTGAGGTCACCTCTCAGCCTCCTCTTCTCCAGGCTAAACACCCCCAGCTCCCTCAGCCTCTCCCCATAGGACTTGTGCTCCAGTCCCTTCACCAGCCTTGTTGCTCTTCTCTGGCCCCGCTCCAGCCCCTCAATATCTTTCCTGAACTGAGGGGCCCAGAACTGAACACAATACTCAAGGTGTGGCCTCACCAATGCAGAGTACAGGGGAAGGATCACTGCCCTGGTCCTGCTGGCCACGCTATTTTTGATTACAATGTGAACTTCAATGGCACAGGGAAAATTCCAGTACATATTATGGATTTTACAAAAATGTAGCTGTTAGGCACTGGAAAAAATGTCTGAAGAAATAGTATAGTAAAACTCGTACAAGAAAAGTTCTGTTGTTTCTGTTACTAATAACAAATAGAGAACACTGAACAGAAAGTAAAATTAAAATTCAAATCTTGCTCTTTGGAAAAGCACATTTCAAGACATATTTAATTAAATTTCCTGCTGTTATAAGCTTGATTTTAGGGGAAAGAGTGGACAATGAGCTTGCTCGCAACAAGTTCCTTACATCAGCAGTTCCACAAGTCTTCTGCAGACTCCCGCATCAATCACAGCCTGGATTTTATCATTGGGGCCATCAGACAAATAGGACAAAGCCCAGCAGGCATCAGCTAATACATCTGTATCGTTGACAAAGAGCAGCCAGGAAAGCACACTAAGACAAGGTGAAACCTGTAAGACATTAAGAGGAGATACACTGTGCAATCAAAAAGATTCTTGGCAGAAGATCTATTATGGCAGCTAATTTTCTATGTGTCATTATAGGACTAGGCATTGGCACATTAAGGTTCAATAGCTTGAAATTTTCAGGCCTAGGCAGCACTTCCGTGCAGGGCTGTAGCTACACAAGCACAGAGGAGCACGTCCACTGAAGAGCACAATGACAATTCTTCAGCCTCCACAGTACATCGTCTGGCAACTCACTCTCATCCTTGTCTGCCAAGATGTGCCACACACAGCACTGCAGCAGCCACGATGGGCAGTGTTGTTCTGCTGTGGGATGGTCCTCTCCAGTACAGGTACAGCAACAAAGTTATGGGGCAGTCATATTAAAAGAGTGGTTGTGAATGTCTGCCCAAAAAACTTAAATCTGTAAGTAGCTCATGAAGTATTTCAGAATTTCTCCGAACCATTCTGTCTATTTAGTTTAACTTTCACCACCCTCACTGCTTATTTGCTATTAACACTTCAGAATCCATTTCCCTTCTATCATCTCTTACCTTGGCAAAATCAGGAGGAGGATTTTTCCCTCTGCAGAGGTTGGATAGAGCCCATACAGCATTTCGGGTCATAGTGAGACGGTTCTGTTTTGAAAGCAATCTAAAACAAAACAACAAAACATTCCAATCCTTGCCTTTTAAAAATCAAAGCCAGGCAACCCTGCAGGGTGAACTGCATGAACCATTAAAACAAACCCATTTTAACACACACCAGAGCAAAATATGGTAAGACGTTTTTCTACAAAATTACATCCTGAAGAAAATCATCCTTGATAACTGGATACTAACACACATGCTAGATACAAGAACTATCACAACAAGTAAAATAAACTACTACACTAAAAGTGTCCTCATTTAATCGCTTGGATACTGATGTGGCAGACTAACAGTCAAAAGGTTCAGGAATTGTGAAAAAATTACTCAAAGGAGGAGCACATGCAGGTCTTTTGGAGAGTATTCTCTCAGCCAAACTGAATTTTTATGTCAGCCTCAGACTTCAGCCCCACTCTGGCACAGGGAAATGCAGAAAGGCAAGGCCTAGTTTTCCCACAAGTTTAACAATACAGTTTCTTTTTCTCACAGCCATCCCACAGCGTACCAGTGTCTTTATGAGAGCACTGGAGAATTGTCCTGCTGCAAACAGGATCTGCAAAAGACAGAGACTGAGTAATCGTAATTTGGACATGACAACACAAGATGGTGTCACTGTTTCAGCAGAGAACCATCAAGATAATTAGCAGGCTAGAGCATTGGCACGCAATGGGATTTGTTTGGCATTAGAAAGAGACTGTGTAAGGGGAGATACAAGTTCTGCTGGCAACAGTTTAACAGGTGGATACAGAAAAAGGAGGCCAGATCCTTCTCACTATTGCATAGGGACAGGAAAAGAGGCAACCATCACAAAGTAGAACAGCAAATTCTGATTAGGTATCAGAACACATTAGGCGTGATTTCACCCTGCCATGCTCAAATACTGCAACAGGTTGCCACAGGTGGTTACGGAATCTACTTTTGATGTTCCAAATCTGACTGGTTAAGTAGGTGAGCAACCTAATCTAATCTCACCTGCTATGAAGAAAGGCTTTGACTAGATGACCTCCAGAGGTGCCTTTCAACTTAAATTATTCTGTGACTCTAAAATAACCCCAGGCATCCACCCACACTGTAGTACAAAATAGTTCCAGCTTAGCTGCCTCTAAAACATGTTTCCAGTTTATCTTCACTACAAAAGTAGTTCAAGACTCCCCACTAAAAAGTCTGATTAGTCCACAATTAAAAAAAACCCAATCAAATAATCACTATTCTTCAAGGCAAAAAAACAAATTTCAGTGTTGCCAGACAGTCAAGCAAAATTCTGGAAAACAAATTAAAACAGACTTACTGCAATAAAGGGGGCAGGATATTACAGTCCAAAACATAGTCTCTGCACATGGTGCTGTCTCCAGCAATGTTGCCAAGAGCCCACACTGCCTGTAATGAAAAACAGAATAGTAACTGGTTTTATTCTCAAAATTCCACCAGTATAACGTGCATAGAGTTGGGAGATACTCTGTTTAACTGTTAGAGCCTGGACAATGTACAGAAGGAGAATGAATTCTGGCTGAGGATTACAGGTACATACTCAAGCTCATTGTATGATTCAGGAATATTTATACAGTTCTAAGAGGAATACCATAACAGCCAACATGAATGTCTCCAAGGACTGTGTAGGCAGACATAACTTTGCTCTATCTACAATATAAGAGATGAGCTCATCTCCTCAGGCTTAGTAACATTCTAATTCTACACTCCTCCTTGTGCAGAGCTAATTTAAATCCAGATGTTTATAGCACTGGTCAAGCAAGTCTGTATCTACCCCAAAGTGTTTATGTGGAACAGCCCATATTAGTATTCCCTAAGAAGCCATAAAAGCATGCATTGCTCACACAGTCATATTAAGAATGATGACAACAACTAAGACAAAAATGAGAATCTATATGCAAAATAAACAAAGAGTTGAGATATATTGATTGACATATTTTCTAAGATAAAACTACACCAGACAGAGCCAGTGTTGTTGACTAAGTCATATGCGTGGCAAAATGCAAGGACAGGTACTTTCTCCCCTGGGCATCAGTACTACTGTAACACTTCATTTTTGAGAAGATCAAAAATATCAGAATTAAAGCTGCATGAAATCCACCCTCTGCAATATGATGAGAATGAAAGATTAAATAATTTCTGATTTATACATTCAGGCCAAGTGGTGGTTTTGGTATCACTGCCCACTAGTATGAGAGCTAAATAAATTACAAGTAATCTATGTGAAGTACAAAAGAGATGTTATGAATTCCATGCAAATTGCAGACAATATTTTGTCACACAAGAAAGGTAAAATCACATTTGCTATTTATTTCTAATTAGCAGAAAGCTATGTCACATCAAACAAATATGTGTATCTGCTTATTTGTTTCACTTATGTGGCGTTTGGGTTTATAGATACATGTATCCACACAACCACTGGAAATACTTCCAATTCTTCACAGAGAGGACCAAGGCAATCCTATTTATCATGGATAGCAACTGAATGTCCTCCCCAAATCTCTCTTCAGTTGAAGACTATGTATTTGGTTGTAGTAAAATGTGTTACAGTGCTAACTTTCTCCAACTCAACACAGGCAAGTTCCTCACACAAACATTTTTTTCCCTATTCCTACATCTATTTGAAATAAATTGCTCCTCTAAACAAAAATGACAAAATAAGTCAAATTTGTTACCTAAAGGAAATTCTTGGATAACTCAAACTTATTTATTCACTTTGGATGTGATGTCAATTGATCTATTGCATTAGATGTATCCTGCAACATGTTTTTATAAACAGCAACCAAAAAAAAATGCCACTTGGACAGACAGACTCCAGCTACTCTGGAGGCCCAAATGCACCAGCAAACCCTGCAGAACTAACACAGGTAAAGCCAGAAGTACATACAAAATGTAGATACAGTTGTCAGCTTGCTATTTACAAAATAAAAAGGCTCCTCCTCTGTACCAGTACTACTAACAATATCATGGGATCGGAGGTTGTTAAACTGCAAGTTGTTAAGAGAGTAGGAGACTGTTCTGGGGAAGGATTAGTTTGTTTTGTTTCCCACTGTTTTCCAGGCTTCTGCTGTCAGCCACAGGGACAGGCAGGGCACGAGACTATACTGACCTTTGCTGTGGAACAGCACAGCCATAATCACTATGCAACCTTCCCCCAAACTGATCTTTGTCATCAATACTTATTTTTCATTCCAATTCTTATTCTTTCATGACTGTTGTGACAACAGTTTATCTGAAAAGTATAACCTTGGGTCTGGCAGCCTCATGGACACAAGATGCAGAAGACAGCCAGCAGAAAAAAAACTTAGCTTAAGAGACAGAACAAACATCACTTCCTGCAAAAGATCACTCATGTTAGAACTGTAAGGAGCCACACTATTTACTCACTGTAATGTTTGTATTTTAAAGTAAACAATAAATATACAGCGAGGGAACTGGACACCACGCACAAATCAATGTGATCAAGGGAATGCCCCTTTATTACACACTACACACAGTTTATATAGAGCCAAAGGTATGTTCTATTGGTTAAATTGAACCTCACACCATATAACTGCAAATCCCCGTTGGTTATAAACCATATCTCACAATTCCAATGTTTTGGGGAACTTATCCTCGATGTTTTCAGGAACACCTCTGGTGTGCTGTGAGAAATCTGAGGAGTTCTCTGAGAGACCTGTGAGGAGTTGCCAGCTCCTCCAAGCAGCTGTGACTTTGTTTATTCTTAGCTGCCTTCGGTCTCACAGTATCTTATATAGATCAGAATTGCTCACACTTGATTTTTCTGTACCTACAGTATTTCTGCAGCAATGAGAAGTCTGTGATTTCAGACCATTCTAAAAATACTTGTGGATCTTCTAAAACATTTAGGAGTGAAAAAAGTTAGAATTTGCAGTAATTTCCTTTCACTGAACATGTGAGTAACTGTGTGAAGACATGGTCTCCTTGCCTGGACACTCGTACAGATGCTAAAACAAGGAAAGCACATTTCACTTGTCTGTGGTCTTTGTTTCTGCCATTATCACAATATCTATTTTTAGGGTTGACAACAGTGATAATCACTTAATCCACGAATCCATTCTGACCCTGAATGACAGACTGGCTTTGCAACAGCAAGTCTCATATCAAAAAGTCTGGCCAGAGAAATTAATTAGCATCTCTACTGCTTTACCACTCTTGATTTTTTTATGGCAATAAAAGTCTTGGCCAAGAAGTCCTGTATCCCAGGACCTGGTGTGAGGAGACTGTTGCAAGAAATCCTTATAATGCTAATGACTGATAGGACAAGAAGATGCAAATAAACTGAAATTATCTTTAGAAAAATACACAAGGTTCATTCAGCAAGGATGATGTCTTTACTTAAGGAATTACTCCAGGTCTTCAGATAAGTGATGAACCTGAGTCAAGCTCATTATAAACCCTCCTCAACAGACACTGCCATAAATACAAAGCTCTGTCATGGTGAGATTTGTGTTCGATGGGGAGTTATTTTTTGTTATTTCTAACTTGTGTTATTGTGTGTTACATTGTAGTTTTAATTTTCTTTTTTTCTGTATAAATACATATAATTAGTTTAAGTATAGACCTAGTCTGAGTTTCCAGAGGTGTTTTTTTTCCTCCCTTTTCTCAGAGTGGGGAGGGAGGCTCTGACACTGTATCGGGCAGTTGCATTTTGCCAGCTCAACCCAAGACACTTGGGAAATGGATCTAATGCTGAGATGAAGATGGTGAAGACTGGCTCGTATACAAGTGTGATTGGGTCAGTGGACACAAGGAAGGACACCACAAGGCCATATTCCTGGGAGATGACTTCCACTATGCCCTAGCAAACACCTTCTGTCAGTGGCTGGGTGGTCACAGTTCCCCATTTCTCTCATCTCATCCGCCAAACAGAGGAAGTGGGTCATACTCACGCCTTGGCTGTTTTTCCTGATTTTGATTACTAAGACCTAGTTAGCAGGACTACTGATGTAAAAGCCAAACAGCACTTGGACACCAGACTCAGGTCACCTCTGCCAAGCAAATGATGGTTACCAAAGGAATTAGTAATACAACTAGAAACTGAATAATACCAAGGGAAAAACATGTTGGTTGCTTCAGCTGAACATGCAGACTTTTCCAAAGGGAAACAGGAGAGCTGAGGATGGATGCTTGTGCCACTGGCTGTCCAGTGGAGCACAATGACACTGTGAGAGCATTTCTGTCACAGTGAGACATCATCTCAATCATCTTCCACAGGGAGCACAACACATTGCGTGGTTTGGGAAGGAAACTCAGTGTTCATCAAGGGAACCCAAGTTGGTATCTCAGTTTTAAGTACTGCAGCACAGAAAGTCAGGAAGGAACAGCAGCTAAGCCACTGCTGAAGCTGGATCAACCTTAAGCATGTCTGAAGGTTTTGATGGAGTCCTTCAATACACATAATTTCAGGTGGGCATATCAAAATTTCTAGGTATCTTTTGGAAGAAAAAAATTGTGCTAAGCGGAAGAAGGCTGGGGCATACACCACTGACTACACCTAAAAACCAAAAACAGGAACAGGGAGAGGTGGGAAGATGCAGCCAAAGAGATTTAATAAATAATAAAGATTCTGTGATAAGTTCAATTTCTCTAATGTGAAAAATGGATGCGAAATGATTTGACCACTGATCACAGAGAAAGAGCAACACACAATGTGAGAGAGACTGATTCGCAATGCAAGCAATGAACGAGCTCAAGGATGGGAGGGTAATTAGAAGTCAGCCTGCATAGCTCAATGGGAAACAGATCTTGTAAAAAGATATAAGATATCATTTAATTACATACATGTTGTTTATTAAATATAAAGATTCCCTCACAGGCTACTATAAAACCACCGATTTGGCATCTTCACTAGACTCAGAAACAAGCATACACAAAGGAAAAAGTGTCACTCATTAGATTAAAATTGGTTTATAAATATGAGAAACGCATGTTGGAAAACCATGAGCAGAAGATAAGGTAAACTGGTACCTGTTTCCAAACCACTGCTAAAGAGAAGTTTCAAATAAAAGACAAAATCAACATGTAAATCTTTAAGACTGACTTACTCTAAGACAAAAACAATGGATAATGACTAGCCAGTAAGTAAAATAAAAATATTATAAATAATTTTGTTTATGCTATATTACACATTCAAAATTAATTTACCACTAACACTTCCTTCTACAGAATTACTATCCCATCTGAAACAAAGAATAACTTACTAAACACAGCCTTCAATATTTCTGTCTGTCTTCATCCTTTACTATATGATTGTCCCCTATGTGGACCGTTGACTTAAGAGCTGGACGATGATACTTGTGGGTCCCTTCTAACTCAGAAGAGTCTGTGACTCTGTAGGGGTTACCTTCTGGCCCATCTGCCCAAAACATGTAGTTATATTTTCTGTATTTTCCTGTATTTTTGTTATTTATTGACAGTGTAGCAAGAGTTGCTTGCAAGTAACAATCTTCACAGTACTGCTGTGAGACGAGATCAGGATCATCATTTTACACAACATAAAATTATGGCCAAATATCTTCCAGTTTCAAAAATCCAGCTTGAGAAGCCCAGGGTCAGATCTCCTCAAAACACAGGCCTAACTAGAAAAGTCTCTGCTGGGTTGTCCTAAACTACAAAATGAAATGGAAATATTTCACATTGAGCATCCACTTACCGAAAACTGATGGAAGCAAATCACCCAGCATCAGACACTAAGCAGAAGAAACATTTTTCTCACAAACCTACAATCATCTAAATTGTAAGAATTTCTTCCCTATTCTCCTTCCTGCACTATAATGTGTTCCAACTTAAACAAACAGGGTCACAGTGTGACAAATAAAACCCTCCTTTACTACCCACTCACCTGTTACCAGGGCAACAATCTGTGCACATACTGAATGAGACAAGAGTCATCTGGAAAAATACTGTGCAATTGTGTACTAACGTTATCCTGTAATACAGAAGCACAAGAGCCAACTTTTCAGTGCCTAATGCTTTTAATTTTTCTTCTGGATGATACTGTGCTGAAGTGTTTGGGTTTTTTTAAAGCTGTTGTGGGAAAAAAGCAGAATTTCTTTTATGTTGGCCTCTATTAAACCCAAAGTGTCAGGGTCTGAGCAGGGCTGCAGCCTCGAGAGCTGCAGCACAGAAACCCACTATGAAAATGTGTCAGTAACATTCTGCAGTCGTACACTTGCTTTCTTTTACTACAGAGCAACTTGTAACTGGTATTTAGAGATTTTTGGTAATAGAGAGATAGCGGATTTAGCAGCACCTGAACTGCATAGAAGAATATTTTTCAGCAATTACAACCAACCCACTCTGCCTGCCTGCAACCTGAACTTTAACATGTCAGCAGTTTATCAGGAGGCAAAGGGGGAAGAAGGAGACAGATAAACTACTTAACTGTGGCCCCTAAGCTGTTCTGTTAATTCATCCATCTTAAGATTGAAGATTGTACAACTTAATCTAAGAGGCTCTCTAAACATCAGCAGGTATGACAACAACAACCTAAGAAAAAAAGCAAGTTACGTCTTGCACAGAAGATCGATCATTAGGAAGAATAAAAGTAGTCCTTGCCATACTCAAAGCACCAATGATTCTGCAGGAACAGCACTCTGAAAGTGATGGCTGAATTTGGAAAGCAATGCCAAGTTCAGCCCCCCCAAAGAACATACTCTAAAAGGCACGATTTAGCCAAGTATGGATGGATTTTCACATGAGCAATACATAGCATTTATCTGCCATTTTGGCAAGCTCCCTATCACATTTCTAATTTCTACAACAGTAGCAGGTTCATTTCCCCAAAGCTAAAAAAATGGACACAAAAATACCCCTTACTTTCTTTAACATTGCCTCAAACACCTGAATTCAATCTCTCTGAAAAAAGCCTTTTCAAAAATAATTCAGTCTGACATAGAACACTGAAAACGGAAAATTGCAAAGTGGAAGAGCTTGAAAACTATAAGCAACTGAAAAAAAAATTCTGTCTCGTGGAAGACATTTGGGAACCCTAAGTAGAGGTGGGACATTCTGAGCCAGCTGTAAGAAATAAAGAAGGTCGGTCTCACGGCGTAAAGGAGAACACTCTGGACTCTGAATCCCAAGGACCTGAGTTCCAGTCTCAGTGGGACCATCCCTGGCAGTTCAATGCCTCCCTGCCATCCCATCCCGGCACATCTCGGATGCTCAGCAGGGTCAGCCCCGGTTAGTACCGGGTGCTGTGACAGTCCCGAGGACTTCCCTGTCACTCTCCAAGCTCGCTCGGCTGTGGCAGATGGACCTCAGGACTGAAATGGTGGGGCCAGTTCTGTGCACGCTGTGCCTCACCTAAAAAATCCACTGTGCAGGCTGGAAGGGCACACCCACGTGGGGAGAGCCCTGCCCAAATCTGCATTCGCCAAGTCTGGCCATACAATACAATATACAATAAGAAAGAAAGGCAAGTTACACAAAGCAACCCCATGTTTATGAGCTGGGACTCCTCCAATCACGCATCTCAATGCAGCCAAAGGCAAGGTCAGACATCCAAGAACAGAGAATAGAGGTCGCACCCACAGGATGGAGAACTGAACCCTGGAAGTCAGTGACTCTGAAAAGAACAACGGATCATGCAGGATAATCAGCTTAACCCAAGCTCACAGCCAGCTCCTGTGGCAAAGAGTCCACAAAGACATCCTGGATATTTACACACCAAAGTAAGCAGCAGAAATGAGGATGAGGTGCTATCCCTGCAAACAGCATTGCTGACAGAGTGCTACGAAAGGATCCAGTGCTTGTGATTTCACCAGCACAAAAAGATACTGAAGCAAAACAACATCCAGAAAAGGGTCACCAAAAAACAAACCAAACACAGCAGAACGACTCTAATAATGAGAATTCAGGACTTAATTTCATTTGCTCAAGCAAAGCTTAAGCTATAGGAAAAAACACAGAGCTAATCGAGTAGAGAATGAAACAAAAGCAAATACCTGGATCCAAGGCTAGTCAAATTTGTACAGTAAAGGTACTTACTTTCAGTTTGGGATTATGACTGGCTGAAACTAAATTTGTTAACATCATTAATGTTTCATCACCCTAAGTCTTCAAAGCAAGATTATATGTCTGAAATACATCTTTGTTCAAACACAAGGACCTAATGTGGAAACTACTGAATCAAATATTTGGTCAGTGCTTTACACTGATCCCTGTGGGCCTTAAAAAATATTCATCTGGGCTGTAATGAACTTAAAGAACAAACTACAATTTTCTCCGTAGAGAATAAACTATAATTTGCACTCAGACTTTACCTTTAGGAGAAACAGGCACGCACTTTCTATTTCTAAAGCAATTATTCAAACAAGGCTCCCTGAATTCCTCAAAACACAGAAAAATACTAACCCATTAGAGATTAAAATGCATTACCCCATTGGCTGTGTTTTAATATACCATTTCCGGAAAGAGAAAAAACACAGTACTTGCTTAGATATCCTAACACATACTAAGCAGACAGGAACTGTTGTGCAAAACTGCCAAATACTACGTTTTCTCTAAAAGTTTTCTTACAGGATAGCCTTGTTCCATTCTGGGAAAGGGGGAAAAAAAGGAAAAAAAACACAAAACAAAACAAACACACAAACAAAACAAACACAAAAATATCAAACATAAAAGCCCCCAACCCCCCAACCCAACACATACATACACAAAATTTACACAACTCAACACTATTCTCAACCTTTACCTGTTCTTGCACATCTTCAAACTCTGAACTGAGCAGCTCTATGAAGATGGGGACAGCTCCTGCCTGGATCACTATCCGAGTCTGAAGGGAATTCCCCGAGGCAATATTTGTCAGCACCCACGCAGCTTCAAACTGGAAAACAAAATACAAAAGACAGTTTACAAGGACCTTCCTATGCTATAACAAACACGCAGCCTAAAAGCCATCTGAAACCAGAAAGAACTGGCATAGGAAAAATATGAGATATTACTAATTAACAGACAATTTGCAAAGTAAGAATCAGAATTATAGTGATAAGAATTATCACTATCACTTGAAATAAAAATTTACAGAAGTTTCTTAGGAGAACATCAGGTTTGCTGTGGCTTTTCAAATATTTTTGGTGGCTATGCATTTATCTTGCCTTTGCTCACTGGCTAACAACCTATACACACAAAAATGTGCTTTCCCACATACCATGGCACCTGCATTCACTGAATTGCCAATGATATTCCTGAAGATGCAAGAAAAGACATTGTTTGAAAAAGCTTGATTGGTACTAAACAAATGAAAGAATTAAAGGAGATTTGGAAAAAAAACCCTCAAAATACTTGTCTCCAACTATGGTGATCAGTATTGCTGTCAAGCGTTCCTACTGTATGATGGTTTTTTTCCCAAGACCTGAAGCAAAACTGAGATCCTGAATTAATGCTTTGCATATTTTAATTGGTTTTCTAATTTATTTTAATCTCAACTTGCAAAAGCATCAACTTTCTAAGCTGAAATGCAAATTTTTACCCTACCTGATACAGGTCTCAGAAAATACAGATTCTAGAAATCCAGATTTTGGTATATTACTGCATAGTTTTGGTTCAAAAACTATTACACTACACTAGCAAATTTAAATCTTATTAGCTACATTCAGAATGAAAAGACTGCAAAAAGTTAAATGAAAAGGTAAAAATCAACAAAAAATAGAAAGTTGTAAGCTATAAATGACCAATTTTGACACTTCTAACTGATGCTGATTCAGCAGTATTCCACTGAAAATCCTGTTACACCTTCCAAAATTACCTATTTCTGAACTGCAGCAAGGACTTATATTTAGGGTTTAATCATAAAAACAACTCCTGCTAAGGACATGCACTGAATTCTGAAATAGGTTCGAAATAATAACTCAAGAATTAAGCCTAGACTTGAAAGGTTTTTCATTTTTTAGTGTTATTGAAGACGTTGGTTTTGAAAATAGAACTAATCACACCCTCCTGATCACCTAAAGAAGAAATTATCTTCTATCAAGACGTGATCAGAATAAACAATTCCAAAATACATCACTGTTATATACAAAAAGAACAGGCTGCAAAATGAATCACAGAATCATAGAATTGATTGGGTTGGAAAAGACCTCCAAGATCATCAAGTCCAACCCTTGGTCCAACTCCAGTCCATTTACCAGATCATGGCACTCAGTGACATGGCCAATCTCACTTTAAAAACCTCCAGGGATGGGGAATCCACCCCCTCTCTGGGCAGCCCATTCCAATGCCTCATTACTCTCTCTGCAAAGAATATTTTTCTGATCTCCAACCTCAATTTCCCCTGGCAAAGCTTGAGCCCATGCCCCCTCGTCCTATTGCTGAGTGCCTGGGAGAAGAGACCAACCCCCACCAGAAACGCACAATATCAAAACTGTCTTCAATTAGTACAAAAAAGACAAACATCAAAGTTTAGTTTAATATCTTTTCAGCTGTCGGGTTCCAAATTTCAAGTTTTGTTTTTGTTAAAGAGTGAGGACCCCATCCCATCCATCACTTCAATGCATCTCAGACCTCTCTCTCCTGTCCTGTCCCCAAAGGTCTTGCTAGAAACTCTTAAAACAGCATTTTTAACATAGTGAGGAAAGACAGAAAGTATAGTTAACAATTTTTTTTTATAATTTGCATCACCAAATGCCTTCCTAAACTAGGAAGACAGATATATTTGTATCTGTATACCTGTAATGTACAGTTTTCTTTTCGTTTGAGGAACTCCACAAACCTGGCCACCACTCCTTGTGTGCTTATGACTTCATCGATTGGAGGATTTGGTTCTGTTCAAAATAAAAAGTAAAGTTAGATACATTCTTCTCTTTGTAGGGAAATTCTCAAATTACTGCATCATAATAATATCCAGTAAAATACTGAGGCTTTTCTGAGAGCGTGTTCTTTTTCTACAACAATTTACTAAAAGGCAATAGATTCCTATCTGTCAACACAAGAAAATTCCAGTCTTAATTCTAAGGTAATGAGGTGTATGTGTATGTGTGGCCAGACTTCATGAACGCAGATTTGGGCAGGGCTCTCCCCACGTGGCTGTGCCCTTCCAGCCTGCACAGGGGATTTTTTAGGTGAGGCACAGCGTGCACAGAACTGGCCCCACCGTTTCAGTCCTGAGGTCCATTTACCACGGCCGAGCGAGCTTGAACAGTGACAGGGAAGTCCTCAGGACTGTCACAGCACCCGGTACTAACCGGGGCTGACCCTGCTGAGCATCCGAGATGTGACGGGATGGGATGGCAGGGAGGCATTGAACTGCCAGGGGTCGGTCCCACTGAGACTGGAACTCAGGTCCTTGGGATTTGGAGTCCGGAGTGCTCTCCTTTACACCACGGGACCGCCTACAGTAATGAGGTAACATGACTCAAAGCACTAACAGACTCAGTAATTTAGGCAGAGCAGCTTCATAGCAGCAGTTCTGTGCAGTCTGGCCTGCACATGTGCAGAGAAACTTCAGTGTATCAGCATATTTGAGTCACAAAGACACTGCCTACAACACTTAAAATTACATTCAAGAGAAGACATTACATCTGCAACACTTAGTACAGATTCCAAGACAAGAAGTGACCATTACATATATTAGCTGACATTTTGTAAAGCACAACTTGACCCAGAAGTATTAGTGAAACCCAATCTTTGCTGCTGTCAAAGTAAAAACATGTAGAAGCCTCCCTGGTACATTTTTCTCCAAGTAATTTCCTTTACCTTTAGAAAGGAGCTTTCGGAACTTCTGGGTGGCTGAAAGCTGCTGTTCTGGGCTATTGGAGAAAATCATCTCAATCATATCAGAGGTGATGACGGCACTCTGGGATTCATATCAGGAAACAGAAGGACAGTGATAAGTGAGCAAAAGGGAAAAAAAATCTGGGATTAGCAGAAAACAATTTACATTTGCTAAACCAGTATCAAGTTAATCTCCTATTGGGTAAAAACCCAGGTAAGACCATTATAGACAACAAAGGAATCATCATACACACACATCTACATAAGCACCGTAATTTCAAGTGCAACCTCTCTTTGCTAGAAGCCCAAAGCCAAATTTTCCTCAAGATACAGCAGGAAAATTACTCTCCAGAATCTTCCACTGGTATTCTTTCCTCTCCTCTAAAATAAACGTAAAACTGTCAGCTTCAACAAAAGGTAAATTTAAATTAGAACAGCAATTACTCTTAGGCAAGAACACCACCTTGATTGTGCTATTGTTTAGATTTCTCTAAGTTGTACATTTTGACTTATTCTCTTAACCCAAAATGTACAGGAACTGTCATTTCTAGAAGAGTTGCCAAACCTAATGCTTGTCATCATCACAAAGTAAGAGTATTACATGTTCCATAATAATAATGGTTTCAAATAATATGGTTAATTAAATCAGACACCCTCCTTATGCCAAGTAAAATCTGACATTGTTTACCACACACGTATGCCTATGTAAAGAAGCATAATGAAAGTCAGATTTTTTTTCTTCCACTTCTAATCTAAATCCTCAGACCCATCTGATCCCAACCTTTAGACAGGGAGACAGATGACAGTGCTGAAAATACCTAAGCTTGGTCTGTAACAGCTCCAACTGTTAAGTCTGAAATTAATGATATTTAACACAGCAAACTGTATAATGACAGCATCTCAATTAAGCAGAATCCTTTCCTTACTTTCTACTATCTATATAAGCTTCCACACATATGATTAATGGTATTTAGGGCTTGTCTATTTGAGGACCAGCTTGAAGCATAAAACTATACATTCTATTAATCAACTTTCACATTGTTTAAAAACATTTTTCTGTTTCTCAGTAATTTTCAAGGCTCACATTATCACCAAGAGACTACAAATCCCAGCCTGATTCCTATGAAAGTGTCACTTGCATAGTCTCAATATAGACAGTGTGAAGATCAAGGGTTAGTCTTTTAAGTGAGGACTGCACATTCCTCACACCTCTCTGTTAAAGCCTGACACCCTCACCATTCTTCTTTCCAGGGAGAGGACAGGGGTAAAGAAACTGCGAAAAAAATCAAAAAAAGTCTAATTTCCATTAAAATCTTTTTCTAGCTTAGAAAGGAGTTTATAGCCTGAAGCAGCCAGATAAGCCAGGTCTAGCTGTATTTCCAACACCTTGGCTAAAAGTGGTGCCACTTGAATGTCTGCTAAGAAGGATTTCCACTGAGCCCCTTTTGAACTTCACAAACTGCAGTAACACACTGCCTCATTTCTATGTTCATGTTTCAAACATTACACATTTCAGATTAAAAAAACCCCAACAAATCTGGGCAATAGTTGATAAAATCACTCATCAAAACAAGGCAGTACCAGCCTGCCAGGACAGTGACATTTACTTCATTTTCTTGAGTGCATATCCTCTGAAAACCACTACCCATAACATTTTTCTCTCATGTAATCTGTTCCAGGGGAGCTCACTGAGACAGCTGTTTCAGAGTTGTCCATAAGCTCTTTGAATGCATTTTTCACATTCTTCTGGAATTCTATTCCCCCAAGTCACTGCACAACAGACCTGTCCAGTTTCAATAAAAACTCTATTCCTTTCTTATCACTTACAGAAGTCATCTCCATGTTGTTCATCTGCGCCTCATGGAAGCCACCATCTGACATCACTTCCTCCTCTGCTTCTTCCTCAGCCGTTGCAACATTTCGGCGTTTGAACAACTGAAGAGAAAAAGGATTTAATACATATTGTACAGACAATACACACAGACCACGCCATGTTAGGCTGCAATAAAAATGACATATGCTATTACCTGAAAGAAGCTCCTATGCTGGCTTACAGGACCTCACCTGACAGTGTACGAAGAAAGTTTAACCATGGAGTAAATGAAAACAGCAACACACCAAAAGATTGGTTCCTAACATTTCTGGAAAACTTTCACTGATGTTCCCTTCTCTCCTTTACCATCCACCTCCATCTACAAGCTATCTCCAGTTTCCAGACAATTGCTTGCTTGCAAAGGATGCTTAAAGATCTGGTGAAGTGCTGCGTCCTGCAGATCTGCACAGAACACCGGCAGAGGTTCTGTAATTGAGTTACAACACCAAAGAGGGCTTTGGAACACAACTATACATAGGATAAGCTTTGAGGTGCTGCTTTGCCTGTTGAGTTCAGGAATCATAGAATCGATTGGGTTGGAAAAGACCTACAAGGTCATCAAGTCCAACCCTTGGTAAAACTCCAGTCCATTTACCAGATCATGGCACTCAGGGCCATGGTCAATCTCAGTTGAAAAACCTCCAGGAATGGGGAATCCACCACCTCTCTGGGCAGCCCATTCCAATGCCTGATTACTCTCTCTGCAAAGAATTTGTTTCTGATCTCCAACTTCAATTTCCCCTGGCAGAGCTTGAGCCCGTGCCCCCTTGTCCTATTGCTGAGTGCCTGGGAGAAGAGACCAACCCCCACCTGGCCAGAACTTCCCTTCAGGTAGTTACAGACAGTGATGAGGTCACCTCTGAGCCTCCTCTTCTCCAGGCTAAACACCCCCAGCTCCCTCAGCCTCTCCCCACAGCACTTGTGCTCCAGTCCCTTCACCAGCCTTGTTGCTCTTCTCTGGACGCGCTCCAGCCCCTCAATATCTTTCCTGAACTGAGGGGCCCAGAACTGAACACAATACTCAAGGTGTGGCCTCACCAACGCAGAGTACAGGGGAAGGATCACTGCCCTGGTCCTGCTGGCCACGCTATTTTTGATACAGGCCAGGATCCCATTGGCCTTCTTGGCTACCCGGGCACACTGTTGGCTCATGTTGAGCTTCTTGTCAATTAGTACCCCCAGGTCCCTTTCTGCCTGGCTGCTCTCCAGCCACTCTGTCCCCAGCCTGTAGCGCTGCAGGGGGTTGTTGTGGCCAAAGTGCAGTACCCGGCACTTGGCCTTATTGAACTTCATCCCATTGGAATCAGCCCATCTCTCAAGTCTATCCAGATCCCTCTGCAGAGCCCTCCTGCCTTCCAGCAGGTGTCATCAGACAGGCAGGACACAGTATGCAAAACTGCTAAGTCTACAGCAACTCTAGGTCATTGACAGGCTGAATGCTTACTGAATGCTTTTCCTACTAAGCTACTGTATGATGTGCCCACTGAAGCTCAACAAATGTGCTAAAACACAATCTTAAACCACAATTTATATATTGACAAGTTATAAGCAAATTCAGGGGCCTGAGGTTGTTTTCATGATGCTGTTCAGCTAAAAACAAAGCAAAAAAAAGAAAAAAAAAGTTGACACTTCAAGACAACCACCTAGGAAGGATTAGGTCAATGAACTATTCCCTCCTCCAGGAAAATCATTACTGCAACTTCTAAGGACTTGGTCATACATTCTCTGCAATGTTTCCTTCCATATCACCTCGGCTTACCTCTCTGAACAGAGATTAGAGCCAGCAACTAGAAAAGAAAGAAAGAAAGAACACAACAGGAGCTCCTCAATCACCTTCAGAGCAAGGTCACACAGTTTTGTTCAATCTTTGAGCTGCTCTGGCCAATGTTACACTTGAGTGGATGAGGAGCAGTCACTCTGAGTCTCACAGAGCCTGCAGAAGAGGCCGTAAGGTCTGCAAGCAACACTGATTTCAGACACACAGCGTATGAATTTGGAGGGCAGGAACAATTTACAGGGTGCTTGGGAGAAGCAGAAGCCAGAGACAAAGCAAGACAAGACTGTTTAAGGGCTGGTGACACTCAACTGTTGTGCCTTACCTGTTCCTCTCTCTTTTGCTTCCGCAGCTGAAGACCCTCCTCCTCCCGCCTGCGGCGCATCTCATCGGGGTTCAGGGATTTGTTCTTGTAGCTCTTCAGTCGGAAATTCTCTTTTCCTGAGGTCGTCATGATTCCTTCACAACACAATTAAAAAGAGAAGACAGGAAGAATTACTCTTCAACACATCACTTCATATTCTGTCTCCCCTCTCCTGGAATTCTGTAGCCATGAATTTGCAGCCACTGCCCCCCCATCACTGAAATTCCAACAATTTAGAAAGTGTAAAGCAAAACTTCACAGAATTGTCACTTTGGTGTGCCAGTTCTTCACATCAGTCCAACAAACTTTCATTTTCTTCTGTGAAGCTGCAGAGAGTAAGTGAAATCTCTCATTAAGAAAGAACTGAGAGGTCTATAAGGCAAGGTATAGAGCCTGGGCTAAAAAGTAAACTGCACTAATAAATTTCAGCATTTCTCTGCACAGAGAACTTGCCAAACTAATTACATACCCCTGTCTTCACTCAGAAGTAAAAGTGTCTTATCTGCTCTTTAGCTTAATTTACTTTGCAAGTCAGTACAGGGGCTTTTACTTTTTTGCACTCCAGACACACACTTTAAGTAAATTTTAAAAAACTCTGCTCAAGAAACTCTGCATTCCTTCAATCCAGACAAGGCCTACAAGGAAACTGAAATGAAAAGAAATGTTTTAGGCAGGATGATTTAACTGTTGAAAACGCTCAGTTCTGCAAAGAAAGCAGTGCTATTGTTCCCTGCCTCCCCACCCCCAGTCTCTAATCCTGCCACTGTTTATGTAGAGGGGCCTTTTTTCAGCCTGTGCTTTCCAAGTACCATCTGCCTTACATAACTCAGTGGATCAGCATTTGTAACTACCCAGGATGATTTTCACATGCACAACATCACACTTTGAAGCTCCTTAGCATGAAACAATAGGTATAAAACTGTGTGGAAAGAATACAGCTCTCTGAAATCAAAGGGTTGGGGATCAGGTCTCTACTCTTAGTGCTCCATTCTGCTGCTACTTCTTTCCTCTCACCCCTTTAAATCCAAAAGAGTTTGGGAATCAAATTCACAGAATCACAGAATCGATTGGGTTGGGAAAGACCTCCGAGATCATCAAGTCCAACCCTTGGTCCAACTCCAGTCCCTTTACCAGATCATGGCACTCAGTGCCACAGCCAATCTCAGTTGAAAAACCTCCAGGGATGGGGAATCCACCACCTCTCTGGGCAGCCCATTCCAACACCTCATTACTTTCTCTGGAAAGAATTTTGTCCTGATCTCCAACTTCAATTTCCCCTGGCAGAGCTTGAGCCCGTGCCCCCTTGTCCTATTGCTGAGTGCCTAGGAGAAGAGACCAACCGCCACCTGGCTACAACTTCCCAACATTCTCAACATGTCATGCTTTCCATGCATCTTCATAGAGATACAGAATCTTCAAAACACTGTAAATAATCTGTAACACAAAATTTAGGGAGTTGCACTGTGCATGAAGTTACTCTACATGGCCTTTAAAGGTCTCTCTGAAATGCCCTAACGTGTTGCATTAAATATGTTACCTACCCAATTCCATAAGCCCAGGATCACCAGATGGTAAATGATCTCCTGTGCACTTTTTACTTTAGAATGTAACAACATGTACAGACTCTCAACAGCACAGGTTTCCTATTAAAAATACATCAAATGTACAATCAAGTCTACTCTAAACTCCTTTCAGTCACCAGAAAAAGAGAATAAAAAATAGAGGATACTTGAATATGCTTCTTGTTAGAGCCTCTTTCTAAGTTGCTGCCACCTGACAACCATTTTTAAGAATTCTGACAATCAGAACTTACTTTCACAGAAAACATTTTGGGCATCACTTCAAGAGTTACTGTATTCTGACAACAGAGATTCAAAAAACTGTTCAGAGACACAAAACTACCACACTGATTTATCATCAGTGGCAGTTTACAACAAATGCAGCATAAACCCCCGAGCATACAGGTAAGTAATCCAGTAGCCTAACTTTGCTGGAAAGGGTCTTCCTGAAATTACTTTCTTTTTTTAATATAGATACTACAAAAAGATAAATCTCAGCACAGCAGAATTTCCCCACATCATTCTTAACAGACCCCTTTCTTCCTGTGTTTATGTGTTTGAGCTTAAAGTCTTTGTGTTTCTTACAACACGCTTGGCAATTGCATTTTCTTCCCATTTTTGCTTTAAGTGACTATTACCTGTATATTAAACACACATACCACCTGAAGAAGCCCTGGATTTTAACAACCAAAAGAAGTTCAGACTAACATATACTCAAAATTTCTTTTCCCACAGTATTTTGAACAAAATATTTTATGTATTTTAGAACGTGCAAGATAATTCAAACACCAGATGGACAACCATGAGCTAAAAGGACATGCCTAACAGGCAAATGGCTTTAACACTCCAGTCACTCTGCCCCGAACAAAGACAGGCAAATGACACAGCCCAGACAAGATCTCAGGCCTTCCTTCCATAACATTGTTAGCAATTCCCCATTTTTGTCTGAAACCTGTCTTCTCAAACTCACAAAACTGTATTTGCCTTTATTTGGGATTTCAGGACTTTGATAATTCCTTTTATAAACTCCTGTGGTAATTTCACACCTTCACTTTCAACCCTTGTAAATTTTTGATCTGAATAAATCCTTGACAAGGAACATCTTCATCCCTTAATACTGAACTCCATCTGATTTCTATTATGTAGCCCCTCAGTATAATGTTCCACTCTTTCTAAACATCAGTGACACCACCAACTTAATAATGAATAAGTTTCCTAAGTGTATTCTTCCTAACTGTACTTATTTAACTAACTAGTTTTCTCTCATGTCCCAACTTGCATATTAATTTTCTTTTGATTAATTTGGCCTCTGACTTTAGGGTAGTAATTTCCATTTTCATTCCAGAGCTCTATTTGCCCTCTCCTGTTGTACCTTCCATCACTGTTTCATTTATTGAGAACACAGGGACAGGATTTACTTGAATTCTCTCTCTGACTTTACCTCAACCCCTCTCTCAACAGATTCACCAGAATTATCTTCTATTTCTTACACCTTCACAAGCTTTAGCTGCACCTTTCAGGTGTGCTCATTGCTGACTTTCACAACATCCTACTCTGCTGACTAACTCCTTCTTCAGAGTAAACTGTACACTTGAAATTCTTTGAAAACAGCACACTGTGTTTTATCTGGGAGTACAAACACCTACCACCAAATGACTGAGAAGAGTTTATTTTATTAAAGGTGAAAAAATTAAACTCCACTACTGAGAAGTTACCAGTGCAACTAGCAATGAGTTCAATAATTTCTTTTCTAGTAGTCCCTCACTGGCAGTAAATAAACAAAATCACATCACACAGCCATATATCCATTTTATATACCTGTCCGTCCACTGTGTAACCATTAAATCCACAATTATTTTCTAAAAGTAGCTCTTATGTCCTGAATAGATCTTAAAACCAATTACTTCTTCAACATTCTTTTCCTGGTTTCCCGACTGCTGATGGAAAATTTGAAGGCCCCATCAGGGATTACATCCAGCCTACACACACAGCCAGTATCTTCAGATCTACTCAGTGTGTGAGCACACAATGGCTTTTTAGGACTAAAAATGTAACAACTCCGTGTTAGTTGTTACAGTCATCCAAGGATTGTCTGCTATAAATCTCCTCCTCTGTTTTTCAAGATGTAGCCTTTCATAGAACCATAGAATCGATTGGGTTGGAAAAGACCTCCGAGATCATCAAGTCCAACCCTTGGTCCAACTCCAGTCCCTTTACCAGATCATGGCACTCAGTGCCACGGCCAATCTCACTTTAAAAACCTCCAGGGATGGGGAATCCACCACCTCTTTGGGCAGCCCATTCCAATGCCTGATTACTCTCTCTGCAAAGAACTTGTTTCTGATCTCCAACTTCAATTTCCCCTGGCAGAGCTTGAGCCCGTGCCCCCTTGTCCTATTGCTGAGTGCCTGGGAGAAGAGACCAACCCCCACCTGGCTACAACTTCCCTTCAGGTACTTCTAGACAGTGCTGAGGTCACCTCTCAGCCTCCTCTTCTCCAGGCTAAACAACCCCAACTCCCTCAGCCTCTCCCCACAGCACTTGTGCTCCAGTCCCTTCACCAGCCTTGTTGCTCTTCTCTGGACCCGCTCCAGCCCCTCAATATCTTTCCTGAGCTGAGGAGCCCAGAACTGAACACAACACTCAAGGTGTGGCCTCACCAACGCAGAGTACAGGGGAAGGGTCACTGCCCTGGTCCTGCTGGCCACGCTATTTTTGATACAGGCCAGGATCCCATTGGCCTTCTTCACCCCAGACCAAGCCACAGAAACAAACCAACTTCGAGTTGTCAAACCAGCCTTCAGCAGTTTTGTTGTGCCTTGGCTGAAGATCATTCAATGGTCACTTTATGTTCACCCATGCAGCAAATAGGAAACCTGGATCATCTCTGCATTGTCGAAATTAATGCTACTTCTGGTGAAAACCAGTGATGGTTGTCATGGAAATGTTCTACTCATCTTTTCCTTCCTACAGATAGCATAGTATTGTCCACATTTTTTGTACACTCCTGGCTAGAGAGAAAAGCCTCTGGAGACGTGGTAAGGTGTATTCTTTGGGCCTTTGTGCAACACCACTCAAATACTTTCTCCTCCCCAGTCTTGCTGCCATTAAAAAAAAAAAAAAGAATAATCTAAAAAAGGGTAAAATTAATGCACTGTCTATTCCTGAATGTCTGCATTTCTTCAAGGAAAACATGATTCCAAATTTTTCACTGATTAAGACAAGAACCCCTATAAAATGTGGATGTGTTCTAAGAACACATTTCTAGGGGAAACAAGAAGTGCTGCAGTTCTCCCTGCTCATCAAGTAAAGAAATTCAGAAACCCTGGGACATAGAGTCACTTACTGCCATGACCTACCTTGTCCCAAGCAATCATCTAGACTGGAACAAAAATGAACTCCCTGCCTCCTTAAATCAGATATCACTGTCACCAGACTTAAGGCCTTTGCCAGAAGGAATGCCATGTGACTGATACTCATGGATATTCCACATGTCAGAGGTACCAAGATGTAAAAATAAAACCCTTACAAATCAAGACCTGCATAATGGTATATATAACCACATACAATTTTTTTTACATATATAAGAGTATATATATATATAGGGCAGTCCCGTGGTGTAAAGAAGAGCACTCTGGACTCCGAATCTCAAGGACCTGAGTTCCAGTCTCGGCAGGGACCGTCCCCTGGCAGTTCAATGCCTCCCTGCCAGCCCGTCACATCCCAGATGCTCAGCAGGGTCAGCCCCGGTTAGTACCGGGTGCTGTGACAGTCCCAAGGACTTCCCTGTCACTGTCCAAGCTCACTCGGCCGTGGCAGATGGACCTCAGGACTGAAACGGTGGGGCCAGTTCTGTGCACGCTGTGCCTCACCTAAAACATCCACTGCACAGGCTGGAAGGGCACACCCACGTGGGGAGAGAGAGCCCTGCCCAAATCTGCATTCGCCAAGTCTGGCCGTACAATAAAATAAAATATATAAACACACCACATACACATAACTGAAACCAAGATTATGGAATACACTCCTGATACTAAAGACTGTCAGACACAAACTTCCCTTCCTTGGAAGTAGGAGTGGGAATAGTAGAGCTATATAAGAAGTTCTACCTTCTAATAGGAATATAAGAGAAGCAGAAGACTTGAAAATCAAGGTGCAGAAGGAGGTTAAAGAGAAACAAGAGTGATAAAAGGAGTACCTGTATGTATGTATGGCCAGACTTGGTCCTGAGGTCCATCTGCCACGGCCGAGCGAGCTTGGACAGTGACAGGGAAGTCCTCGGGACTGTCACAGCACCCGGTACTAACCGGGGCTGACCCTGCTGAGCATCCGAGATGTGACGGGATGGGATGGCAGGGAGGCATTGAACTGCCAGGGGACGGTCCCATTGAGACTCGAACTCAAGTCCTTGGGATTCAGAGTCCAGAGTGCTCTCCTTTACACCACGGGACCACCCTAAAAATAGTATCTCAACATCCATGATCTGACACACACAGTGCACATTTCCCAGCTACTGGAGCAGTTGTCAGAAGGAAAGGACTCACTGGAGGCAGAGTTTGGAGCTCTGGTGTGCTGTCAGACTGCTGTCTCTCCTTTAGATTCCTGCCACAGAGACAGGGAAAAGATACAAAAGGCACTGTCAGACCTGGAAGAACAACCCATGTTGGAAATGGTACAGCCAAGATGGAACTCCAAGCAGTCAGAGCAGCTGGAATTACTCAAGGTAAGAAATGTACAAAAACCTTTACTTCCAAGGAGATTTCAGTTTGTTTATTGGCTCTGCCATGGGACTCCAGACTTCCTAGAGAAGTTTCATCACAATCATGCTTCTTGACATCAAGCCAAATACCTACAGCACAGCCTGGACAGATGTTTGAGCAATTCACTGAGGTCTGATTACAGGCATCAGCCCCTGACACTCTTTACTGTGAGACTAGAAAACTTACCCAAATCAAAAAAACTAACCTGAAAGTAGCACTTGGTCATTCTTTGCTCTCATCAACACACACTCTACAAATCCAACATTTTGGCCACAAATGTGTCTATTTTTTTCCCCATGAAGTGTAGATTTTAGAAAGTCTTCCTAATTTGCTTTTTGGCAACTCAAAGGCAAAGGACCAGAATGTTAACAGAAGTATTTAAATCTTTTGGAAGTAAGCAGTCAGCTTTCTTGGAGGTGACAGACAATGAGAGGTCTTCATAATAAAACCATGAATAATACAGAGCACAGAATGATAAAAAATACCACCTGGGATTAATGTCATTTCCCAGGAAAAATTTCTAGAGCAAAATCCTGCATTTGGCATCATCCTACAGAGATGAAAACACATCACAGTATCTACACTGTTGACAGGACTGTCTGAGGGGAATAAAGAAAAACACAGACTGACTTCATTCTTCACTGTAACCTCCTGCTGTTTGAAAAACCAGCTCAGCCAGATTAACATTTTGGTCAGGCTGTACATGCTTCTTTTCCAAAATTATTTGACAAAACCAAACTGGATTGCAGGGGTCTATGGGAATGTCCATCAGAAGAAACACCAATATCACCTCTTGTAAATCTTGGGACATCTGGAGAACAGGATATTTATCACCTCAACTACAAAAAAAGCTACTGTTCAAGGACAGCCAATTTCTCAAACCTTTGCTTAACTTTCTCTAGTAATAAAATGGGATTGGGAAACATCTATAAAATTATAGACTATAAAATATAGGCCCTATAAAATTAACAGTTGCACTATTTGTAAAGAGCTGCAAAGTAGGTTTTGCCGACGATACATCAACCCCCAGCACTAACAAGAATCACAGAATTGGGTTGGAAAAGACCTCCAAGATCATCAAGTCCAACCCTTGGGCCAACTCCAGTCCCTTTACCAGATCATGGCACTCAGTGCCACGGCCAGTCTCACTTTAAAAACCTCCAGGGATGGTGAATCCACCACCTCTCTGGGCAGCCCATTCCAATGCCTGAGCACTCTCTCTGCAAAGAATTTGTTTCTGCTCTCCAACTTCAATTTCCCCTGGCAGAGCTTGAGCCCGTGCCCCCTTGTCCTATTGCTGAGTGCCTGGGAGAAGAGACCAACCCCCACCTGGCTACAACTTCCCTTCAGGTAGTTCTAGACAGTGATGAGGTCACCTCTGAGCCTCCTCTTCTCCAGGCTAAACAAGGGACTTTCTGTCAAAAACTGAAAGCAAGAAGAGGAGTTCCTCATGGAACTGCTGCCCATCTCCACATCTGTCAAATTGCTCCACTTTGTCAGCTTTCCAGTCCTCCTACAGTTTTTCCCTGCCCCACAGGAGGCCTTAAATCACAACTGTTTCTGTTCCAGCACTTCTATAAACCTGTGAAAGAGCAAAACTGGTACCAACCCACCTGATCTACAGCTAATTTGGCACGTTGAAGCTTTAGACCACTTGGCAAGTTGGACTGGTACCTGCTTAACAACGAGAATAATCGTGAAACAATTAATACAAGGCCTGAAAAGACAAAAAACATTTCACAGTATGGAATGTGATATTACAGATGAATTAAAAACCTCATTATTGATTGTTGCTCAAAAGCAAACAAAAAAATTAAGAAAAGATAGACTGTGCTACCTGAACAACATCGAGGCCACCTGATGTGAAGTCTGTAGGGATGTCACATTTTGATACCACATTTTCACAAGATGAAAATGTGGTTAAAATAAGGAACCACCATATCAAAGGTATTTCGGCAGAATTACTAATCTTGAAGGGTAAGGCAATGACACAGCCAGGTAACATTCAGAAAGATTTTCTGTGCTTACAAACACAGGTGTTTTTTAAGAGATGTGCTTAAAATCAGGCCAACACCAGCTTGCCAGGCCCCTGATTCTCTTTACACTAAAAAAACCCAAACCAAAACAAACAAAAAACCAAACCAAACCAAACAAAACAAAAAACAACAAAAGAAAAACAAAAAAAAAGGAAACATATTTCTTGTTGCAGCAAAAAACCAACCACTAACAGAAACAGAATTACTTGACACTTGGTGCTGTCTCAGAAACTGATCTGGCACATCAGCCTGTACTACCAGCTAATCACACTGACAGCCACACAAACACTTAATTTTTAAAAGTTGGAGGATTGTATGTGCTTTTTCTTTCTTTTTTGAAGAAACACCAGAGATTAACCAGTAATAGATTTACAAGGTTTATTGGAAAACAGTTTTAACAAGGGCACACAGGCTCCTCAACAACAGATTACACACAATATACCTATCACTCCACTATATATTTTCTATCATAAAGATACTTCCCACATGTTCTGAATTCCATATGTTAAAGGTCCACTTTGACTTTATGAGGCAGCAGATCCAGCCTCCAAAGTTCCAGAAAGATTTCAATTTGAGCAAGAGGGCAAAAAACTGACTGTCAAAGCCAATGCAACTCAAAATGAAAACATATTCAAATTTGTTACCTGAAACTTTCTGATTCGAGTTGAAAATGCAAAATTCCTTTACTGTGTTCAAAGACAGTGCAACAAATCTGTTTGAATAAAAATAACCTGATTTTTTAACCCCACAGGCCACAATCAACCTGAAACCAAAAAGTTCACACAAGTCATAAAACAAAGAAGGCAGTGATGGGGAATTACACATTTCAGATGCACAGGATTATATGAACATTAAAAAAATCACCTTACGTTTATGTGACCCTTTATGTGAAACAAGAGAAGTTGTTACTCCTGTGTAATGTAATCTGTCCTTTCAAAGCAGAGATACATTTGTATTTTGATTAAGATAACAGCACATCCTCCCTGCACTTCTGGAATGGCCTGGCCAAAAATGTGTTTTCTCTAAGGTGATATCCAAAAAATGGACTGTTTGAAAAACAACATTTGACAGTCATAGAATCATAGAATTGATTGGGTTGGAAAAGACCTCCGAGATCATCAAGTCCAACCCTTGGGCCAACTCCAGTCCCTTTACTAGATCATGGCACTCAGTGCCACGCCCAATCTCAGAGATGGGGAATCCACCCCCTCTCTGGGCAGCCCATTCCAATGCCTGAGCACTCTCTCTGCAAAGAATTTTTTTCTGATCTCCAACTTCAATTTCCCCTGGCAGAGCTTGAGCCCGTGCCCCCTTGTCCTATTGCTGAGTGCCTGGGAGAAGAGACCAACCCCCACCTGGCTACAACTTCCCTTCAGGTACTTCTGGACAGTGACGAGGTCACCTCTGAGCCTCCTCTTCTCCAGGCTAAACACCCCCAGCTCCCTCAGCCTCTCCCCACAGCACTTGTGCTCCAGTCCCTTCACCAGCCTTGTTGCTCTTCTCTGGACGCGCTCCAGCCCCTCAATATCCTTCCTGAACTGAGGGGCCCAGAACTGAACACAACACTCAAGGTGTGGCCTCACCAACCCAGCGCCATCAACTGTCAGATAAAAAGATCAGTCTAAAATTGCCAACGTGCCCTCAACATTCTTCAGGAGAGAACAAGAGTGCACCCTTCAGCATTTCATATCATGAAAATAAGAAATCCCTGACACTTTAAAACAAATTGGGTTAAAAATAAACTAAATTATTAACTAAGTTGACTTTGTAGTTTCAAGCAACTTTTTTGGGGGGTTGGGAATATCAGAAGGCACTGAAACCAAAGCTACCTTATGCTTCCCATGATGGCAAATTTGCCTGCAAAAATGGTATTATTTGCTGTGACTCAGCAGTATGGAAGGTTTGAGTGCAAACATAGAAAATGACAGTAAGCCAAAATCCTACTGATTTCACACTCGCTTTGGACATCAGCAACCAAAGAGTCACTAACACTGTTGTATCCGCCACATCGAGACAAAACTACAAGCACTTCAAAGGTTGGTTAGACTCATTTTTCCTACCCAGTACCCCTCCTACCAAAAGCTCTTGAATCCAACCTGCAGCACATTCACAGAGACGTCTTCTCCTTTCTGATCACTATTCCATACAAAAAAAAAGGTAGAACAGGAACACACAGACAAGAAGAGATCACGTAGAAGCTTTACAAAGAATCCCTGTATCTTTTAAGGGGCAATCTCACCCTACTTCAGACAGAAACCACAGCAATCTAATATTAATCACAACATTATTATCTGACTTTATTTACAGGTACACTGTGCTTTTCTGTGCCACCAGGACGTGGCTTGTTTGCAAAAATGACATTTTCGTAATTCAACAGGTGAATTTGCTTTCAACTACAACCTTAGCACTAAATTTGGTGGCCTTACAATGCCTTGTTTGGAGATAAATACATTCAGGATGTTTAGCCACAGGTTATTTCTTTTATGGTTCTAAAATCGACACATCACTTACATTTAATCTCAACTTCATATAAAATAAAACAGAGATCTGTGTGTGTCAAACCAGTTCTCTTCTCACAGAACACACGAATCCCCCCACTGAGCCTGACAAGCAGCCTGAAGTACCAAATAAAATAGAAAAAGAGAAAATAATTACTCTGGATCATAAGGAAAGCTGTCAGCAGCTGGTGATGAGCTAAATCTTAAGTCACACTCTGCAAACTCAGAAACTATTGCTCTCCATACACACCCAGGGACAGTCACAGAATCATGGAATGGATTGGGTTGGAAAAGACCTCTGAGATCATCAAGTCCAACCCTTGGTCCAACTCCAGTCCATTTACCAGATCATGGCACTCAGTGCCACGGCCAATCTCACTTTAAAAACCTCCAGGGATGGGGAATCCACCCCCTCTCTGGGCAGCCCATTCCAATGCCTGATTACTCTCTCTGGAAAGAATTTGTTTCTGCTCTCCAACTTCAATTTCCCCTGGCAGAGCTTGAGCCCGTGCCCCCTTGTCCTACTGCTGAGTGCCTGTCATATTTCTTTCAGTTCCAAGGCTTTCAGCTTCTGCCTCCCCATGGCACTAAGCATTAATTAGGCTTCAAGAAAGTATTCACAGCACCTAAATTCAAAATTTCTTCTATGCCACTGAACTCCATTTACTCCTGTCTCACACAAACACACCAACAGAAGTGGCCCTGTGATGTCCAGTCTACCATTTCTCACACTCTTTCATAACCTCCTACTACTCACAACCTTTATAAACCAATTTTCTGGTAAAAGGAAATTTACTGTCACCTGTCCTAGACAGTCACCATTTTTTTATCCTCAAAATCAGTTATTTAACCTGCACAATGTTTAATGCAGTTCAAGATGTTCATGAGGTGGCAAAACTTCCAGTCCTGTTGTTCCATAGATTTTATATTTAGCAGAGGTTTCTACTGAGTGTTCAGTCTAACCTTACCTTTGCTGTTTATCCTTCTCCAATATAATTTAAAAGTACTGATATTTCTACAGGCCTTGCATTCTGCTGCTGGTGTTTTGTATCTTGAAAACTCCACATTCATACTTGGAAATAACACTGGGCAGTTTAATCCACTTACTTGCTTGACAGACTTTAAAAACTGTAACAGACTACATTTTTTTTTAATTCAGAGCAGAAAAAAGCTGACTTGGTATCATAATGCTGTCCCTTTTCTCTGCAATTTCCATCAGCATTTTTTTCATTACTATTATTATATTTTTTAAGCAAATTCTTTCATTATGCTTCAGCCCCTTGGTATGAAGTTGAATATTTTTCTTATCAGTTCAGCTTCCACTCATGTTCTTTGAGAAAGAGGTGGCTTGGTCTTTCTAATTTGTTGTTTGTCCATTACATCATTCCAGAACCTCCTGTTCAGATATTTCAGTCACTCTGAATATTTCATCAAGTGAATAATTCCTTTAATATCTTTTATTTTTCTTGACTTGCCCATGGCCTACCAGGCTCATTCACTATTCCCTTTGGCCTTCAGAAGTATTTAGACAAACACAATAAATTTAGATATTTGCTGCTGTTCTTCCATTCTCTTATGTTTCAAATCTGTGTTAAAATCCCTAACCCTAAATCACATCACTACTTTTTTAATCTCCTATGTGCTTTTTTGCATAAACTTGATTTCATGCTCTCAGGAGGGCCCTGTTTTACATCCATTAACCTCTTGCCACTAAGTTAAACTGTCCAACCCAGCAACTCGTTCACTGCTGCCCTTAGCAGTACACTTTGCTTTTGTGTTCCTAAAGACACAAGTTACGCCCCCCATTTGCTCCCTGGAGAACTTGTAAAACACCTTAGAAGAAAAATTCCACAACCTTGTGGAGAGAGTAACAGAAAGATATCAAAGCACACCTGTCAAACACAGGACAGTAAAACAACACATGCCATTATGTTCACTTCAGCTTATTCAACAGAAGAGGAGGAAACAAAAAAAAAGAAAGAAAAGATCACCGTATTGAAACACTGAAGTTGAAATAAGACTATCGGATAACCCACTTAAATAAACATTTACACTCAAAGGTCTCTATAAAGAACCTTTCAGAAACTGCTACAACTGACTGTATTGCTTTTAGTTCTCCTGGTGACTTTTGTTAGTGCTACTGACATGGGATGTTGCTGCCTTTGCCTTTCCAAATGGACTAAACTGTAACTTCTCCAGGAACCAGCACTCAGCTGAACATACACAGGACCACACAGAATGTAACACTGGAAAAAAACAGCACATGGCCCTCTGACAGCAAAAGGTAAACACCCTGGTGCAGTGTGAGAATGAGAGATGGGATGTAGCAAAGGCTGTTTAGAAGCTGGGGTCCAGTGTGGGACGCAGAGCCTCCAAAATCACAGAATCGATTGGGTTGGAAAAGACCTCTGAGATCATCAAGTCCAACCCTTGGGCCAACTCCAGTCCCTTTACCAGATCATGGCACTCAGTGCCACAGCCAAGCTCAGTTGAAAAACCTCCAGGGATGGGGAATCCACCCCCTCTCTGGGCAGCCCATTCCAATGCCTGATTACTCTCTCTGCAACTTCAATTTCCCCTGGCAGAGCTTGAACCTGTGCCCCCTTGTCCTATTGCTGAGTGCCTGGGAGAAGAGACCAACCCCCACCTGGCTACAACTTCCCTTCAAGGGAGTTCTAGACAGTGCTGAGGTCACCTCTCAGCCTCCTCTTCTCCAGGCTAAACACCCCCAGCTCCCTCAGCCTCTCCCCATAGGGCCACACTTCTCAGAAAGGGAAGCACTTCTCAGGAGTGAGGCATCGTTGCATGCGTTTAAAAGATTGTGACACGGGAACCCACGCTGAGAAAAACCTCTGTCTGCCGTGTTATGTTAGGTTACCACGCCTCAAGCTATGACTGACTTCCCCTGTGCCTATGGGCATGTCTACAGGGTGATTAAAAGGTGCAACCGCAGTTCAAGCAGAAATTTTAAACCTTGTTCTGAACCAGCCAGTTCACGTGTCAACGCAGGTGGTAACGGTGAAGGGAGAACACAACGAAGTTACAGTAAAAACCAGCACGAAGATCAGCTTGAGTCAATGTATTCATTTCCACAGTGGTTTATCAGCTAGTCTGTTCTAACTACCAACTGCCAGAGGTATATACAAAGTAGCTTTAAAATAACCAGTTACTCGGGATAAAGTTGCAATCCCATTTCCGGAGAGCTCACAGGCAGGTCCAACTTTACTGAGTCTTTCATTACCATCAAGCAGCCAGAGCAGAAAATACGCCAGCAAACAAAAAAATCCAGAGGAACAGCAGCTTGAATAAAGGATAAAGGGACCATTAAACACAACCATTCAGCACCATTTGGGAATTCTGCAGAAACAGCAGCCCAGTATTTTCACAGCTCATGACGTATTTTTTCAGCCCGGAGTTTCAGTTTTCATGAAACGCCCTCAAGAGGCAAAGCTTAAAATCATTGCTGCATGAACCGCTGTACGAGCCACACAGACTTGGGGACTATGAATGGGACGAGTTTCTGCTGCATATAAAGTCTCTAAACAGGACAACTGGGAACGGCCACAGAGCACAAGCCCTTCACTGTATGCAGGCAGTCAAAAAGACAACGTCGTAGGTGGGATAATGTGGGGCAGCGAAGTGATGTTCGCAGGGAGAAGGCAAAGCTTTTGTAAGATCAATGAACTTCACTGGGGGGAGGCTGGGGGAAAGTTCGAACTTGAAAGATCCAGGAGAAAGTTTCCCTCCCCCTTCACAATCACAGAATCCAGGAGGTTGGAAAAGACCACTGAGATCACCGAGCCAACCCATGACCGAACACCCCCATGTCAACCAGACCACGGCACCGAGTGCCACGGCCAGTCTCTCCTTAAGCACCGCCAGGGACGGTGACTCCACCACCTCCCTGTGCACTCCGTTCCTGTGTTTAACCACCCTTTCCGTGAAGAAATTCTCCCTAATGTCCAACCTAAACATGCGCTGGCGCTGCTTAAGACTCTGCCCTCTGGTCCAGCCCTGGCCTGCCCCGCTCGCACCCCGTCCCGCCGTGGGAGCAGCAGCGGCTCCGGGGCTGCCCGTCCCCGCCGCGCGGAGTTGTCCGACTCCTCGCAGCCAATCCCGGCGACTTCCAAAGGCGGAGCGCGGCCCCGCCACCCGCACAAGCCCGGGGAGCCGCTCCGGCCGGGCGGGGGTTCCCCCTGGGCAGGACTGGCGCGTCTCTCCCGCCACGTCCCCGCGTGCTCCCGGTCCTGATCCCGGCCCCGATCCCGGCCCACGCGCGCGCCGCTCCCGCTCCCGCCGGCGCTGGCCCCGCCCTGCCCCGCGCGCGGCCCCCTCG
>VWZD01002041.1:186722-246610 GCA_013396695.1 Sakesphorus luctuosus | reverse complement strand
GCGGGTCGCGGGCAGGGATTCGCAGGGCATGGCGGTGGCGGCAGTGGCGCAGCAGTCGCTAAAGACGGGGCGGTGTTAGGCCGTAACCCGCCACCCGTCAGCGCCGCCGCCAGGGTGCTTTGTACCGGGAGGCGGTGAAAGGGCCGGGACGCCCCAGGGGCTGTCACAGTTCGGGATAGCGCAGCGAGTGGTATTTCCACTGTAATGAACGCAGGTTCCATGGCGGTGGCCTCGGTGTCACCGCAGAGCGCGTCAGTGCGGCGGCGAACAGCGGAGCCATTTCGCGGTGCCACGGGCGGTCCCGGGGCGGGGGACAGGGACGGGGCAGGGACAGGGGCAGGGACAGGGAGGGTGACAGGCAGAGGGACAATGACAGGCACAGGGCCAGTGACAGGCACCGGAGCACTGACAGGGACAGGGACAGAGGAGCAGGGACAGGGACAGGCACAGAGCGGCAGGGACAGGGACAGGCAGAAGGATAGGGACAGTGACGGGGACAGGGGCAGATACAGGGATGGTGACAGGGACAGACACAATGGTGGTCACTGGCCATGGAGACAGCCCAGAAAGCCCTCATAAACTGGGGGTCAGGCACAGAGCATGATGCGAGAGCTGTGTCCGTCAGACGGTGTGGCACAAGCTGCCCCCATCCTACCGGGAAGCACAGGGAGGAGGCGATGGCAGCAGCAAGAGTAAAAGCAGCGACCTGCCAGGCCCATCCAAGGAGCCATCAGCCCACCCAAGGCCCATCTCGAAGAGCACAGGGTGGGCAGGGGTGTCAGAGGGATACCCTGTCCAGCCCTCTCCCAGGGGAGCCTCAGCCCCAGAGCACCTTTATGATTGGGAATGTCACTGTGTTCAGGGCTGTGGGACACACAATAGATACAGAAGAGCATTCGGGCATTGCACAGGACTCATTAGGGGGTGTTTAGGACAGGAACAGGAGAGATTTAAGTGATTTATGAAGAAACCAGTGTGGGATATGAGAACAAAAAGGGCCTGCCACGTGTAAATGGTTTGTGATGTTTTGGCCATGCCCTGCACCTGATCTGTGCAGCCTGTCCCATCTTCTCATTAAACTCCTTTCACAATTTGCCCTTGATGAGGGACTTCCATTACCACATGCAGGGGGTGTAGAGGGGTCCAGGTGCCAGCAGGTGAGACTCTTGCCCATGGAGCAGCACCTGGTGTGGGCGTGGGAGGGCAGGTGAGTGTGAACAGTCACGAGAGTGCAACTGGAGCAGCCTCCAAGGGGGCCTGGGATCTGGGAAAAGGCTGTGAAGGAGGAGATGGCTCCCAGGGGGACCAGAGGAGGCCCATCCAGCTGCCAAAAAGACTGAGAGACCAGGGGGGTCCCGGAGGGCAGAACCAGCACAGGGAGTTGGCTACTGGGGGACCAAGGGGACTGGAGAGGTTGGGATCAAGGGGCAGCAACTGGGGAGTCAATATGAGCCCTGGGAGACACACTGTACATGTGTGTATATACATATATAAATGCACATTTACACATGGGTGCTCACTAGCACACCTCCATCCTGCTCAGCCAGAACAGGGGGCAGGGTGGGGCTGCTGGCACTGTGTATGTGTGAGTGCTCTCTGCAGCTGGATGTGTAATCTGTGTCCATGTTTAAGTGGTGTATATGTGAATTTGTGCAAGTGCCTACTGGGCATACAGGCTATTGCATGGCATCATGGAGCTGCAGCAGCCTGGCCTCTCTCAGGCCACCAAATCTCACCCAATTTTCCCATATCAATAGATGTGTATATTTGTACACATTACACATGTCCATACCATATACATAGGTGTATTTCACAGGGCTTCATATAGAGGAACAGCATTTCTACACATAGAATTGAGATAAGATAGGTAAAAGAGACAGGCAACAGCTTTCTTTCAAAGTATTTGCACCAAAAACTAAATAATAGTTACACTTTTCTTTCAGAGATTTCACTTTCTCTCACCCTACCTAAGCACATCTGTACTGCAGCAGGATGCCTGGTTACAGTATTGGTTGGCATGCCTGAGATCCCTCAAATCTAATGAGCGCAGATGAGGGTTGCAGCAGAGATCTTCGAGTTCTCCTGGTTTTGATAAAAGTCTGCTTTCAGGTGCAGCTGAGCTAATGCAATGGTGTGCTGCAGGGACAAGGGTGAATTCCTGTTTCCTGTCTCTCTACTCTTCTGCTCCCTTCTCTCCACCATTTTCAGGCATGGTGAACTATGTTCATTCTGCATGTCTCGTCATACCCTGCTCTAAAAGGCCATCACAGATGGTGACTTTTTGGATTACAGTCATCACCTGCAGGCAAGGATTTGCAAACCTGGGGGCTTGTGTTAGGTGTGGTTGTGAGGCAGCGTACGGAACAGAGTGAGGCAGGTCCAGGCTGTCTGGGTCTGTCTGATCACCAAGAAACACATGAAAGCAGCAAAAAGCACCAGTTCAGACTGTCTGAAAACACAGAGATCTGAACAGCCTGACATCAGTGTCGGTAAAGTTAAAACAGAAGGGAGCTTTATTTCTAACAACAACTTCTGAAGCCCTGAGTATTTTAGTAATCTGGGTTAATCCAGGTGGAGGGCATTTACTCCTAAACCAGTAATACAGAATTCTGAGAAGAATTTTACATCATACAAAAGTAAGGCACACCCCCAGCATGTTTTCAAACACAGCCTCTAAAGATGACAACATTGAAGGCTAATGAATGACCCTTAACTGGGAACATGAGGGATGGGAGTGGACAGGGTGAACAGATCAGGGATCACGTTGTGATTGGGTGAAATTCAGAATTGGGCATTCTACCACTGGCTCTTGTTTTCCCCAGTGCAGTGAGATGCCAGAAAACGGCATCATGATAATACAGCCCTTTCTAAAAAAGGCCACGGAGCCAGACTGCTAACCATATTTAGCACTACTAAATAGCAATTGGCACCAGCAAGCCTTGGTTGTCACCCACTGACATTTTGTTCAGCCCTAAAAATGAAAACAGTTGCCTGCACTGTTTCAAGCTATGAGAGTTACTGGGGAATCACAGATAGGGAAAGAGAAAGATAAGGCAAAGTAACAAGTTCATCGGGACTTAGAATCTCAGAGGTGCCGCGGCCAAAAGGGGTTGTTCTGTGTTTCTGAGGTGGTGAAAGGTTGCCATGTACAGCAGCAGAGGCAAAAGAGGTGTCTGCAGCCAGATGTGAGCACCCACCAGGGAGAAGCAGCACCTGCCCCATCTGCACACCTGAACCTCAATGACACGTAGTACCTGTTTGTCTATACTTACCATGAGTGTGAAATGCTCACCATGAAACTCACCATGAATGTTTTAATGAGTCCATGCTGACAGTAAAACATAGCTGCTCCACTTTGCTCCTTTGCTTCCCCAGCTTTGGCTGAGGAAGGGTGATGCTGAGAGCTGTACCCTCAGGCTTGTCCTTGGTGGCTGGTGGGACCTTTTCACTGTGCAGTGGAGGGAGTGGAGGTGGGGAGTCTCCTGGGGGTTGCCAGGAGAGGGGCAGACAGATCTGCCTGGCTGCTCAGGTCTGGGTCATTCCTACTCTTTTCTGTCCACCCTGCCTAGACAGATTGGAAACTCACCATTGCTATCTGCACCAGCTGCTGAATCTGGTGACAGTGGGAATTGGGGTGACAATTCCAACAGCAGAAACCACAAACTGGTGTGGGCACCAAAGGGAATCAAGTTGTAAAGGGCAAACCACCATCAGAGAGCAGCAGGGAGCTGATACAGGGCTCTGGGGAAGGTTTTGGTCTTCTCTCATACAAGGGGCACAGAGTATTATCAGTCCTGCCTCTCATCTTGTCTGTGAAATATCACTCCAGAAATGACAGTGTTAACAAATACAGTGAAAGAGACAGCTCCGTAAGCTGAGCTACATGGTCACATGCACGGGTTTTATTTTTAACATCCCAAAACTACTTGATGTTTCTGCCTGGGTTTGCTCGCTGTCCTCCTGTTCTCTTCTCTTTCTTTGCTTGCAGTTCTCTCTCATCCACCTCACTTCAGCCCAGCTGAGCACAATCAGGAGAGCAAGTGTTTGGTGCATACACAGAGACTCTATGAGCAAGGTAAGGCTTTTTAAATAGAGTTGGAGTCCTTACTGGACAAACCTTATGCAATGTAATGGTTAATCTGTTGAGCTATGGAAATCAAGACATCTTCAAAAACAGCCTTAGTAATTAAGATGAAGTAGAATAATCATGAGGTGTCTTAAATGACACCCTAAAACAGGCAGCTGGTAACTGTGAGCATTCCTGTGACATACTACTCTAAAAAAAACCCCTCCATAATATATTCAGTGAATTAGCCGTAGTTTGCAGTACTGTATCCAGGCTTTTAAAAAACTAAGATGCTGATTGTAAGATGGGAGCTTCAGCACCAGGACAGATTATAAATCAGAAATTCAATTTCTGTGATTTTCAGGAACCTCTGAGAGAAGTAAGACAAGGAGATACAGTTAGGGTCAGGGGAGAGGCAAGAGCAATCCTGTGGCAAAAATGCTGAGACTTAAAATCTAATGAGTTTTATAGATTCAGACTGCAAACTTTATGTTGGCAATCCAGACTGAATGAATAATTAAGTAAGAATTACAAGAGTTACAGGTACTACTGTACCACTTAATGTTGTCGCTGCTTAGCAATTTTTATTCATGAATCTCCTCTCTTTTGTTTGTTTGGGGTTTTTTTAATGACTTAGATCTTAACCAATGGCTCTGAAATTCTCTAAACTGGCCTCCTGCATTGGGCTGCCTTATGTTTTGTTTAAACCCATTCAGTAGATTATCTCAAGAAGTTTTCAGAAAAGTATGTTGATGAGATTGTAACTAGAGTGTATAATAGAACCTGAGTCCAAAGAGAAAAACCCATGGTTTGGACCATTCCTTTTTTTTTTTTCTGAAACTGCAACTAAACTGGAACCTATTATTTTAAAACACATGCTGAACTCAAACCAAGACCAAACTGACTTCCAAATTACTGATGCAAAGTGAGAGTTTGATGACTGTGTGTCTACCAAGGACAGCACAGGGCCCCCTCACACGTCCAAGGAGCAGCAGAGCAGCTCCATGTCCTGCCTGTCTCCCACACAACTCCCCAGCATGCCCAGCACAAGGTGCTGTTGCTGGGCTGCCCCATGCCATGCAACCAGCTCAGGGCACCACTTCGGCACCTGGGATTTTTGGGTGGGTTTGTTGCAGGTGGGCTATGGCTACGTTGCACTAAACAGGGAAGAGCAAGAAATATTGCTGATCCAGGTCTCATAGCAGGGAGTGCAGTGTGGGGTTTCCAGGGGTTTCCCTGTGTTATTTGTGCCTCACTACTCCAAACTCTCCCTTGCTCCCTGGAACAGCACTGGTGCATTTCACCAGACAGAAATCACATGAGCAAGTTTTGATGCCACTTCACTGCCTGTGTGCAGCACAGATTTTCCAGGTGAGGAGGAGGCCTGATGGTACAACACCTTCTCTTGAGCTTCCTAGTCCTGCATGTCAGGTTTAGGGAGCTGAAGAGAAGCTGATGTGCTACTGTGAGAAGAATCTGAGTAGCATGTGTGCTCCAGAAGAAAAGCAAGGAACATGGATTGAAGTCTTTGTCCAACTGATGGACTATACTGTGGACTTACTTCATCCTTGAAATTTTAAGCATATTTTTTCAGTATAAAGCAATTCCAACCACTTCAGTAACTCTAAACTAATGGTCATTGCCATGAAACACCACAGTCGTAGCCAGATGATCTCCAGCTTCAAAGAAGGAGGGAGAATCTCCGTAATTATCACAGCTTCATCATTTCATCTTTGGGTTTGTCTAAGGGATCAGTTGTCTTCTGGAAAGTCTTTCTCCTCCTCACATCTTATGCTGAGAATTTGAGGTTCACCAGGGTTGCCCTGGAATCAAAGTGCCTCTGTAAAATCCATGTGAATTTCTTCAAGGTCACCTCAAAACTGGGTCTTGCTCATGCTCGCTAGAAGGTTATTAATGTTAGTGATCAAGATTTCATCTATACCTTTTATTCTCTCTTTCCACCTCCCCTGAGCTGTACCATATTCACTGCCTGACTCATTTAAATCTTGGCTGGCAATGTGTATGTGCAAGATCAATCCAAATGGCAAGTGCAGAGGTATGTGTGCCAGAAGGACAGTGACCTGCTATGCCTAATGCCAAGGCGGTCACCCAAGATGTAGCTGTCCCTGCTCTGGGTGTCAAGGGCTGGGGTTTGACTTATTTAGGGGTCACTGTGATTCCAGCTGGTGGCATGCTTGGACTTGCCTTTTATTTTGTATGAAAGGACTTCAGAAAACTTGGGCTCCTAAGAATCATGTACAAATGCAGTACAGTATGGTTTCCAATGGGCAGCTCAGTTGGTTAGGGCAGGTTATGGGTTTGATCCCCCATCACCAAGGTCATGGGTTTGATCCCCCTGAGGGCAATTCACTTAAGAGCTGGATCAGTGATCCTTGTGGGTCCCTTCTAACTCAGAATATTCTGTGAAATCATAGTGTTTTCATCCTCAGCTCTAAGAAATAAAAATATCTGCTTAGCAAAGGAGCCCCAAGTCTGATTTCTTGCCAAGGTTGTTAAGAAGTAGTGATTGAGGAAAATTGTTGCATGAAAGGAAAATTTCTAGTTTAAGGAGACTTAGATTATGTCCTAGAAAATGTGATTCTACAGCTGGCTGTGCCAGGGTTTTGGTGCAGGAGGCATGCAACTGCAAATGAAACAGCAGAACCTGAGCATCTCTATGACTGGCATGTATATTTACTTATTTGTATAAAATATTATATTTAATTCTATTTATTTTCATTTTTCTATACTTTAATTCTGTATCTGCCAAACAGAAACAATAGTATCTTTCAACCTCAAGTGCACCTTTAGTACTGGAAGGATAAATTCACTATTGATTGTGAACCCCCTCAGATCTAAGATATTAAATATACTGAAAAACCCTGTAAGAAAATTAGTAACTGTGTATTCACCTCAGGATTTTGATTTGATAAAAAATTATATAAGCATGATATACTCAGGAGCAAAGATTAAAACAAATAGAGAACATCACCTATCTGCCCATGCACTTCAACAAAAGCGTTCATGTTCCTTCTGTTGTAACATTATATATAACTTTAACATTCTTGGCTCCAGCATTTGGTTGCAAATATTCATGAGATTTCTTTAAGAACTCATTATCATGTTGTAAAATGTAGAGATTGTTCTGTGCTCATTCACAATCTCATCTCAGAGGCACTCCTAGGGTCGTTATCTGGGGTTTCTGGTGGCCCTTCTTCGTGTTTCTTCAAAATGGGAGACATCTCTTGATTCTGTGCAAAAAGCTCAGGTATGTCAAATGATCAGTCACATATAGGACATACCAAATAATAAAACACTTGTATTATTCTGGCTCACTGACTGCAACTGAAATAAATATATATTTCCTGAAATAAAATTGTAATTGGTTTATAAACTGTTGGTTATTGTCACTGAGCAGATCTGCTCCAGACACAAACATAGCTGCAGTCAAAATAGCAGCTGGATATTTTTAAGCCTTACTTGATTTGCTGTCATGACAGTCTAAAAATAAAGATGTACCAAAGCGGCCAGACTGTGGACTGTAATGTGCATCCCTTCTTTACACAGCAGCTTGAACATGATTGAAATTAGCATTTCTGGTTTGATTTTTTTTTTTCCTAACCCAGATCTTAAAAAATTTTGCAAGTTGCAAGGAAACAAGAAGTGTACATGTTTAGAGAAATGTTTTACCACCTTCATATCTGTGTGTCACCTGCCTCTGGATGTTAAGTGTCAGACTTACTGAGGCAAAAGTTTGTAAAATTCTGCTAACGGTTCTGAAAGTTGTAGTTTGTGTACTGACAATACCATCAGCTAAACCACAGAGCTAACCACAGATCATCAATTAAAATACAGACATCCTGATGACTGGAATGTCAGAATAGAAGCAGCATTCAAACCCTGATAAACATCAGGAAAAAATTCTCTCTCTCTTCTTCCTGTCCTCTAGCTTCATATATTTGACAGTGAGAAGAAAGGCATAGACATATTTTGTCTGAAAAGAACAGCATATACAACTTCAGAGATGAGATAAACTCGACTGAAAAATACATGAATAATGATGAAGATTGATTCTGCATCTGAGTGCAATGATATGGTCACTTTTCATAAACAAAGCATGCATTTTCTTTCTCTACAGGTGATTCAGATGGGGTTTGTTTCAGTATACAGCAATGTGAAAGTAGGCTCCTCTCCAGCAACTCTGCAATCAGTTCTTCTCTGTTTTGGAGAACAATAAGGCCTGTGCCTTCGACGTGTTTTTATTTATCAATTACTTCTACCCAAGAGTTACTTTTGCAGTGGAAAGTATTGTTCACACAACATGTTCATGTTGTTATTACAGTGTAATGTACCCAGCCTTCCTCTGACCTTATGCAAGTCATGTCTGGGACTATTTTTAGAGATTATATTTGCAGCAAAATGCTACAAGAATGAGAGCAGTAAGGATACTGCCAATGTGAAATAAATCCATCTGTATCTCCTGCTTCTCTGAGCCACATAAAAATGGGTGTAACCAAACAGCCTAAACCAGGACAGATGCCACCCTGAACCACATGTATTTAAGGGCTGTGTGTGCCTGAGGACACTCTGGGCTGCACTCTGGTGTCACCCCAGTGCAGCAGCCAGTGCTTCCCGAGACAAGGCAGGGATGTTACAATGGGCAGTCACAAAATACTATTTTCTGCATTGCTGTCTTGAGCTCTTTCCATGCAAAGGTGTGAGTGAGTTTGTCAGAGTAAGTTTGTCTCTGAGTAAAGAGACCACAAAGGGTGTGTTCCTTTACTCTGCAGGGCTGAGAGGGAACAGGGTTGATTAATTAGGAGTTCTAAGCAGATATTGATCGGCACTGGCAATTGCAAAAGGTGGAACAAAGTTGTGTTGAGCCATTAAAACACATCAAATTCAAACACATCTTCAGGAAAGATATTGAGGGGCTGGAGCAGGTACAAAGAAGAGCAACAAGGCTGGTGAAGGGACTGGAGCACAAGTCCTGTGGGGAGAGGCTGAGGGAGCTGAGGGTGTTTAGCCTGGAGAAGAGGAGGCTCAGAGGTGACCTCAGCACTTTCTAGAACTCCCTGAAGGGAAGTTGTAGCCAGGTGGGGATTGGTCTCTTCCCCCAGGCACTCAGCAATAGGACAAGGGGGCACGGGCTCAAGCTCTGCCAGGGGAAATTGAAGTTGGAGAGCAGAAAAAAGTTCTTTGCAGAGAGAGTAATCAGGCATTGGAATGGGCTGCCCAGAGAGGGGGTGGATTCCCCATCCCTGGAGGTTTTTAAAGTGAGATTGGCCGTGGCACTGAGTGCCATGATCTGGTAAATGGACTGGAGTTGGCCCAAGGGTTGGACTTGATGATCTCGGAGGTCTTTTCCAACCCAATCGATTCTATGATTCTATAAAGTGTGTGGTCTTCAGTGCAGGAACCCACAAGCATTGCCTTTCCCAGACATCTTTCCTTCTCCAGTGTTGTTCCAGTGACTTCCATTGCCAGAGCGTGAAAGTGTGAAAGACAAGACAGTACCTTCAAGAAGGAGGGAAAGCAGCTTCATGTATCATCTCTTCCTCTAGAGCCTGAGCCCACCTCCTCTGCAGCACACCTCTCCTCAGGGCTAGGTCCCTTGGGCCTGGGATTGCAAAACACTCACATCTAGGCAAACATCTAGGTAAACCCTACTGTGTTCTCTTTAACCTTCATTTTAAAACCCCCAAAGTCTTAAATATTTTACTACCAATGTCCGTTTTTTCTCAGAGCCAACTGAGAGTCTATTGGGCCTGTGGTAGTTTCTACTGCATAGGAATTGTGGTGGGAAGACTTGGTCAAAAATCTTTTTCCCATTTTCACAAAAAAAGAAAATCATCCTTGGTCCTGTTTGAAAACAGAACTCCAGGTCCTCCTTATAATTAGCTTTCTCCCTTACATAAAAACCAAGCTGGAATGCAGCCCTACAGCAATAAGTAGAAAGTCAGAAGCCATGAGTTTGCTGCTTGCAGCTGCTCTGCTTTGGGCCAAGTTATTGATATCCAGTTGAAGATAATCCATGGAAGTAGTTCCAAGTAGTGACTGAGCAGCCTCTAGTTCTCTAATCCAAGAACTGTGTGTGAGGCAAAAGGACCACAAGGGCTCCTCTTTGTTCCTCCTAAGCATCTCTTACAGACATTGTTGAAGAAAACTGTGGGGCTGGGTGGACCTCTGGTTTGACACAGAATTTCATTTTTTATGTTCTTGGATTTTGTACAACAGGAGGCAGGCCTCACGCTAACCACCATCTCCACTCACTTCCTATTGGATTGTGCTTCTGGTTTTCCATTTGTAGGAAGAATTAACAGCTGTTGCCTGGAACTATTGCAAGGGTAGAGATGTTATGAGCAAGGGAAGCTGATATCTTTTGGAAGAAGGTCTTCTAAGTGCATTATTTTTACATTAAACTGATTTAATTGACTGGAGAAGAATAAGAAATGCAATAATGAAACTGAAGCCAGTGGTTTGTTGTGACACAAATATAGTAATCTGGTAATGATAACTTTTTATGTAAGGATCTTCATACACCATATTCTTTTACTTCTGCTTTTTTCTGTTGGACCTCAGCAAAATTTTACGCTCTTTTCATGTCAAACCTTTTCAAGGAAAGGAGAGGAAAAAATTGTACATATTTGAAGCCACCTTACTATGGAAGTGTGAGAATGGAAATTCAGTCTTCATAAGGAAAATGTTTAATTGATTGATTGATTGAGAGAGAGAGAGAGAGAGAGAGATCAACTTGTTCTTTTAATCCAGTCTGTTGGTTGCAAATTTTAAATTCATGGAGCTGCATGGTGGCAGCTGAGTTTATGAAACAGAGACTGGTATTATTTATTACTTGTTCCCTGGGACCCCTTTTTCTGTTCTCTGGCCCTCGTGGTATCACTAACACCTTCATACACTGAATCTAAAATATGATCATCTTAGGTCACCTATTCGGTTCCAGGTAGTGTTTGACGCTAACTTGTCAGAAGTACGTAGGGTGAACTGAAAAAAGCAGAGCAGTGGTCACCAGTTTTTATATGATCATGGTCTAAAATAAATCCCAAAGGAAGAAAAATGGATTTTTTCTCAAAAGAGACAACTTGTGAAAGGCATGCTCAGGTTGACCTCCCCTGTACATGAAGGGAAAAGCTCTGCTGAGGTTAAGCCTTTGTCACTCCCCTTTTGCCCTAACTGCACAGAGTGGTGCAGAGAGGATTATGAAATGAAATAAACCATACCTGCCATCTTCTCCTTCCTTCTGTTGGTGTTCACCGGTGACAGCAGAGGGAAGAAAGGTGAAAGGCAGTTTGTAAAAAAATATTGAAATAAAATGGATTTAGCTGTGTGAGTATAACCTTGAAACAAGCCTCACTGTACTCTGGAGTTTCACTACAAAATGCACATCAAGGTGTCACTTTATTCAGGTTTTGAATAAAGCAGAAGTAGCAAATAACTTGTTCTGTCCCACAACATGCAGGCATCATCAAGGGGCATAAGGGTAAATCAGGGAGGCAGAGTAAAGGCGGCCAGGCAAATTAGCCTTTACCCAGGCTGTTTTCCACATTGGAAATTGGGATCCTGAAGATAATCCTTACTCTCAACATTGCTGGTGTAGAGTAAAGAGAGGTTCATTTCCCTACATATCTAATTTCCCTACAGAGGAAAAAGGAATGTCATTTTTCCTACACAATGCTAAGGAAGTGGGATGCTCCTTCACTGTGCCTTTGGCAGTCTTGATTTCAGCATCTTGATTTAGAAAGACTCACTGTTAATATTGGGATAGAAAACCGCTCGTTCCCAACCCCTGGCTGCTTGGGCTAACAAGTAAGAGCCTTATTTATATCTGTGCTGCTACAGGCCATGCCGTACTGTGGGCATCAGAGCTGGCACGTGACTGTACAGAGCTGGCAGTCATTTGCCCTATTCCCGCCAGCAGTGTATGTGAGCACCTAAGGTGCAGAAACAAGCATGACTGTGGAGGGCCTGTGGTCATCCTCGCTCCTTCAGGCAATAACTCTTGTGTTCTTGTTTTTACTACACACAGCACCGGGCCCAGAAAGCTCCCCCTGGGCAGCACAGACACTGTGAGAGATGTTTCAGCCGGCACTGCCGTGCACCAATTGAGATCTCTGTCTCCTGCATGGTGATCAGCTGCCGCCTGCACTGCGGGGCCACCTTCCACATGTGCAAGGAGGAGGAGCATCAGTTGCTCTGCCCCTTTGAGCAGGTCTCCTGCCTCAACTCAGCTTATGGCTGCCCATTCTCCATGGCCCGTTTTAAGCTGGGGAAGCACCTCCAAGTCTGTCCAGCCAGTGTTGTCTGCTGCTCGATGGAGTGGAATCGCTGGCCAAACGTGGATTCAGACACCACGCTCCACAAGAACATCATGAAGGAAAACATAAATGAAGAGTGTCTAGACACAGCCTTGGCACTCAGAGACCAGAAGATACTTTTCAGGACTTTGAAAGTAGCCGACTTGTTTCCAGAGTGGAGGAAAAAGGATGAAGTGGAAGAGCTAATGGACGAAGCCATGGGTGGTGAGGCAGGTGCAGTGGGGGGAGTCGCCTGTGGTTCCCAAGACAGCAAAGACCAGTTGCCTGAGCTCAGCCAGCGTGAGCGTGAAGATTTGGCAAAAGACAAAGAGGGAATGGATCTGGGAAGTTACAAAACCTGGGAGAACATTTTCAGCAAAGAGCTCCTGGCTTGCCAGGTTACAGGCTCAGCAGCCAGCACAGGACAAAAGAAAGAGGAGGCTTCCAAGAAAACAGCACCAGCCCTTCATGCTGCCAGCTCCACAGAGAAGGCAAAGGAAGGACCTGACGGTGCAAAAGAGGCAAAGGACCAAAATCCGGAACAAGTAACACCAAGCAGAGAACTGAAAGGAATGGCTCCCTGGCAAGAAGGGGTCCTGGAGAGGCTGAAGAAGGAAGTTGGTGTAGGTGATTACAACATGTATCTGGTACATCATGGTGGAATGCTCATCTGCTTTGGCCAGATGGCTGCTTGCACTCCCAGAGAAAAAGACTTTGTCTATGGGAACTTGGAAGCCCAGGAGGTGAAGACTGTCTACACTTTCAAAGTGCCAGTTAGTTACTGTGGCAAAAGAGCACGACTGGGAGATGCACTGGGCCACAAGATGCCAACTTCAGACAAGTCAGTGGATACCTCAGAACTGGGAATAAACCTAGAAGAACTACCTAAGGCAAATATAGTTGAAACCACACTGCTGTGTGCTCTGGAAAAAGAGCTGAAAGGCCACGAGATCTCTGAAGCGAGGGGTATCGATGGACTCTTTGTGGATTTTGCAACACAGACGTACAGCTTTCCTTTGGAGCCCTTCTCCTCCAGCGCTGTTCTAGCAGATGTTCTGGATGAAAAAAGCCCACCAGAACTCCACATGGAGCTCTACACTGAATGTGTAACCAGAAGACACAACAAAAGCAGTTCAGCTTTCACGTTTACTTGCAATCATTTCTTCAGGAGGGATGAGTTCCCATCCCACTTCAAGAATGTGCATGCTGATATCCAGTCATGTCTGGATGGATGGTTCCAGCATCGCTGCCCACTGGCCTACCTGGGATGTCCTTTCGTTCAAAATCCCTTCCGCCCTGATGGACTTAGGGCCAATGTTATATATAGCAAGCCTCTCAAGACATTTGCTATTAAGCCAGAGGTGGACACCCTTCTTGCTGAACCAGGGAAGTGCAATTTCACGGTGGATTGTCGAGGCAGAAATAAGGACTTGCTAAGCAGCCTCCCAGTGGAAGTGCTCAAGTACATTGCAGGATTCCTGGACAGCTTCAGTTTATCTCAGCTATCACAAGTGTCAGTTCTTATGAGGGACATCTGTGCGACTCTTCTTCAAGAGAGGGGAATGGTCCTGCTGGTCTGGGAGAAAAAAAGATACTCCCATGGTGGTACTTCATGGAAAGCTCGCAAAAAGGCAAGTGATTGTGACACTGGGAAAAAGAGACATAAGTTCTTGTCAAATAAAACACAAGAATGGCAAGAGAAGCTGCAGATAAGCATGCAGATGTGGGGAAGGTTCATGAGGCTGTGAATTTGCACAGGGGTTTGTTGTCAGGGGGCAGGGCTGTAAAGTGCAGTACATCAAGCAAAGGTAGGAAGGTGTAACTAGACATCTGACTTGCTGAAAGTCCCCACCCAAACTCATCTTGGATAACCTGTTTGCATGTGCACTGTTTTTAGGCACTGAGAACTAAGAATTCCTGATATTTAAGCATTATTCATGGATTTTTTTAAGAACTTGATGTTCATACTTTTTTTTGTTCTTTACAAGCCAATCTAGGGTATGTCAAAATGCTTTAGAATGCCAAAAAAATAAAGAACAAGGAGACCTGGATGTGAAAGGGGCTCAGGCTTTCGCATCAAACCCCGAGTGCTTTCGGGATTAGTTGTTCATAGGATTACCATGAGTGAGGGAGCAGCATGGGGATAGGAAACTGCCTTCTGCAAAGCTGGTCTGCACTGTTTGTGCTGGAAAATTACCACCCTTATTGGCTGTTCAGGTTATTTGGAAAGAAATACATAAACACAACTCAGTCTAAATCATAGCTGAAAATTAGTTATTACAGGGAGTTTTTTTCTAGCTGATAGCCTTGCAGCTGCTCTAACATCAAATCATAGAGTCATAGAAACATTTAAGTTGGAAAAGACCTGTAAGATCATCGAGTCCAACCATTAAGCTATTGCTTTCAAGTCCACCATTACAAAAAAGTGTTTGAAAGAGTAGCATGAGAGACTTTAGCCTGACCAAGTAGACAAGACAGATATCTAGAACAAAGAATTTAGAGATCCATGAGAGACTCCCAGAAATTATCTAAGGACCTATCTTTCAGTCAGAACCCCATAGATCTCTACTTACTGATTCTTATCAAATGGAAGCTTAGCAATTCATGACTTCTTACTAAGATAAGGTACCGTCTATTAAAAAAAAAACCATGAAGTGTGGTGAGCTCAAAATCTGTATAACAAAGTGTTGATGGCTGCAAATTGAAATTGCCCAACCTAAACCAGGAATTAGCCACTGAAACAATTTACTGGAGAATGGGGATTCCTTCAGTAAAAGGAAGACAGTCCAGTCCCCCAATCACAGAGCAAGTAACTTCAGTTACTGTAGTGCAATTTCAAACCAGCAACATTGAATTTAAGGCCTGTCTAACCCTTTTCATATTAGCTCTCTGTACTGACCACACAGGAATCTTATTTCCAATGCACAGACTCTGTTTGAAAACATAGTTTGTAATTATTCCAAATTTCTTGACTAATGTGTATAACAGCTATGATTACTTAGGACTAAGACAGGATCAGGCAATCTTCAGCATGGCACACCCACATATTGCCCTTCTTCCTGAGGAAGAAACACTTTTAGGGAGAAGAAATCTACTGCACCTTTAAAAATAATTTGTTTTAATGGTATACAGCAAATATTAAAGTCACTTTATCACAGTCATATCACTACATGCTAGTATATCACTAAATGGTGCATGCCATTACTGCAAACAATCAGAAAAATTTAACTGCACATTTCTATTTTCTATCAGCTTGTACATTCTCCAGGAATAACTTTAACCTTAGATTCCCCAGAGTTTTCTGGAGTGGGGTGAATAATAAGAGTACTGTAATGTTAATTGCTTTGTAGTTGCCAACAGGTGTTTTGGAAGGTCTTTATGAATCAGGTTTCTTTGAGATACATACCACATAAGCATGCTATGGTCACTTTGCTTTATAAACATCCTGGATCACTCTGCATATGTGATGGAGTTTCCTGTAGAGGTGCAGCGGTCAGGTGTCCTGGATTTCCTCATGCTCTGGAATGGATTGACACCATGGGAATCATGGTGTCAATGACTTCCCCATTAAAAATGGCAGGTGATGCCTAAAGCAGCTAAACCAGCAAGTACAAGATACATAACAATACAGACCCCATGTTTACTTGTTATGCCAGGCCTGCACAATCAGATGTTCACCAGCCTGTCCAGTAGGAGCAATGCACACCCACTGTGAGCATATATAAATGTTTAAAATCCTCTTCTGTTTTTACCTCCCCACCCTCACCCCGCCTTTTCTTTCCCCAATTTCTTTCCCCTTTCCTTTATTAGATCTGGCAGTTCAGCAGCCTGTTCTCCAAAGTTCACAAATGGCAGCGCAACGACATCACGTGCATGTCAGAGCACCTGAAGAATTGTCCCTTCTACCAAGTGGAGCACAAGACAGACCCCGTGCTGCTGAAAGGCATGGCTGAATCTCGAGAGCAGACTCGAAAAACTTTGGTTTCTACTTTCAAGCACAGAGTCTGAACAACCTGCTTCCTCCCCCTTCAGGGGTCTTGAGATGAAGATTTGGGAATTCAGCTGTAAAGATTGTTGTTTCCAAGTTTCCTTTGGACATACAAAACTGTCATCTCCCCAGCTGTGTTTGAAACATCCTGCCTCTTTTTGTTTCCCACATTAAGTTATTGTTGAAATGTCATCCACTGCTCACTAACATCACTTGGTTTCTGTTTATGTTTCTGTTCCTTGCTTAATACAGCATCTTGAAGAAAGCAATAAGGATCTTGTTTGAAAACAGCATCTTCACAACCTTGAAGGTAGGCTGCTGCTCCTGCACCCTGTACCTGAGAGAAGCAATAGCAGTTAAAATACTTGGCTTGACTACGTCTGAAACACCTTGGTTCCAGCTGTAAAGCCAAGTTCCAGGAGCACAGATAGATGCCCTCCTGCCTGACAGACCTAGAGGCTGGTAACCTGTTCTGAGACATGGGCAAAAGAAAAGGACACCTCAAAATTACTCACTTCAGTGAGAACTGAGGAATCCACTGTGCAAGCCACAGAGCATTGCTTAAGACCTTGATTCAGGCAAGCACACCTAGCTGAGTGCAAGCCTAAAGTTGAGCTCATGGGAGCATCCAAACTAAACCAGAGCAAACAAACTTGCTCTTTGTTAGAACTAACTAAGTACCAACTTTCGAGGCTCAGTTGACTTTTTATATATTCAGTAAATAACTTTTTCTGCTTTATTTAAAAATCCACTAAAGCCATCAAAGAATATCTGAAGGCATTTTTAGTATACCTGACCTACTCAGATTTGCAGCTGTAAATTGCAAATTCTAATTGTATGCAACTGTAAACAATATGGCAAAGAAATACTATTCTTTTCCATAAAAGAAGAGGCATTCAGCAACCCATTCAGTAACAGTACGGGTAATGCTTGCTTCAGTTAGAATCTTTTCTTTTTTTACAGAGCAGAACAGTGATTAGAGTTTGGCCTATTTTTTTACTAAATACACTAACTTAAAAACAGAATGGGTTTGTTGAGGCAACAGATGAGAGAAAGCAGTCATGTCACCTGCAGTGTCTGTCTCATTACACTGTTTAAACCCATTTCAGTAGTACTAGGCAGAAATTCCATAGGTATGGTGGTGGATGGGATTCCTCTGAAATGGCCACAGACTTACTGAACAGCTTCCAACAGCTTACAGCCCCTGCACAGCCACAGTGGTGTTGACTCACACCCCTTTCTTCTGGCTCATAGCCAGAACTGTGAACTCAGGGTATGAGGTCTGGCTTTCATCTTGCTGTCTCAGGCACCAGAACCTCACTGGGACCTGGGATATCTGCTGGCCTGAACCACTGCTCTCCTCACCCGGGCTGCCCAGGTGGAAACTGGCTCAGGTGGATGGACACACACCCTGCTTGCCATCCCCAGTCTTGGTGCAAATCTGGGATGAGTCAGCTATGCCAAGAAGGAGGCCTCTCTTACCCATAGAAGTTGCTGATGAGCCTGACCTGAATGCTGGGTAATCAAAGGCATGAATTGCATGGTGACTGAAACCACGCTGAGTGCAGCTGGTTCTTGTCTACACTTACAGCTTAAGTGGTCCCTGTGAGATTGTTAACCATATGAGGATGTTTTTCTTCAGACACACACACTCAGGAGCATATTGTCTCAGTTGTGGGGACCATGCATTTGTCCCAGGAGCAGGAGTAGCAGCAGTTCCTTTTTTATTCTTTTTTTATGTTACTCTTTTTCCTGTCCCTAGAGATGCTTTCGGGGAAGTCTCAAAATGCTTTACACATGGGTTTTAGTATCTATGCTGGGTACTTGAAAGTGGAGCCACTTAAGATTATGGATAATTTGGGGAGGGGGAAAAAATGTTTAAATACGAGTGTTTCAGAGTAAGTCAGGGTTCAAGTTTGTATAAAAGACCATGAATATTTTCAGCCTATGGGCAATCTCTCACATGATCAGCCACTTGGATGCTGTAAACTGGTGTGGCTGCCTGTGGCTGCCCTGAAATCCTGGCTTATGTTAGGTATGAATTGGGCTCTTTTTACCTTCAGTGTCACCAGCACTACTGCTATGCTGCTCCTGGCTTCTTTCTGTCACTTCCACAGGATTTTGCTCTTGTACTTCCCTGCTCCTGGAGATGGCATGACTTCAGTTCCAACTTTATTACCACTGATCCTGCTTCTTCCCTGTGCAGGAAGTGTCCAAGTCAGACTACACAGAGGACACAACCTTTGCAAATACGATGGTTCAGGGAGAAGGTCAGAGATAGGAATGTCACAACCTGTATCTCTTGGTATCAGCCAGGGTGTACATAGAAGATCTAGATGACTGGATCATTTTCCTTCTGGTGCTGTTGTAGGGTACACTGGAGTGACACAGGATGTTCATTCACACAGAAAGAGACTCATTTGCCCCCATGTGAATATATAGGTATGCTTCTGTAAACTGTAAATTCAGTTAAGTAACCTTCAGCACATCCAGTGAAAGCTGAAAAATTCACAACCATCTTCAGATTATTCTGGTTAACCTGACCCTGGAAGAGGCAAAGCTGTACAGGGGAGTGGAGATCACGCTTATACCACTGCGTACCCACCTGGGCAGTGTCAGCTTCTCCCTTCATCTCACATTTAACAGCTGTGGGCTGATGTCAGATGCAGTTTTACTAATCTGAGGGCGCATGCCAAGCTAGCTCAGTATTGATGGTCCTGCCCATAGGCAGAGTCAGCAGAAGCTTTAGGAGCTACAAGGAAGTTAATTTGTCTGGCCTGTTTACCTTGGTGAGCACAATGGTGGCTTATTTAAAAGGTGAGAGGCTTCAGTTTGGGTTCAGCAAGTCCTTAGCTCCTAGTTTAAGTTTGTAATTTGGCCAATAAAACTGTTCCTGAATTTCAGCTTGAGGAATTTGATTAGGAGAAACTGACCATTTGGTCTTTCTCAAAATAGGGTTGTTGCTGTGGAAGGGTCTGAACTGGAAAAGGGGATCCAAGTCCAGCAGAGCACTGAGGTTGCTTTCAGTCCAGACCTCACATTCTGGATCTTCATGACTTTGATCATGTTTGTGCTGTCCACAAGTCTTGTGAAGACCAAGAGCAATACTCCACACACTCCAGGCTGGCGTGTTCTGCAGCATTTTCTCTCACTGGAAAACTGGGAAGTGAAATGATGGCACCATGGAAATCAGAAAGGTCAGAGCAGGGCAAAATCACCCCTGACAACAGAAGGCAGGACAGAGAACAGGTAATGGGTTTGGACAGAGGAGACCTGCCTGACTGTAGCTGTTGTGAGCAGAGGCAAACAGTGACAGGTAAAAGGATACAGGAATGAAGGGAAGTGGGATGTGGAAGAGGTGATGCAGCTGCAAATGGTTTGGGAGGAAACAGCAATTCAACAGACACCAGGAGCACAAGAGTGATGTTTAGGTGAGCAGATATGTAAGGGGAATGGAGATTTGATATTTTATTTTGTTTGGTTTCTACTGACAAAGGAAGATATTTGGGTGAGCCTCATGAATTCAGTGAAATGCAGATTCTGTTTTGAATTGTTATTTATACAGTGGACCTCACCCTGGGACACAGCCTCTGTTCTTTGTTAGAGTGTTCAGCCAGCAGATCATTGAAACATGAGCTGAGAGGCCTCAGTAAAATCACGGAGTCACCAATGTTGATATTCCTCTGTGCTTATCATGTGCTGCCAAAACAAGAGATTTTCTGGTTAAATATTTCTCCTTCAGAAAGGGTCTGGAAATTCCCAGTCAGTGCTATACAGTAATATGGGGCAGGTGATAATTTTTAAAGGTTGAAAGGGCAGGTCACCTACTGGCATATATCCTAAATCTGGTTTGAAGGAAGAAATATTTTGCTGGGCTTCCAATTCCAAAAACTGAGTGAGCACAGATAAGGTGAAGTTTATCTAAATAGTGCCTCTTATTTTGCGGAACTCTGTAAGTCCTTCTTGCTTTCTTAAGAATAAAAATTACTATGGTTTAAAAAAAAATCCATCAAAATTCAAGTCTTTGCTTGTTTTCCTAGTTTCATCACATTAATGTATTCTTTGCCTTCAAATCAGATGTGATAGTTCCCATACCCTCATATTCATTATATTTCTTTCCTCTGCTCTGCTCTTTACTATAATTTTCCTGATTGAAGACTATTATTTGTATGTATTTAATATTAACAAATATTTTTACTTTTGACCCAATCTTCTTTATAGCCACTTTCTCTTTCCTGGTTCAGTTACTTACTTAAATGAAATACTTTCTCTTCTTTTAAAATCCGTATTCCAGATTGATGCTACATTACATCTACAAACATTTGAAGAAAAGTTTTCTCCTTCCCCTTCAACTTTGTGGCTGTGCATACAGGTAGCTACAGAGGGATTTTTGCTTCTTTACTTGGATGCACATTCCAGAGACACTGTGCATCTCTCTCAGAAATTCTGGACATCTTTCACATACAGTTTCCTTACTGCTGCAGTCCACGCTGAAGTGTCTGACTCCTTGGGGTTTAATTTCTTTTGAAACAAAACATGCATATGTAGTGCATACCTATTCTTATTTAGCTTCCCACTGAATTTATATGTAAGGAAATTATGATCACACGCTCTAAATTTATTTTTGATGACCACCTGCTCTATGACTTAATTGCTATTTACAACTAACAAATCTTTTGTAGGTTCAGTGATGGTTTTGTGAAGGAATTTGTCATGTCATGTTGAGAATTATAGGCCTGAGGCCCATTATGATCATGAAATGTGATTCACTGGTCCATAACTCTGAAGTTAGTTTCCCTATGGCAGCACCGTTCTCATTGGGATTTATCTCTCTTAATATTAGCTCTCTGCCTACATATCCAGGTATGAAATTGAGCAGTTCATGACTGACACTGAGCTGCACCAGAGAAAGGCCTCTTTTAACTTTCTGAGTTTTATCTGAACCAGCTGTAACATCACACATGTGAGACCAATGCACTGTTTTTCTTTTCCTTTCTACCAGTCCTGAACAGCAGAATTTTTAATACCTGAGATGACTGTTATTCTACCATATTCCTGGTACTTGCATGAAAGCTGGTTTACACGGCATTTTATTTCCTACCAATATCTGGAAGGTAGTTACAAAGACAACGGAGCCAAAGTCTTCTCAATAGCTGCAGGTGATATAACAAGTTGAAGTTTGGTAGGTTCAGACTGAACTTCAGGAATTACTTTTTTACCAGAAGGGTGGAAAAGCAGCACTGGCACAGGTCTCCAGAAAAGTGGCAGTATATCCACCCTCGGAGGGTCTCCAGACTTGGTTGGACAAAATCATAGAGACTTGATTGAGCCAGAGGCTGGATCAGAGATCTCTGGACGTCTCCTCCCACCATCACTTCTCTGATTCCACAGCATCACCTGAGATTCCCTGTATGTATGTATGTATGGCCAAACCTCCCAAACACAGATTTGGGCAGGGCTCTCCCCACATGGGTGTGCCCTTCCAGCCTGCACAGTGGATGTTTTAGGTGAGGCACAGCGTGCACAGAACTGGCCCCTCCGTTTCAGTCCTGAGGTCCATTTGCCATGGCCAAGTGAGTGTGGACAGTGACAGGGAAGTCCTCGGGACTGTCACAGCACCCGGTACTAACCGGGGCTGACCCTGCTGAGCATCCGAGATGTGACGGGATGGGATGGCAGGGAGGCATTGGACTGCCAGGGGACGGTCCCACTGAGACTGGAACTCAGGTCCTTGGGATTCGGAATCCAGAGTGCTCTCCTTTACACCACAGGACTGCCCTTGAGATTCCCTGTAGTGTACAGGCATCTGCCACTCTGTCCTCACCTGCTGAACTAGGTCATCCTTTGGCTGCCAGTATTGTCTGCTACTGCTTTTCTCATCACAATGAGTATATTCTTTCCCCTCGTTTTCTAGGCCTCTGCTCATTGATGTCTCCTTATCTGTCATCACATAGTCATTTTACAGGTTTTCATCTCCCTGAGTAAGAAAGCAGATGCACAGCCCTCTCCTGGTAGTTGTAGCAGCCAGAAATGGCTCTTTTGAACATGGCACCTACATGGTAAAGCTACAGTTACCAGCTGGCTTGGTAAAGCTGCACAACTTTGTGCCAGAGCTGTTCCTTATAGCCAGACTGATTCAGCTTGCAATGGATTGCACCTCTGTAGAATGCAAGAGAGTCCCAGCTTTAGCAGGCACCTGGAGGGATTTAATTACATCCCTGTAAAACAAAGTCCATCACAACTGCTGTGTCAGAGACTCTCTGCAGGCAGCAACCCACAACTCTTTTCAGAGCTGCAGCACAAGCTGCAGATGGGCCTCAGCCCCTCAGCGCACAGAGCTAATGGGCAAACCTGCTGCTGAAATGCAGTTTGGGCTCTGCTGGGGCATGTAGGTAAACAAACTGGAGAAAGGAGCCTGGCTGTAGCAGACACAGCTGATGCATTGGACTGGGATGAAGGTGTTGCACACACGATTCTGCTCTGCTTGGCTGGCTGATAGGAATATGTGGGTGCCCTTAGAAACCATGGATAATGCCAGGGTAGGGGCAGAGCAATGGAGGTGAGTGCATCTGAAACTGAAGGGGAAGGCAGGGACTCACAGTGGGTGCTGGTATGTGTGTGATCTTACCCTGGAGAGACAGTGGGAGAGCTAGTCAGAGCAGCTGGCCACATCTGACAGCTCAGGGCTCCTAAGCATAACTTCTGCAGGAAGAATTAATATTCCTTGTGAGGCCTTTCCAAGGACTGGAGGGGTGAGTGAGGATGGGACTGGGATGCAAGGGGTAAGTCTGTATCAAAAACCTGTGTCTGGCCAGCACAAGCTGCATGTCAGGAGGTTGTACTCACAGAGCTGTGACTGCAGGTTATGGTTTCCTGCAGGTGTGTGTACATGATTTTAGCTGGCCACAGCAAGGGTGAGTTGTGTTACTGTGAGGAGAGGAAACAGACCAGAAGAGAAGCAGCCATCTTCTCTCCCTGTGTCTGAAAGCCAGGGAGAAAGGCGGTAGTTAAAATCCCACCAGAGCTCATCCATTTTCTTTCTCACAGCTTGGGGTTTTTTTCCTCCATGGTGTTGTTTTCCTGCAAAACCGGGGCTGATTTGGCAACTGGTGGTTGGCACCAGGTGCCTGTAGGGCTGAGGGGAGCTGGCTCATGTCACTGCAGTGTTCTTTCCAGCTAAAGAACGTTTTGTGGGTTGGGAGGTGGGGGGAAAGAAAGAGGCTTCAACCTCCAAGTCCTGTACAAGGATAAAGTACTCTAAACAGCAAATAGGCAGAGAGGTGAGTGCTATCAGAGGCTGCTCAGTGGGGCCAGAGGAGATGAGGTCACATGGAGCAGCGTGGTGGGAAAGGCTGGTAAAGCACTGACATACAAAAGGACCAGCAAAAGCCACGCAGCCACAGGTTGGGGGGCAGCTCCTCAGCCCCAGCTGGTTGTGCCTGACTTCCCTGATGCCTCCAGGCTCCTGTGCTCGGTACAGAAAGAATGAATGGGTTTAATGGGGTGTTTTTTCCATTCAGCTTTGACAGAGTGAAAGTGAAACTGCTGCCAGCGTGGGCAGCCAGGCCAGGGCTTCTCCAGTGCCCAAAACCCCTTTGATGAAGGTCACCCAGTGAAAACAAGGGCCTTCCTAAAGGTGAACGTTGTTTCCAGAGGAGGGTGGTACAGAGTGAGAAGAGTCCATTGCCAGTATCCATCCCACATAAAGAGTCCCTGCTGCACATGGGCTGTGATAGGGAGGAGGTGAACTCTGAGATCCCCTGCCACTGCTGCCCGTGGGCTGACAAGAGATGTTGCTGTACTTCTTGGTTCATGGTCATTCTATGGTTCTCCACCGGGATCAGCATTGCCCTGCTGCTTAGAGCACCTCACTGTGGCACTTGGGACAAGGAGAGGATTCCTGTGAGCAAGGAGGGAGCACTGATGGCTACCAGATGGCCAAAAATCCATGTGGATGTGGTATCACAGCCTGCAAGAAGTGAACATATGAGACAAGGGACGTGCATCTGTTTGGTGTCTACCCTGCTGCACCAGGCCCAGCACATCACCCACCTGCATATGGTCAGTGAGGAAAGGAAGTGTCTGGGACAACAAGAGTCCCGTGTCCACAGGCACTGAAACTTTGCCCTGCACCCTATCCCATCACTCCCAACACTCAATGGTCACAGGCAGCTCATCTTCCCTCCCTTGTGGACAGACTTTTGTAACTCTGCTATCAGTAGATCAATTCATGTTTATCTTTTTCAGAGCCTCCAAAGAGTTAATGTCATTCCAGCACTGGTGTCATTTGAGAAAGATGTGATGACTTTCTGACCTGCAACAATGCAGAAATTCCTCTCTCAAAGGCATGTTTCTCCAGTCACTGGCAAAGCTCAGATGGCAACTACAGCATCACCTCCTACATCAGCATCAGCTCAACCCCAGAGCAGCCACCTACAGCTGCCTTGTTTCACAAGGGGCCCTGGCAGAGTCCCTCTATTTGAGTGCCCAAGTAGAGCTCCAGGTAGGGCACCAGGCAGGTGTCAGGAGCAGAGGGGCAAATCCTTCATCTTGCCCAGACTACCTCACACATCATCTACCCACTAAAGGGATCAAAACCTCTGAGTCACACCACATCTGCCTTTTTCCCCATTCTTTCTTTCTGGTGTCCACTCATACCCACCCTCTCTGTCCTCTTTCCCTTTCACTTCTTCAGCTTTTATTTCAATTCCTGAAGTTTTCAGGGAGCAAATATCTCATTTCCTTCATAGAAAACAAGATTTTATGACTGAAAGTGGAGCAACAGAAGTAGGTAGCAAATAGGCTGGACCCCACCAGACAAGCACAAGAAAACAGCCGTTCCCCAAGGAGTTAGACACTCAACTGAACACAAAAGTCAGCTCAAAATTGATGCTACTAGAGAACTACAGCCAAAAATCCTTCCCCATGTTGGAGCTGTTGAGGTTCTCACTCCCCTTGCAGTTGGGAGGTTACTCCTATGCCTCCTTCTGACCCAGAAGGGAAATGCAAGCCACTCTTGCAGTTTAACCAGTTATGACACATCAGTCCAGCTGGTATAACTGGCCCTCGTCCTGTGTGGCTTTGGCTGACTTGTATCACATCACATCTGTGTACCTGACAAGAGCATGTCAGTTGCTAAGGAGGTTTAACTGTGACAGCTCGCTGGTTGTTCAACCCCTCCAGCCAACCCAACATCACTGGTTCTCCTCTTCCTCTGCAGAGCAAAGGAGATTGCAAGGACAGGTGGGGTATTTAATGGTCACCATCATCTTCCTCACTGTCCTCTCCACTGTGCTCAGGAGAGGAGCAGGTAGGAGTTTAAAATGCTGAACCACATCCCCCGTGTGTGAGATGCAGAAAGGAGCATCCTCTTCTCCTCTGCACCTCCACTTAGGAGAGATGGAGGTCAGGATAACCCAGGCTCCCGCAGAGAGAGGGAAGGAGTGTATGAGCAGGAGACTCAATTCTGGTAAAAGGCAATGCTAAGTGATGTTTTGCACTGCTTTTATCTTCCTACATCTTTTTTTTCCTTTCTACTTTTCTGCTAAACCAAAGTCTTAGCAAATTCCAAGTGCTTCAGAATAGAGGAAACCTGGTGTCACTCACCAGCAATCCTTTGTCTCCTGTCCCATGATACATCCTGCTCAGAAGAGTCAGTCCTGTCTGGATATTAACAGAGCCCTTGGTTGGTATGGGAGGAGTGGGGCTGCCCTTGGTAGAGTACCCGAGTAACGATTTAGGGGGGGAGTCACAGGAAACACATCTTCATCCAGGGAAGACAACATGGACAGCCTCAACTCTGACATTTTTAGAAATGCCTCCTCTCTGGTTTCAGAGAAAATTATATTGTATATAGATGAGTGTTCATATGACTGCATATGTATGTACATATGGCCAGACTCGGCGAACGCAGGTTTGGGCAGGGCTCTCCCCACGTGGCTGTGCCCTTCCAGCCTGCACAGTGGAGTTTTTAGGTGAGGCACAGCATGCACAGAACTGGCCCCACCGTTTCAGTCCTGAGGTCCATTTGCCACGGTCGAGCGAGCTTGGACAGTGACAGTGAAGTCCTCGGGACTGTCACAGCACCCGGTACTAACCGGGGCTGACCCTGCTGAGCATCCGAGATGTGACGGGATGGGATGGCAGGGAGGCATTGAACTGCCAGGGGACGGTCCCACTGAGACTCAAACTCAGGACCTTGGGATTCAGAGTCCAGAACGCTCTCCATTACACCACGGGACCGCCCTTTTTTATGACTGCATATATGCATGTGCATATACAGGTACATGTATGTATGTGTACATGTAAGTAAATACACAACATGTATGTAGGTGTGTATCTGTAGCTGTTTGTAAGTACATTTGGTTAATGCCTACAAGGCAGGTGTTCAAGTAATATATTTATGTATATATTCATTTTATGTGTGAAGCTGGGCAAGTATGTAGGCAAAATTGGTACTTCAAAATGGTAAATCCTCAAGCAGAGGAAGTTATGGGTTAAACTGATGGCAAATCAAGCAATCAGAAAAATATGACTCTACAGGAGAAAGCTACAATAAAATTTTTAATAGACATTTCACTACTAGAAGTTTACATGATGGAAAGGATCTGTGACCCTAGTTGTGAAAAAAAGGCAGACACGATTAAATACTTTCCTGCCCAACAGGGAATTTGAAGGTTAACACTTCTAAGTCTTGTATAAAACCAAAAGGGAAAAAAAAAAAACAGAAGGAAGGGGTGGATGGAAAGGAGGTATATGGCACACAATAAAAGCGAGAATTTATGAAGCATACAGGGTGATAAGGAGTGTTCAAAATAATCTGGAAAAACTGGATTGCTGCAAGTCCTAACGGCACTTGGAAGCATTTTTGTTCAAAATATGTTGAAAACTAACAAATACTAGTAACATCCTAGGCTCTTACTGGGGGGATATAGGTGAAACTGTTGATAGTGAAGATTTTTGGTGGAGGCTTTTTGATACAGAGAAGGTAGTTGTTTGAATACAGAAAGAAATGGATTTGTGTATTCACACAACATGAGGATAGTAAACAACTTCCTCATCTGTTTGCACACTAAGAAAAGTTTTAACAGCATCTATTAAGCATAAGTATTTTCAGATCAGTAGCCAAGAAAATTTGCATCTCAGAATTATAAAAAATTGGACCGAGGAGGTACCTGGCCCAGTGGAGTTATATATTTAAAAATCCTGGCATACTGGAGAAATCCCAAGACCATGGTAGAGCATGTTGCACCAATGTTCAGAGAGAGAAAGTGAGATGACACCTGACTGCTAGATGGTTCTGTAGTAATAATCATAGGTAAGAGAGCATGAAGTTATTACAAGTCAGCTAGCAGACACTTAGACAATTAAAATAACACTAGTAACTTAGTATTTAAAAAAAAAAGACAAAGAAAACATTGTGAGAAACAAATCTGACTACATTCTTTGACAAAGGAGTACATTCAATTAATGCAAACACTCGTGCAGATTAAACTAACCAAGAAATCTGTAAACTCTGAAGAAAAAATTAATAGTGTATCATCATCTGCGTTAATTATATGCATTAATTCCTAGCTAATAGACAAAAAATCATTGTCCAAAAAGAGCAGCAATTACTGCTGACAGTGTGTGCCTCTCTGAAAGAACTGTGCTGTTTAATACTTGCAACAGGAGATACAACTGTAAAAAGCACCATTGATAAAATTTGCAAATAGCAAGGTCTGTAGCTAAAGGAAAGAGACTCCTTCAGATGAGCACAAGTCACCTGGCCAGCTGAACATACTCAAACAAGAGAAGATGCTTAGTAATATTTGTGGAGTCTCCCTGGGCTCTGGACCACCATGCTGCCTCAATGCTGTTGGTCCATGAATCCGTCTGAGTTGTCTGACCTGTGGGAACACCTAAGAGTGACCGTGGGCAGAGTGTAACTGCTAGTGGAAGCAGCTTTGGCTTGTATCTTTTCCTCTTCATTTTTGATGCATTTGATGGAATAAATTTTTAGCTCCACTTGTTGTCTTCTGTCCATGCACCTGCTGCACCACCCTGTGGAGTCAAGACTCCTGCATGGCTCCAGGGCCAGTGAACAGGCGGGTTCAGCCCACACAGAGGGGGAAGCCACCCAGGACGGGGAACTCCAATGAACCCTTGGTGTCAATATCAGTCCCCTTGCTTCCAGATGCTGCTATTCTGGATCAGGACTCACAGAAGCTTTTTGAACTGCCTGCTGGATGGGGACACACCCAGGTAACAGGTGGGTATGTGACAGATGGCTCCTGTGCAGCCAGCAAGGAAGGACAAGCTGACAAGAGCAGGAACCTCATTGGCAACCACTGGAGAAGTCACTGTCACCTGTGACTGACAATGTGGAGTTGGAAGCCCAGCAAAGCCTGAAGCTGCAACACCCATTGACTGTGCAGCCACCCACAGGGTTTTTTATTATGTTGAAAGCCTGGAGATGGTCCAGAGCAAAATGACAGAACCAATTAGGAAGATTAGAGAACACCTTACGGGGGCACTTTGAGTCATTACTCTGGTCTCACTAAACCAGTATCTCCCAATCACACCACAGAAAATACAGAGTACTGGTGTCACCGTCACCTGCAAAGAAAGGTGAGAATTAACAGCTACAAGTTATGTTTAGGCACATTCAGAGTAGAGTAAGACATGGATGATTGTCCTAGCCATTAGTCAATAAAAGGGATAAATTATCTTTTAATGTCTTCAAATAGGGGTCAGGTTAGTTTTTTCAAGCAGTCCTTTAAGAGTAATTAAAATAGGAAAGTTAATGGCATCAGTTAAAAGAGATACTGGGTCAAATTCCAAGGCCTGTGTTACACATGAAATGGGAGCTGGTGGTTTGTCTGCCTTTTTGGCCCATAAACTGACATGGAGGGAAGGACAAATAATGGGCAGATGGAACAAATGCATTAGGAGTGGCTGTATTCCTCATAAGGAGAAACATACCATGGCACTTCGTTAAAGGTTCAAACAAAAAAGGAGGAGGGTGGGGGAGGAATTTTTCTCTCCCTCCCAACACAAAAGTTTGGGGAGTTGAAGTGCCAGGACTGACAACAAAGGTGTGCTTGATGACTCTAGATTCCAATTTAATGGTGGGGTGGAGGTGAGGAACAGACCGCCAGCACCTGGGAGAGGGAGCAGCTTTTCCTGTGTGCTGGCATCAGTTCGTTTCCAGTGGCTGTGGTGACACGAAGCTGCCTTTTGCTGAGCTGTTGAGCACACCTCCAAGGGAGCTCCTTTTTCTGGCTTGGTTCTTCCTGCTTTCCCCTTTGAACTTCTCTGTGCACCCCTGGGCTTCGGAGGGAGAGGGAGCCTTTTGGATTTGCTGTGGACTCCCTGAAGACCGATTCCAGCTGTAAAGGGTTGCTGAGAACCACCACCCCACTCGCCAACAACTCCCAGCGCCTCCTTCTTTGGACAAAAGGACAAGGTGAGAGAGAGCCTACTCTGCTCCCCCCAAGAACAGGTTCCATCCTGCCCCCCTGTGACTGCTATTACCACGTGAGTCATAAGGCTGGCAACTTTGTCCTTTTTTTTTTTTTTGTCTCTGCCTGGATGAAAACAAAGACTGGAAGCAGACATCGCGGCCAGCCAAGTAGTGACACTGCCACCCACCAGCCCTAAATGTAATTGCACTGACACACACACATTTCTTTGGAGGTTGTTTTTGCTACAGGGAGGCGTGGCTTGGCTTCAGTCTGTTTTATATATATAAAAGTTAAGAACTGTTATCCTCTTCTACACATTTCCTAATTAAAGTTCATTTTCTTTTCCTTAAATTTAAAGAGGGTGTAGTGTTGGTTCTGGAGAAGAAGTTTCCTTCTCTAGTTTAAATACACACTTTGGTTCCCTTTAAACTAGGACACACGTGATTTTGCTTGACGACCTGCTTTCTGATGCTCCCCACCGGAGTCCACAATTACTATGTCCCTGGAGGCCTCAAAGTTTAAATCACAAAAACAAGTAAAGCAGATACCTTAAAGCAGAAAAAGTAATACTTACTGACAAACAATGTGACCTGGTGTTTACAATGCTCTTACATTTTAAATATAAAACACTTATTACAGAAAATGCCACTGAGCCTAAAAGTGCATTAAATATAAACTTGATTGCATTAGAAAGACAATGATAAATAATATTAGATGTTCTGCTTCTCTGAGAGACCTTCCAAGGTCAACTGTGTCGTGGCCAAGTGCCACATGGCATCACTGCCTGGCCATGTGAATTGAGAAGCAGGAATCTGGTCATCATCTGATCAGCTGCTGGGCAGACCAACCCATTATAAGGCATACTGTGTCAATACAATAAATATTAAGTGTGAGTGTTTTAAACTAGCTCTTTGGGAGAGTTGTTTTAAATAAGACGTGAAATTTTATACATCTTTTGTCAACCTGCAAAACATAAGATTAAGTTCTTTGCACTTCAGCAAACAAAGATTACTTAGAGGTGTGGCTGCATTGTACTGCGGATTTGGACAAGCCAAAACTTTTAAGCTCATATTGAAAGAGCAGATATTTTGCAAAGAATAAAGCCAAGCTCAAGATTATAATTTCCCCATAGGGTCCCCTTGTTTGCTTATGCCTCTGCTCATTCAATTTAAGCTGGTAAAATAGATACAGCAGTCTAACCACATGAGTTTATATATGCATTTTGTGAACATAGCTGGAGGTCAGCTGTTATGTGCATTAACTATAGGTAAAGCTTTTAAATAAACTGTGTTTGCTTCAGCCTCACACTATGTCATAGCCACACATTCTGCAGCACTTCCAAAGCAATGATGGACATTGCTTCTCTAGCTCAGGTACCACAGCACAGGCACCTTGCTCAGCTGAAGCCCTGTCCTGGAACACGGCAGACACAGCACATGAGAGGCCACTGTCTACCCTTCAGGTCAGTGTGCCAGCCCTCTCCAGCCACACACCTGCTATCTACATGCCATCAGAATTCAATGCAAGTGGCCCTGTTGTACGGCACCACAGGAAAGACAAGGCTTACCAAGGATCCATTTTGAAACTGTAAAGAGATGCCACTCTTGAAACATGTGAGAATGTTTCCATCCAGCAGGCTTGGCAGACTGGATAGAGCTCTGACCAAACTGGTGTAGGGAAAGGTGTCCCTGCCCATAGCAGGGCTCTGAACTAGGTTATCTTTAAGGTCCCTTTTTTGGAGTCTGAAATGTTACAATACAGCTCTCTACAGTGGGGAAAGCTGTCCTTTAGAAAGCTAGTTTCCACCTTGGGGCCCTATATTCAGGCTGAGAAGCTTCAAACTGTCAGACTCAGCCTCTTGCAGACTCATAGTGAAGTGCCTAACACAGGAATCATTCAAAGCCACCAGGCAATGACAGACAGTATCTCATTCAAGCCTAGATGTAAATTTCTACATTGACAATAGACACAATGCCAACCTTTCCCACATTTCCCCCAACTTCATCAATGGACTGCAAGGAATTACTGCAACCCATTTGGTAGGGGTGCACTGGGACAGAACATCAGGTTCATTCATCCTCTGCAACTGCACATTTCTTCCATATCAGAAGCTTGAAGCAGCAAGTTCCTTGCAAAAGCTTGGTGTCAGGGTCCTCAGTTGTGTCGGCCCAGCCAGCAGCAGGTGGATCACACATAAAAGCAGTGAAAAATGAGTCCAACACAGCTGCAGCTTCTCAAAATCCCACAGATGTCAGGCAGTTCTTCTCAACAGCTGAATACCTCTTTTCATAGAGAAGGTATCTCAGCTATACAATGACTGGTTCTCCTCCCCAGCACTACCTGCAGGAGCACTGCTCTGAGGCATCTCTCTGTGAAGGGTATGAGGTGCTGACCAAAGACACATCCTCTCTAATGCTGCACATTTGCTTTTCTTAGTAACAGCAATCTTGTGCACTGACCACTTTCCCTGATGTGTCCTTCATCTGAACTTCAGTGACATGAGCAATGATAAGGTGCAATGGACAATGAGGTGCCTGTAACACTCCCCACTCTCTGCCTCGCAAAAAAACCCCAAACAAATGAACAACCAACCAACCAAAAAAAACAAAACAAAAAAAAATCACAACCCCCCAAAACCCCAAACAAACTACAAGGAGCAAGAAAGAGGAAATAGGAAAAGGGAAAATGTGAAAAGGTAAAAGAATTGGGCTTTCTTTTCCCAAAGCCTCCAGTTCTATTACAACAACCTCTAACTTTTGCCTCAGACAAAAGCATGGACTTGTGCTTCCTTCCAGAGCCAGATGCGTCACACTAAGGCACTCCAGCTCCTACCCCCTGTCAAAGCATGCTCTTCCTCCCAAGTCCACTGAAAATTCAGCTTCTCCAGCACACAGAATGGTGTGTTCCCATGCATCTCCTTCAATGAGTGATGACTAGATGATGGAAAATGGCAGATGCCCCCTCTGGAAGAAAATTAAGTGAGAAGCTCAAAAAGCCCATCTGGAGTAGAGAGGGTTGATTTCAGCCTCCATGACCAGCTTCTGTCTCTCCAGAAGAAACAGAAGAGAAATGAGGACCATACCCACCCACATCCCCAGGCAGATGCAATGGTTGCAGCACTGGGAGCTCCTTCTCCTGAATCAGGAAAGAAGAAAGGAGAGGGCTCCCAGCAGCAGCTTCATTTCTGGTGCTGACAGAAACACAGCCCTCTGTCACTGCTGGTGTCCCCTTCCTCAGCAGCTGGGTCAATGTGCCTGGACCACAACATCCCGCTTGTCCTGCAGCAAGAACCAAACACTCCACACGTCCCAGGTGACTCCAGGAAACATGCATGCATCCAAATCCTCAGGAGGTGGATCAGAGCACACATCTCCTTCAGGCTGGCAGATGATGGTATCGATTTCACAGCCTGCTGGAGATATAAGTATCCTGGAGTGGTGTGCCAGGCTGCTCCAGATCCTCTTAGACTCTAACTGTACTTACTTCTTATCTTTTAATTCATGTTATATTCATCCAAAGCCCAAATAAGTCCCAGAAACCCTTCCACCACCTGCCTCTTGCCAAACTGTCCACCTGCAGGGGCATCACATTCCCCCCTTTCCCCTCCTCAGGTACCAAGCTGGCAGTAAACATGCTGCTCAGAGCAGTTCAGCTATCTTATTCCTGAGATCCTTTAAGACTCTTGGACAAATGCCATTGCTCCCAGCAAGTTGTTACTGTTCACTTTGTCATTGTGTTGAACAGCCATTTCCACAGCCGCCTCAATTTCAGACATGTTCATTGGCAAACCCCACCCTGCTGAAGAATGGGTTATACCGCGCTGATCTCCTCACTCAATGCTCAACTCAGAGGTGTCTGCAACAGCCTTACCTCTGCTGTGCGCTCCTCGCACAGCCTTATCACCACTTTGCCCTCAGAACACCTGGCACGGGCCTCATGTTTCAAGAGAGGTCTAATACTAGTTTTGATTCCATTTCCTAGTTGTTCCTTGAAGCTTTGTTTGACCCGACTTGCTGCCTTTCTATACGCAACATGCCAAAGTTTACATCCTTCTCTAATCTTCCAGTTGTAGATAATTCTGACTTTTTTTGACAGATGCTTCTTTTGCAACTTCCCTTACCCCTCTTGACACAGGAAGGATTTTTGATTTTTTGATTTTCACGTTTTATAGATTTTAGGAACACAGTAGCTGTAGCAAAGTAGATCTAGTGTGTTAGTATTTCTAGCAGCTTAAGTTTAATGTCTTTCTATCACTGTCCCAGAACAGTGACCTCAAATTCCTCAGCTGTTTAGTCTTTTTTTAAAGGTAGATGGTTGAAGAATATCAAAAGGAGACATAAACACGGGGCAGAGTGACACAGAAGTCAGAACATTGGAAGAACTCCAGGAGCCTGAGGAAGAGGAGAACTGATGGGGTCTCACCGACCCCAGGCTCAAATCCTGAGAGGGTGCAACAGGGGTGGGACCAGGGTGGGAAAAAGGTTGAACTGGAAATGTGTAAAGTAATGATTGGATGGATTATATTATAAAAGCCATGGAAATTAGAGCTTGCCCCCACGCGTGTCGATGTATTCCTGGGTGAATCTGGGTGCTCATTAAAGTCACTACCCTCTTATCTCCCACCAAAATTTGGCTTGGAGTCTTTTTACAGACTTTTCAGGCATCCCTCTGAACACTGGTTTATGTATCCCACAGGAAAGGTGTTCACCCCATTTTTCATGAGCATGCCCAATCAGTAAGGATGGCAAAGGGTCATAGAGAGTGAATTCCATTGATGAAAATGAAAATACAAAAAGGTGCAGCAAAGGAAGGAAAAATGACTGCAAAGGCAGGAAAAGCAATATGTCACTGTTTTAAGAGTTTGTGGATTAAACACAGCCTCCTATGTTGCAAACTGCTTTACATGTGTCATCTTCTGGGAGATATATGACTTGCCAGCACGTATTTCAGTGTCACTGGGCACATCCGGGTGCAGTTCCAGTGCATGGGTTTCTTCTCTTTTTTTTTTTTAGTTCGTTTAGTACTGTTCCTCCCAGTCATCTCCCTCTAATTCCACTGTTTTCAACCATATTTTTTACCATTTTCTCCCATTTTCAAACACTTCTGAAGTCACAGGTTTGTTTAGTATTGATTTCTTTATGAATTGCTCTTTTTCCCTTCATTTTGACTTTTGTACATACCTAAATCATCCTCACAGACCTGCCCTCCCATGAAATGCCATCAAGATCTTATTAAGTGCTTAGCACAAAAGATCAATTGCCTCAGCTGATAAATATGCAAAGCCTCATACCAGAAGGCAAATACTTTGAAGATTCTTTACTGGCAGAGGATTTGGAAGGCAAAAGTCCCTGGACTCCTAGAAGTGGACTGTTTCTCAAGGTACAGGGTAAGACTGTTTCTCTGAAAAAGAACCTCTGTTCCTTACTTGATGAAAAACCCTTCCTGACCTCCCAATTTGCCCAGGAGTATAAACTTTTTGATATGTGAGATTTATCTGAAACAGCTGCAGTCTTGATATAGACTTAAAAGAAAGAGTGACAGAATGGGACAGAATGGGATGAAATCTCACTCCTCAGAATCACTAGAAGTGATCACATGACTTGATCAAGATTCATGTTTTGTTGGCCAACCTTTTCTGCTTAAAAGAAAGGATGAAAAGAAAAAAAAGAACAAAAAAAAGATAATAATCCAAACATTCCGGTCCTACAGAGAATAAATCCCAGATTACTTTACTATAAAAAGCAAGGCAACACCAAAAGGTAGTCTGTTACCTACTCCTTAACCTGAATTCATCAAGCTACATCTTGAAAAAAGAATAGGCTCTTTCCCTCATGGACTATTCCAGAACTTTCAGACCATTTCCAGACCATTCCATCACTGCTAGCCTGAAATCTCTGGGGGAAGACACAAAACCTCTCAAGCAGACAGATGAACTGAACACATCGGAATAATTGAAAGGGAGACAGGAAAGGGAGGTGATGCTGCCTTCTCCTTTTGAGAAGGGTGTGGTGGAAAGGGCCCCATTAAGCCACTTGGCTATAAAATCTGGCCTTACCCATAAAAGAAATGGCATTTATAGATGAACTTTTCTTCTTAAGGGCTTAATTCCATTTGGATTCCCTTTTAAGGCTTATATTGCAGAGAAGGAGAGATCACCACCACCAGAGAGGAGCCAAGAAGCAGAAGTAAACATGAAACCACCGGGATGGGAGTGACTGAGGGAGGGCATTTGGAGAATTTCATGAGGCAGTGTAAAAATCAAGTTAAACATAAGCAAGTTTGCCCTGTGGTCAGTTCTCATGAAGCTGCAGGCAGACAGCAGCCAGCACCTGTGTCCATCAGGCTGTGCCATGCCGGGTGCTGCCCTGGGCTCACAGGGGACCAGCCCCAGAGCTGGGATCTCTGTTGGCTGTGGAGCAGCACCTGCCGGAAGAAAAACTGGTCTGAGGTGGCTGCTTCTGCCTCCAATCTCCAGGAACCGGCAGGAGAGATCATGAAAGGGGTGGGGATAGGGGCCCAGGGAGTCAGGTAGCTGCGATAATGGTTATATTGTTAGGGCTGGAATGAGGAAATTAAAGACTTCAGCTGGGGAGAGCAGGGGAGGGTGGGGGGACTTCAAGGAGGCTCCATTGTGATCACCCGCTTACTAATTGCCCAAGACAAAGCAGATGGAGAAATCAGTCCTATAACTTTGCTCGCTGCTTTTGCAGACCGGACTGCCCACCCAGCTTCCAGATGGGTGTTAGCTTAGCTGTGCTAGTGGGCAGGAATTTTCAAATGGCCATTTCCACGCTTGGTCCCACTGAAGTAGGACCAGACTGAGATCGGTATCTGAGGAGCTGTCAATCTGGCTAAGAGATCCTACATGAGGGAACATGCAGCAAAGGAAAAGCTTGAAGGCCCATTCTTAGTGCTTGGTGATTCCCTCACAGAGGACGACAGGTCACAAGGAGCAAGGATGGCAGCTGACTTGGACACAAAGCAGAATGGCTAAAGGGTCTGTCTCACTGGGCTTCTTCAGCACCCTGCTTGATTCACCATTTCCAGGGAGCAATATCCCTCATTCTGCAATACAGACAACAGATGAGAGTAGTCTACATTTTTCAGAAGCTAATTCAGGTTTTCCAGCTGAGGCAGAACATGAGTAGCAGCTACCCAAGCTCTCCTCCAGGCTTTGTGCTGCATTACAGCATGCAAGCAGCAACAAAGAGGATCCACCTGAGCCTCCTGGGATCTGCTCATGTTGACTTCATTCTCCTAGGAAGAGAGACTGGGTTTCCTCCTCACCGTTTGTAGGAGGATTTTCTCAGTCCTACAATATCATATTCCTGACTCTACCCAGTAGTATCTCATCTTTCATGCTGAAAAGATAGGAATAACACACATTGCTTCAGTTTTCCCCCAGGACTTCCTTTTGCTTCACCAGAATGGCTTTCTGCAGTCACTCTGCTCCTACAAAGTAAAACAATAAATGTATTGAAAATCAGTCTCCTTGGGACACGAAGGAGTGGAAGTATGGACATGGACGTGCTCTTGATGCTGTGGTATCAGTGATTATTTGGGATAGACACCACTGTTTCCCAGTAAGTTACATCAGCAGCAAGGCAGAAGGCATTCAACAGCCCATTAGATTAGTTTGCAAATCCCTGATGGGTTTTTAATAACGACCCTCTTTAGCGATCACCATCTCTGCCTCAAGGGAGTCCATGTTACCCAGACAAATATCTTCCTGCTGAAGACAACAATAGTGCAATGTGTAACCTCACGTTTATCCATCTTTATCACCTACTGTGCTGGTGCTTCTTTGGCCAAACACTTAAACTTATAGCAACATGCATGATACTGTTCCTTGATTGTGTTGCTAGTTTTAATGCAGAAAAATACAAGCAGGGTAGATAATCGAGAAACAATTCAGAAATAATCAGTGGCTTCTGCCTTGCAGCAGAAGGAAAATACAGTATCATATACACATATACAAAAAAATTTAAACTGATCAAAGGTCTATCAAGTAGTTCAAAAACATGTATAATTTGTTACACTTGGGATCCATACCAGATAGGGACAGCCTTCTTTTTTTTTCCCACCACAGTAGCAGTGTGTTGAAGAGAAGTTTGTTCTATTTTAAAACGTTGTGTGTACTACTGATCATTATCACATTCCTACCTGGACAGATAATAGATGTAGGTGGTAAGGAAACATTTGAAATTTGGTGCCATAAAAAATGATTCATGTTTACTCAAAGGTTGTTCAGTAGCAATAAAGAGCAATCATGCATTCAGCTTGTGAAGATGTAATATACAGAAGCACTGCCCAGAACAACAAGGCGCTTCCCATTTCATAAGAGAAGGAACTAGTGACAAGGATCTTTTCAGTATAAAGCTCTTTGGATTTAAAATGTTATTAGAGGTGGAGTAAAGACTATGAATCAAAACTTCCACTGTAGTGCCTGATGGAAGATCATTCATCCTAATGCAAGACTCAGGATTTCAGAAGACAAATTATCCCATAATTGCTGAGCCTGAATGGGAGTGAGGGCAATAACCATCAGTGTCAAAACCAGTTCCATCAGGTGTGACTCACCTTGATAGGTCAATACATGGAAATATCCAGAAAGTTGTGGATGGACAAAATGCTAAGAAGACTCCTGTCTGATGGAAGCTTGAGGCAGGAGTATGCACAATCACCTAAATTATCAAAAGGAGTTGCTTTTGCAAACTGCACTAATAATTCCATGCCACTATCTTCTGTTAGAGTGAAGCATGCCTGAGGGAAAAGGTATCAGTTATGACTGACAATTTGAGTCACAAGATGGTTACTTTAGTGATCCAGTTCATGTACACATTGGGAAAAAAAGTAGCAGAGAAGCTGGAAAGATGTAAGTAATTAAAAATCAACCCTGAAGAGTTAGCGAATTCTCATCTTCTAATGGAGATTTGAGACTGGAGCTGAGCTGGCAACCGGAGATTTGTTGTTTGCATTGTTTCTGAAGTATTTGGAGAATCAAGTGGTAGCTGTGTATGTAGCAATGTTAAAAATTAATTTTTTGTTCCTTTAAGCATTGGCAATCAATCTGCAGCACACGGGAACGCAAGGACTTTTACAAAGCCATAGCCAAAGCGTGATATTCACATGACTGAAGCTACTGGAAGTCACCTCAGGGCTGATACGTGCTCTCAGGTGTGCCACAACAGCAGATAATGCACGACAGCCTGAGCAGCTCACTGGCGTGAGAAAGAGGGAAAGGGGAATTGCTTGGATCACGGTTGCCATGGCCACTGGAAATGGTGAAAGAGCCAGTAAGTGTCTTTTTAATTCTTAAAAAAAATAGACAACAATTTGAAAAATCAATATGTACTTAGATATGTATGTAGAGATACACAGATATATGATGTATATCATATGCACATATAAAAATGAAACATACAAAACATGCACCCATGCCCTTATTAACTGCTATTCACGTTCAAAACAGCAAAGGCCAAAAGTTCTCCCAAACAACATAGTGATGGAAATTGTCAGCCATGACAAAATGTTGAGGAAAGTGCTTTAGACTATCATTCAGATACAGCAAATCAGTCCATATGTTTGTTTTCAATTATTCCTCAAGACAAATGAAATCAAAAACAGTTACCTCTGTCTCCCACCAGCAAAAAGGACCATGTTTATTAACTCATTTTCTGACAATGTAAAAAAGACAATTTAAAACCCTTTTAAATGCTGTAGAAATCAGAGAATGCCTAACTAACTGCTCCCAGAATTACTTGTAGTTGCTTTGTGGGTACTGCTAACTTCAATGAGTATAAAAGGTGCATTTTCAGGGGCAAAACAATTTTTGTCATTCCAGTAAGACAGAGTTACAATTCCAATACGAGAGAGACAGTTTTGAAGGACTAGTCTGTTAGTGTAACTAACTTCAGGAACTTATCATAAAGTAAGTCAAACAAGTTGCTCTCTGTGAAGTGACTGGATTGTAGCTCTATAGGTTATACTGGTAATTCTAAGCATTGATGCTGCATAACTGTCAGTATCCAGGTCTGTCTGAGTGCATAAAACACACAAGTGGCACAAGTCAGAAGAGCTCACATGCCTCCACCAAATGAGATCCCCTACTGGCACTGTCCAAGATGGGATTTGGAGCTGCATAAACCATCAGTCCAATCCAGAAGGATACTCCTACTCATAGAATGGTTCAGGTTGGAAGGAACCTTAAAGATCATCTAGTTCCAACCTCCCTGCAATGGGCAGGGATACCTTCCACTCGACCATGTTGCAAAGCCCCATCCAACCTGGCCTTGAACACTTCCCAAGGATGGGCCATCCACAGTTTCTCTGGGCAACCTGTTCCAGCGTCTCATCATCCTCACAGTGAAGAATATCTTGCTAATATATAATCTAAACCTATCCTCTTTCAGTCTGAAGCCATTACCCCTTGTCATGTCACTACATGCCCTGATAAGTCCCTCCCCAGCTCTCCTGTAGCCCCGTTAGGTACACGAAGGCTCTGGTAAGATCTCTCTGCAGCCTTTGCTTCTTGTCAAAGAACAACCCCAACTCTCTCCTCTCAGTCTGTCACCAGAGGTACTCCAGCCCTCTGATCATCTTCATGGCCTCCTCTGGACTCCTACTCCTTTCAACAGGACTACATTATTCCTATGTAGGGGGTCCCAGAAATGGACACAGTAATGCTCTGAGGAAGCTGCTTTGTAATAGGCATTTGATACAGTATTAGTTCATTCCTCTCATCCCTACCACTTTTTGCAGCTTTCACCCTTGATGAAAATTCAAAAATAAGTTACTGGAGATACAATTAAGCTTAGAACTGCAGGAGAAACAATGCTTTTGCTTTGCATTGGTTTTTGTCACAGAATGGAGCAAGCGGAAAGCTCCAAGTTGTGGCTGAAGGCTTGTTAGAAGCACCTGTCACAAGGTTGTTCCTGGCAGGCTGTCGCTTAACTGCTGGCCTCAAAGTGTACTGCTTGCCCTTTTTAAGCATGGTATTTTGCAATATGAAGAAGTGAAAGCGGCTGCGTATTTTGAGTCACTAACCAAACCACAGAAAACTCCAATAAGGATTGAAATTCAGTAACAGAACACTCTGCACAAGGACTCATCTGAAGGAGGTATCCAGAAAGGAAAGAAAGAAGTGAAAACTTCAGAGAGAACTAGTTTAAGAGAAAGCCAGTTGGGAGAAAAGATCGGTAAAGAACTTGCATGACTCCAATGATAGGGAGTGTTAGAGACTTCTGGTCACGTCTGGCTACTGGTGCTCATTACCGTGGATCGAGGACACACTGGAAGGGTTTGGGTAATGCCGGGAGGCCTTAATTTCCCAAGCACAAATCAGTGAAACAAGTTCCTACTCATGGCTGGGCCAAGTAGCTCTGGATATGAAAGACGTCTTTAGTTAAAAAACCAGCAAGGGCGATGCGGTAACTTACGTGTATCACCGACTGGTTCCCCGCCTTCTCTGTCCCAGCCCCATCCCCTTCGCAGCTCTCACCCAAAACTCTCGACTTTGCCCTTGGAAAGCACAATTTGGCTACGAAAGCCACTCAGGAGCTCTCACCGCCGGTCGGGTCCCGCCGGCCCTGGAGGGCCGTGGGGGTGTTCCCGGCCGGCCGGCGCTGCCTGCGGCTGCCGCGGGGACCGGCGCTGCCAACTTTCTTTCTGCATCGCTTCGGCTCTCTGGGACGCCGCGTCCCCGCCAGAGGGGGTGGAGGAGGAGGAGGAGGAGGTTCAGGCTGTTCGGCAGCCGTACCTGGCCAGGGCTGGGCTCCCCTCCGGGGACACCGGGAGGGCTCTGCTGCCCGCCGGCAGCGCCGCGGCCGCGCCTTGACCCCCGTCGGCACCGCCAAGGTCACTGCCCCGACGTGTGCCCGGTCCCCCGGTCGCCCACACTTGAGAGCTTAGAGAGGCTTTTCTTCCCCAGGAGAGGCGCCCGGGGGAAGGGGAAGGGGCAGGAGGGGGCAGGCAGGAGGGACAGGCAGGAGGGGCGGGGAGAGGCTGGCAGGGCAGGAGCCGGGCGGGGTGCTGGCTCCAACTGGAAAGGAACCGGTCCCAGCCCAGCCGGAGAGGCTGCGGGAGAGCCGGCAGCGCCTGGGGAGAGCACATCGGCTCCAGCTCCAGCCCTGGCCCCTGCTCCAGCCCCGGGCCGAGCACCGCCGCCCGCCATGGGCACCGCTCCTCGCGTCAGTGCCGCGGCCCCGGCGGGGCGGGCGGGGGCGCCGCCGCGGGAGGGACGCGGGGGCTGCGCGGGGAAGGAGGATCTACCCCGTGTCACGGGTGGGAGGGAGACCTGCAGCCTGGGATGGGGCTCAGGGAGTAGGGGGTGAAAGCCCCGAGGTTTGGGGAAGGTGGTGATGCAGAACCAGTTTCTGCACCGGGCATGGCGTCCCGGAGCCACGGTCTTACAGGGCGACCTACTAATTCTGAGTTTATGCTGTAGGGTGGGTCTGTGAAGGCAGGGAAGATGCCAGAAGGGGAAAAAACGAGACAGTGTAAGCAAGAAGAGGAACAGCAGCAGAAGGAAGAGCAGCGGGAGGGTCTCATCGAATTCTACAGTTCCTACCAGGAGCTATTCCAGTTTTTCTGCAGCAACACAACCATCCATGGGGCTATCCGCCTCGTGTGCTCCAAAAAGAATAAGATGAAGACAGCCTTCTGGTCCGTTCTCTTCTTTCTCACCTTTGGCTTAATGTACTGGCAGTTTGGTATCCTCTACAGGGAGTACTTCAGTTATCCTGTCAACCTCAACCTCAACTTGAACTCTGACAGGCTGACTTTCCCAGCTGTGACGCTGTGCACCCTCAATCCATACAGGTAAGAAAGACTTCCAGAGCTGTTGACTGCCTTGACTTCAACGGGTGTAGGATAAAAGCACGTACTCTTGTTCTCCTCAAGGTCCTTGAGGGGCCATTTCAGTAGCCATGCCGGTGGAAATAACGCTTTTCACAGGCCTTTGCTGCTGCAGGGCATTCACAGCAAGGCATGTTAGTTTAGGCAGCTCTGCTTGGTGGTGTATGTGGGCAGGCTGCAATATAAACTGCCACGGGGCTAAAGAAGATTTACTTTTCTCCTACAAAGACGATAGCCTCCAGCAAGGGGTGAGATTTACAGCTGGTGGCAGGAATGTCCAGAATCACCCCAGCAAACTTTGCTGAATGTTTTATTCAGAGCTGTTTATGTGCATCCATCCCTGAAACTGAAAGTCTTCTCTCCCCCCTGTATAGATACAGCGCCATCCGAAAGAAGCTGGATGAGCTGGACCAAATCACCCACCAGACACTGCTAGACCTTTATGACTACAACATGTCTCTGCCACAAAGCGACTGGTCCACTCTCTCTACACAAAAGCGTAGCTCAAGGAGCCTGCTCCATCAAGTCCAACGCCATCCACTGCGAAGGCAGAAGCGGGATAACTTAGTCAACTTGCCAGAGAACAGTCCCTCAGTGGACAAGAACGACTGGAAAATTGGCTTTGTTCTGGTGAGATCCCTAGATATCCTGTGCCCTACCCACTCCCGTCTCTGCCTAGCTACTTCTGTCTTGTTAGACCCTTGGCCATGCCTTTCCCTCTGTAGAAGTCCTATTAATCTGCACTGGCTTTTCCTAACAACAGATAAAGGTAGAGCTGAATCCTTTGCCCAATGCAATCCTGCTCCCCAAGTCCTGTTCCTGTCCGCGCAAGCCCCAGGGGACTTGTCCACATCAGTGTCCATCTTTTCCTACATACAGCAGAGAAACTTTGTCCTTCTTGAAGGCTACATCAGCCTTGCAGTTGCTTTGGAGAGCAGTTTATCAGCATCAACTGCTGCATTGCCCAGTAATTCAAAGGGGTAAAGTATTTGATGGTCCTGGGTCGTCTGAAGTGCGGTCATGATCGCATTTGCTTCTAGTAGCAGCTTCCTCGCCCTAGGGTACCTGCGTTTGCATTTAAAAAGACACAGAATGACTGAAGCCAATCACTTGCCAGTTAACTGAGTTCCCACAGGATCACAAAGGTTTTTCTGGACACACCCGGAGGGAAGGGCTCCCCACTAAAGAATTTAAAGCTCCTGGTTTTATACCAGGTAGAATTTATGTGCAGATCATCTTGCACACCTCACCGAGACTTGCTGTTTCCTGGGTTATACTCAGCCTTGCTTATTCACCTGGTTTTTCCCTTCCACCAACGAACTGCCCTGGGTTTGCTTTTTCCCATCCCGCTGATCTTTTTGTCAAGCACAGGAGCCCTGTGGAGCTCTTCCACTCCCTCAGCCATCTCCTGCCTGTGCTGAGGGAGAACAGCTCTTCCACAGACACAGCCTCACCTCCTGGACAAGACTTCTCTGACATAGCTGGTTTTCTCCTTCTCTTCTTAACAGTGCAGTGAAAACAACAAGGACTGTTTCCATCAGGCCTACTCCTCAGGAGTGGATGCCGTGAGGGAGTGGTACAGCTTTCACTATATCAATATCCTGGCACAGGTGCCTGATGCAAAAGCCCTGGATGAGTCTGACTTTGAGAATTTCATCTATGCTTGCCGCTTCAATGAAGCAACATGTGACAAGGCGTAAGTAGTGGAAACATCCCACCAGGTCTTCCTGAAAACACTCATTTTGTGCCTGGCGTCAAGGGGAACCAAGGAACCCACATCAGAGAACCTCTTTTCCAAGGTGGGATCATTCCTTGTTCAGTTCTATTGTCTCAAATTATGTTTCTTGACTCTTCTGTGTGAGTTGTGCATATCAGGGTGACAGTTTCTATGACCTGAAACTATGAACCTCCAAGGATCTTTTTGCCTTTTCCTAGGTTTCACACAAGTGAAATAGTTCCACTGGTACAAACACCAGAATGAGTACCAATGTACAGTGTAGAAGTATTTTTATTCTACTCTCTACAGTCGTAAAGTGGTATATATCAGTCCACAAACAGGAAGAGGAGGGAAGAGAATTGATGCAAAAAGAGAGTAGAAAATATTCGACTTTTCTCCTGCTATTATTTGTCAAAAAAAGAGGTAGGGGAGGTAGTGGAATGACACCATCAGCAAGGGAGGAAAAGGGATTGGAAGAGCTATTCTTCAGTATTAGGAAGATACTACAGTATTTGCTAGTACTGCTAAAACCCATTTGGGCTCTCAAGCAGTATGAAAAACGTGATGTAAAAATCTGTCCAGCTCCAGGACATTTTTTACAGCACATTTTAATTGCTTTTCCCTGCTCAGGTGAGTTTACACAACAAATACTGCCCATCTGCTGTGAGCCCCTCTCCCTGCTGATGGAAAACAGAGTTGTTCCTTTCAGAAAGCCCTTCCCCTTGGTCTCACAGCCCTTCTCACACCGTGTGAATGTTTCTGTTGCCCTCTTAGGAATTACACTCACTTTCACCATCCCCTGTATGGGAACTGCTATACTTTTAATGACAACAGCAGCAGCCTGTGGACATCTTCGCTGCCTGGGATCAATAATGGTGGGTGAGAGGCACTCTTTGGTGAGTAAGGAGTACATCTTACCTCTGTTTTTCCTTGAAGTTCTGGGCATCCTGCTGTGCTTAATACCGGTGGTGGCAGATTGCAGCCCTGTTCTGTCTTTCTGTCTTGCCCAAGCTGGTTTTGCCCATGTGGGGACAGCTGTTTTGTGGACATGGCTGTCCCTCACTGCTGCCCACTGAACTCTCTTTCCCTCATCAGTGCCTAATCTTTATGTTCATTGCTCCCTCTGGATTTGTGCTGGCCCTTCCTGAAATGGGCCCCTCCTGTTGCGCGATAGTGCTGTGCTCCTGAGAGCCTTGTCTCCACTACCTCCTCCTCAATTTTCCTCTTTCCAGCAGCTGATCTGCTTATGTTCCTAAACCCCATGAAACCTCTTGAGGCCAAATCTTCAGGCTTTTCTTGCCCCTGACTCTTCAGTCTCTCCATGAAATCTCTCTCAGTTCCTAGTTCTGCTTTCCTAAACCACAGTAATGAAATCCAGTTTTCTCTGGCCTCTTATGGCACCTCCAGCTTTGTCTCTGGCCTCCCTCCAGCCACCCTTTGTTGCTGCGAAGCTTTGGTGCAGCCCTGGTCTATGTCTGTCTGTTCCTTTATCTTTTACAGACTCACTTCTAACCATTCTGCTCTCCCTACTCTCCCGCACCACAGCCAGCCATGACCTCCCTTGCTCTCTGACATTCCCTCAGGTCTCTCTCTGGTGGTGCGCACAGAACAGAATGATTTCATCCCTCTGCTGTCCACGGTGACAGGAGCCAGGGTCATGGTCCACGATCAGAATGAGCCAGCCTTCATGGATGATGGCGGTTTCAACGTGCGTCCTGGTATCGAGACCTCCATCAGTATGAGAAAGGTGAGAAAGCAGCAGGGGTAAGAGCTGTGGATGTGAGGTTATGGGGAACTTTAACTTGGTGGGTAGATACAGATGGGTTGTCGTGGTCCCAGTGTGTGTTTAAGGGAGGGGATGAATCACATGGAGTGAAGGGAAAGGAAGGAGAGGAGCTTACTGGACTAGACAAGAAGCATTTGGCTGCATTTTATCAGTGAAAAATGAAATGGAGGTATCCCAAGGAAAGCATAAAGAGCAGATACTGATGGACAAGCAGTGCATGGCATGGAAGCTCAGAAAGAGGACAGCAAATGACATTTTGCTATTCCAGGAGATGACTGTGCGTCTTGGGGGCAGTTACAGTGATTGCACAGAGGATGGCAGTGACGTGCCAGTGCAAAATCTGTACTCATCCCGCTACACCGAACAGGTAACTCTCTGTCACTGGCCCTATGCCAGCTTGTTTCCCTACTTTTTCAGTCCCCTAAGAGCCATAGTTGTCCACAGGCTCTGTTAATAGTAGAATGCGATACAGGCTGCTGTGGGTTTGGTTTCCTTGTTCATTGTTCTCCACCTTATGTGCCTCCCAGGTCTGCATTCGCTCCTGCTTTCAGCTGAACATGGTTGAGCGCTGTGGCTGTGCATATTATTTCTATCCCTTACCCGAAGGAGCAGAGTACTGTGACTACACTAAGCACGTATCCTGGGGTAAGTGGACAATAAAGGAACAATAAAGTTCATGCCCACCTGAACCTATTTGGTCCACCCCATGTCCCAGTACATCTTACTGTTTTCAGTGAGCTTCCTAGGGGGAACATCCAAAAGATACTTGTCTTGGATGGTTATTCCCTTGGAGCTTGTGGAAGGAAACCGGTGGATTCCCATGTCACACATCACCTTGTATATAAATATACTGTGAGCTTACCTGGATTTACTTTCTCTGCTGTTCAGGCTACTGCTATTACAAACTCCTGGCTGAATTCAAAGCTGATGTGCTGGGCTGTTTCCACAAATGTCGGAAACCTTGCAAGTAAGTTTGATCATCAGTCTCTCAGGAAGACTGGAAATTCTTTATTCCTGTAAGTGTTGGAAAGCATTCACTGGCCAGGGCAAAAGCTTGAGTCAATAGCTGAGCTGCCATCCAAAATGGTGTTTCTCCCATCAGGAAGCCAAAATAACTGAGGAGCATCAGGGCTGGTTTAGGGGTGAGCTCCCAAGGACTGTGCATTCTGCACAGAGGGAAGTGGGCAGAAGTTCAACATGAGAGGGAATCTCCAGGTGTGCCTGGGAATGACAAGACCTGGGCCTGTGGCTCCTGCAGCTTCAACAGCTAACACAGCCTCTTGTCTTCCAGAATGACACAATACCAGCTGTCAGCTGGATACTCTCGCTGGCCTTCTGCTGTCTCAGAGGTAAGGAGAGGGTGTCCTAGCTCCCCAGCTCTGCTCCCACCTCCTGTTTAGTCCTTCCTCAACTGGTACTTAACCTACAGGAGGCGACTGCGATCATGTAACACAATTTATTGCACTTTAATTTCAGGACTGGGTTTTTTACATGCTTTCACAACAGAACAAATACAATATCACATCCAAGAGGTAAGACCAAACCAGGAACCATCCCAGTGGTGTGTGTGTTTTGGGAGTGTCAGAGTTAATAAATCACTGATGGGAGGAGATCAGGCGTGGAACCTGTGGACAAGGCCAGTGGATTTGAGTCAGAGTAGATATATTCTGAGACTTCAACAAGGGCTGGGGATTCAACTGAAAAATTTGAAAGGCATCAGATGCTGGTATGAAAATAGTAAGCCCAAGGCACCTGCTGTGTGGTCTGGAATCACAGTATGTGTACGTGGAAGAGTGGAAGGAGAACCGTGCAAGAACTTTTGCCACCAACACTGGGTTTCACAGTGCAGTCTCAGAAGTGCCCTGTAAGTACCAAAGATTATATTTGGTGCTGCATGAGAGAACTGTGGAGCTGGTGAAAAGCCTCTTGGTGGTATGTGTGGGAGAAGAATGGGGGCAGAAGCGAACAGAGAAGAAAATTACACTTGGTGGAGAAATGCAGGGATTGATGAGGTAGGGTTACTGAGCCTCATTTTTCATTTACAGGAATGGAGTTGCCAAAGTGAATATCTTTTTTGAGGAGTGGAACTACAAGACCAATGGGGAGTCTCCAGCCTTCACGGTACACACTTTATTACTACATCTTCTCTTGCCACTCATTCCCCTCCAATGTCCCTTCACAGTAGCACATGTTTGTTCCAGCAGCATTGCTGGCTATCCTCTTTTCCTGTGGCACAATAAGGGAAACCCCCCAGCACCACAGGGACACTGCTGATGGGAACAGACAGGGAGGCAAAAGTCTTGAATGAGGGCTGTCCTCACTGCTCTTTCTCCATCTCTTGCAGGTAGTGACTCTGCTGTCCCAGCTTGGGAACCAGTGGAGTCTCTGGTTTGGATCCTCTGTCCTGTCTGTGATGGAGCTTGCAGAGCTGATTCTGGATTTCATTGCCATCACCTTTATCTTGTCCTTCCGCTGGTTCCGCTCCCGGCAGAAGCTCTCTCCACCAGGACCCTCTCCAAACACTCATGATAACACTAATTTCCAGGATGAGCCACCAGCTGTTGGTGCTCCACACCGCTTCACTGTTGAGGCTGTAGTGACCACACTGCCATCCTACAACAGCCTGGAACCACGTGGGCCGAGCAGGGATGGTGAGGTGGGACACGAGTGAGGCAGCAGCTTATGCCACTATTCAGACAGGTGGCAATTGGGGCAAAGGCTGCACACGTTGTCTGTAGGACCTGCATTTCCTTCTTTCTGGGGTGCTGCACCTGGACCATAGCCGAAGACTGCTCTGTGGTGGGCCTGGGTTCATTGCTTTCACTACTGCAGGTGAATTCTTCAGTCTCATAAAACACTACTGCTCCGGGGATCACCAGGGATGACAGCTGATCAAATATATGTATGGTGATGTCCTCCTGATTTCCTTACACTCTGCATGCCTACACATGCGTGCAAGCTTGCTTTTTCCTGCAACAAGGATGCTGCCACAGTTCTGGTCTGTCATTAATTAAAGAGGTTTGGCAGGTGTGACTCGCCTCCTCTGTGGTATGACAAGGGACAGGAATGAAGCCTCAACTGAGATACTAATCTCTCAACATGCTGAGCTTTTTTAAGCTTTCCCTAAGGTTGGAAACTGGTTGCTTTTTCCTTGTTGTTAATATCCATCTCTGATCCCAAGACTATGCCACCCACCCTCTTCTCCCCCCGAAGAGAGGCTACTTGAGCCACTGGCATGATCTCAATCATTCCTATGCACAGTTCTCTGGAGAGGTGGTTGACTTGCTACCACTCCCAGGTCCAGGACAAAACACCTCTGGCAGAGTAAGGTTTTCCTTTTCAAGCTGCCTGTGTTATGTTGCACTGGTAGATCTTAGGAGTACAGTCCCCTTTCCTTGTGATACACATGTACATCCAGCTATTTGATTGTTTTCCAACAGGTCCAGGATAAATTGATCCCTACATTTGCTTGGCCTTCATGAGGGGAAAAAAAGAGAGCTTGGCAGGATTATGCACACTGTCAAAAAATCCCACGCAGTACCTCTGCTGCCATGGGATCCTGCAACAGATCAGAACAGCACAGGTTCTACAGTGCCTGTTCTGCTTGACTCATCCCTTCTCCAGCCCACAGAGACTTTACTGAGGCTCTTCTTCCCAAGTGAAGCACAGGAGAATATTGCAGTCTTTAATCAAAAGTCCTTCCAGGGAAGCCTCGGCCTATTCTATTGGACCACATAGGCAAATATGGTCCTCTCCTCAGGAACTAATTTAGGGATCTTTGTATAAGAGAACATATCCTATTTCTTGTAGTAAACTTGCCACACTCTTTTCTTACAAATACTCAGACTTCTGCTGCAATGGTGTTTACACAGCAGTTTATGGGATATCAAGAGAGCAAGGGTGATGTCCTTAACAAACAGGATCATCCACTCCACAGGACACAAACACAGATACCAGAATTTAAGTATATAGTTTAGGCAAGGACTTGTGGTACCATGTACCCAACCACATTGTGAACAGCGGCTTTTGAATTTAAAAACTAGTTAATCTTAACACAAGAAAAACTTTAATTATTTTAAAAATTAAGATAGATGCACTGCCCTGGGGAATTTGGAGGGGTTTACTGCAGTCTATAAACTGATGCATAATTTGTCCCTTTGAGATGCTAAATACATGCTGGTTGTGTTGCCCTTGCCTCAGTTATCTAAATGCACTTTTCAGCTCCCAGCAGATTTTATTCTTCTTCACATACACAAACTCCATATTCTTTATTGCATAAATATTTGTGGGTTTTCAAGTTTTATCCCAGTGCTCAGCTGATGACCCTTGTTTGAAAGTGAGGATAATGTCTCTCTGCTGAGAATAGAATCAAACGATTCAGGGGGTGACCTTCAGCAAGTGGGGGGAGACCAGCAGAAGGGAGAGTCCTGCAACAGGCACTTAGAGTGTGGGAACGTGTGTTCCTCCTTGGAGGGCCCCACTGCAAAAAAATCAGAGCATCTGCAAACATGAAAAAAGTCCACTTTCGGTGTCTGTGGGTGATTTTAAACAAAGTTTTCAAAAAGTGAGTAATTAAAGAATGAAATCTCTAAGTTGCCTTAATGAAGAGACTTCCATGTTCTGTAAAAACACTGCCCAAGAGGCAACTAAGCTAGGTTTAGTTGCTAAAAGTAACTTTGGTCACAATTAAAACAAAATCAGGCAGATAGAGGAATAAAGGAGAAAGAGCAAGTGCAACACCTAAATCAGTCTCTGTGTATCATAAATGTATAATGACTCATATGGTGAGCATTATCTTTCCTGAACATCTGAAGAGTAAGACACAATTATTCACATCACATGGAACCTTGTAATAACCATGTAATTGATGAGACCCACTGCATCACACAGTTAAGTGGGTGATTAAAGGAAGATTAATCAGAAGTATAAACTACTTGAAACACTAAGTTCTCTTCATCATAAAGAAATATAGCTGTAGAAGGTGGTGATATATTCCCTGGGGGAAGCTTGCACCATATTCTACCTCTTCCGTGGAAGGGTTCAAATGCAAAAACATAGAAAGAGCTTTGACGGGTGAACTCAAAGTAATGGCACCATTCTAAATAGCTGTAAATCCATATTTAAAAGCCTGTGCAAAACTGAAGAAGCTGTTATATAAGCTGGTAAATAGATTAGCCCTCCCTGTCTTGAGAATGAGTACAAAGATTCCCATCTCAGGAGAAATCAGGCGATCGTTGCAGAAATATCCCTACACTTCTTGTAGGCTGACAAAACCACAAATTACCAGCTCAACAGACATATAGTGAGCTTGGTCTGGCTGCGAACAAGAAGCAAGTACAGCAGTGCTGGAGTGAGAGTGCAGAAGATGGGAGTGTTTCACCAAAAATGCGTAAGATTAGAGAAAAGGGAGGAAAGTGTGCATTTAGAGGGACCTGAAGGTCAGCAAAAGACAAATTAAGGTCTGAGCTGGGGTGAATTTGTACAAGAGGATAAAGTTGGGGGGATAAAAATGCTCAGTAGTCTTAGACATGTTAGAGGCATAGCACAGTTATTTGGAGGACATGGAAAACATGCAAAGAGCAACTGAAGGTCACAGAACACTGAAGAGAGCAAGTCCTGTCTTTTTGGACTGGGAGCATCTGTTGTGCAGTAGGAAGGCAGAGAAGTAGAAACACAAATGTCTGAAAGGGGAAGGAAAGTGCAGGAGAAAACATTTTGTGGGCAAGTTGGAGCACTAGAGAGGTTTGTTTTGCAGGAGTGAGCAGCACAGAAGTGGGTAGTTCCAAGTATTTAAGAATGACAAGAAGGAATGTTTATACAACGGAGAAATTACAGAGGAGGAAGAGAGATGAGAGTTTAGGAGCTTAAAAACAACAGATTTGTGGAAGTGTTTGGTACTGCTGAAATACAAAGAAAGAAAGGTGAGCTCCTTTGGATATGGGACAGCCTGCAGAGCCAGGGTATAAAGGGCCCCAGCATCTGTGGGATCATGGAGCTGGCAGACATTCGCAAGTTGGTTGAGTGTTAAGAGCACTTGAAAATCATATGCTAGCCGAGAAGAGGGATACAGCGTCTGAGAAACGTAGGGATACTAAAGTTTCTCAGGGCTCCAACCGTCAGAGTAGGTGAATTCAGAGGATCTGAGAATCCCTAAGGCAATTTGGAGTGTAGTGAGAGTGGGGAACGGAAAGAAGTACCAGGAGAAAGGAAAGAATGGGTCAGACCCTCCACAAAGGAGGCATACTAAGCACAGGGTGGTTGAAAAGGCAGGAAACACAAGGACAGAGAGCCATAGCCAGGAACACCCAGCTATCTGCTGAAAACAACCCTCCAGAGAGCAAGTCACAATTTGACAGATACTAAAACTATTGGTTTTCCACAAGAATTAAGGTAATAGAGGCAATGCATGGAAGTACAACAAAAATGTCTAGGGAAGCTAGAAAAAAAATGAAAAACCCATCACTTGGGAAAATTAACATTACATTTAGAGCTAAACTCTGCTTGCTGGAGGGTTTAGAGAAGCAGGACAGATGGGTATAAGGTTTCTCTTCATAGACCTGAGGTCAAACTAAGGAGGAATTTGAGGAAAGGGTTACCAGGCTCTTGGGACAGGTTCAATAAAAGCTAAGGGGCAGAGACAGGCTACATCAGGGAACAAAAAGGTCAGTAGTGCTGTTGGTGAAAGGACAGAGGGGAACCACAGAGATCAGGAACATACCAGAGGGGTGGCTCCGTTCAGCCTTGCAGTTCTTTGTACTTACCAATGTGCAATATTTAAAGGGGGCTTGTGAGCACCAGAGAGGAGAGCACCTTCAGCTTTCAAACTGCTTAAAAGTAATGAACTAAAAAAAGCTTTTTTTGTAGATTACAACAAATTTATTAAAAAAAATAATCCAAAGACTTTTGGAAAAGAAGCCTGGCAGGAAAGAACATGAAAAGAAAGTGCCATTTTGGCCTCTGCAGAAATCATTTAGTGGGTCTGTGCACTGAAGGAAAGATGTTGTGGGGCTGTTCATATGTGAAACCTGGGGAGCAAGTAAGGGTGTTCTGAATAGATGTTGCACTCTATCTCTGGCAAAAAAATAGGTCAAAGATAATCAGAAATATGGAGGCTGAAGTATCCAACAGACATAGCTGAGCTGCCTATTTGTAAAACCTATATTTTTATCTGTTATATCTCTCAAAGTAGTTATTAGCTTAGAGGTCAGAACAAAGATAAAACCTCAATACCTCACTATTATTGCTTCTCTTCAGCAAGTTATGGCTTCCAGCCCCAGTGGATACATCACAGGAGGTACTTCTGTCCATTCACAGGAAAGCTAGGTCCATTAAACAAATGATGCTACATTTCTACTCTGAATTAAAATCTGTCTTCCCCACCACCATTTGGTTACGCTCCAGCTGAGACAACAACACCCACCACACTGGTGAGAGGTCACAGCCTGCTTTAGGCAGTATATGGAGGTATTTCTTCCACCAAGTCTGAAGACACCAGGAGGAAGCAGTTGGTACAGAGTTGCATTTTTCACAGAATGGTTTGGGTTGGAAGGCACCAACCATCATAGTTCCAACCCTGCACCATGGGCAGGGACACCTTCCACTAGACCAGGTTGCTCAAAGCTCCAGCCAACCTGGCCTTGACCACTTCCAGGGATGAGGCATCCACAACTTCTCTGGGCAATCTGTTCCAGCTCAAAGGCACGTTAAACATGTGCCATGTTTAAAGGGAGAGCTTCAATTTTTAATTAGACCTATGAACAACCATTCTCCCAAAGCATTGGCCTTGCTTTTAGATCACATTTAAAATCATGTTTTGTCCAGGTTATCACTCTGCAGGAGCAGCAGAAATGCTGAGGTGTTGAAGGATAGCACCTCAGAAGATGAGTTCCAAGCAAAGCACTGTATTTTCAATGCCTACCAGAGGATTTATGGTTAGACATGGGTCTCTGCAAACACCCACATGACTCACAAACTGGGCTCAACCCCAGGGCAACTTTCAGCAGTATGTTCAGCCCCAGCTCTGTGTTCCAGAGCAGCTGGCCAGCTTTGGAACATGAACATTCAAGTCCCCAGGTTTGGCTAGGGACTTTGAGGCTGTGTTGTGATCAGTCTAAAAATGCATCTGTCCCAAGAACACATTTTCCCTATCCCCCTACATGAATGGGGCTGAGCACCGACAACACACAAGTTGGCAGGAATTGTAGCATGACTAGTTTGTTCAGGTTGTGCGGGCCTCAACAGTGTGGAATTTTAGACTGTACATGTTTCTTTAATCCACCAGCCAGTCCAAACACTCTGTTTTCCCAGGAAGGCTTTCATCTTTGAGGAATCAGTTTAGCTGCCTTGCTCCAAATTCACCATTTTGAATTGTTCTGGTGTCTTCATTGCTCTGGTGTGATTTTGGTGATGCTTAAGACTGGACAAAGTTTCATCATAAGGGAACCACAAGCAACAGGGAATACCATCTTACAACCTAACTTGTGTAGCAGTAGGGGCAGACAAGAGCACAAGTACCTCATTTTAAAATAAGTCCGCACTGGACAAAGATGTGTAATTTCTTTTTAATGAGTTTCAAGTGTACAGTGAAGCAAAACAGGGGGACACTTACCTTTATTCCAGTCATGCTCCAAGATATGCTGAGAACAGGATCTTATTGCTGGAGGTTTTCATTTGGTTCCTGAACTTATATTCCAACACCAATGGAGAATTGTTTTCAGGGCTTAAGGATCTTAGGTTATTGACACCCAAAGGTAACACAGCCTGAGAGCCAGAGCTCCCACTAACACACACTAACACACAGGAGGTAGTCTCCTGAACACAACACAGGGCTGGATGTTTGGTGGCTGAAAGCAGAGTTGGCTTGTGCAGCCAGAGATGCTGGTTTATACATCTTGTTACAGACTTACCAGAGTCAGTCCAGCACAACTGGAGCTACCATCATTTTTCAGTGGAAAACCAGCCACTGCTTTGAGGGCCAGAACTTCAGGCATGTTTATGCTATGGAAGTGACAAAAAAAAAAAGAAAAAAAAAAGACATTCCAAAACCAGTTTGGCATCCCAAACCCTCCCCATTCACTGACAGACCAGACAGACTCAGTAAGGTGGTGAATTGTGTTTCTTAGAGTTCTTAAGAGACCATTAAAAGTACATGAGCTGATTTCTAGAACATGCCAGAGGAGATTACAGTTGTGTTTATAAAGGAAGTAAATAAACTGCACGTGCTGTAATGCAGTGGGCAGCAGAGTCCCTTGCTTTTACTCAGAGGGTCTTGGTGATTTGTTTTGCCCATGCACAGAGACACAAACAAGGGTAAAGGGAGCACAGGAGGAGGCAACATACAACATCTAAGAGAAAGAAATGAAAGAGACAGCCTAGGGGGAATCTCAGCCCCCAAAGAGACAGGAGGAATGGGGCACCAAAGACTTGTTTAGAAGAGTTCGAGAGAATTGCTGGTCTGGGGGCCTCAAGCTCATATGCCTACCCCCTAAAATGACAGCAGTAAGAAGCACAAGCAGGCCCTGGCTCCTCTTCAGTAGATGCACTTCTGACCATCCATCACATCTCAGTTCCACAGGGAATTAGGGAAGTGCTCAGGGGACGAGGGCTGCTTCACTCCAGATCTTCATCTCTGCCCTCCCCCGAGGTGGAGAGGAATGGAATTGCAGGGAGATGAACTCGTGCAAATGAAATGCTGGGGCATGCAAGTGAGCATGCAAACCCTAGCCCCTTGCCAGATGCCCTGTGAGGAGGAAAGGGGCTTCCCCAGCACACCAAATGAAACAAAAAGCATCTGCTCCTCCTATCTTTTGCACTTTGCTCCCATCTGGAAAATCAGGTGATGTTCTCCCTACCTCCTGTTAAGTTTAAACATATTCCAATGTATTCTAGAACAAAAGCAGAGCTTTCTGCATTAAAGGAGTAATCTCTTTCCAGTCTAGATTAAAGGCTACAGCTCAGCTTTTAAAAAAATATAAAATCAAAAGACAAAATACACGTTCCTTGGAAGACTCTACAGAAACAGGGCAGCTCATTTAACACCATGTCTGACAACTCATTGAAGCAATTCACAGCTCTTGCTACTTTTGACAGAGGAGATCAGGGGGATTGCTTACAGAATGACAGAGCATTCCACGCTGCAAGTTCACTTACTGCAGAGACCACCCTGCATCTAAATTCAAGAGAACCCATGGCAAGTAGGAGGATTTCAGTTTGACAGATCTCTAGAGACCAAAGTTGCCAAACTGGGACATCTGATGTCACTTTGCAATATCTATGCCTAAAGCACAGTTTCCCTTTGAATCCCTAGGTAACCATTTCAACTATTTTCCTATTCCTGCTGAAGGTTAGTGTTTTGTGGCAGCAGAAACAGAACAGGTATTCTTAATTAGAAAGCTCTGCAGCTTATTCACTCTCATCTGGAATACCTCCAGTCCCCTTCATCCCCATTTGCTACAGAAGTGAGCTTCCTTTGACATTCAACCCAGTAACACCAAAGCAAAACACCCATTCCCATTCTGCCATTACCCCAAAGTCTTCCTTCTGGAAAGCTACAAGATAGTAGAAAGCTACAGGGTCCTGGTTTGTGTGTGCATAGATGAAAGAAATATTTGACAACCCCCACCAGACTAACTGTTGTTCTTTTGTTCCTTTTGGAGAGACTTTACACTCACATATGCCTTTCAGATAATATCAATGCTCCTTTCACTTTACTGTGTTTAGCCTGTTGCAGTTGACTGAGGTAATCATGTAGGCTTTCTTTTATAAGACCTGAAATGGCCATGTTCAGACAGCAAGTCATCTGAAAACACAGGCAGAATAAATTGTTTAAGTGCTCATCTCTCCGTGGCTCACATCGCTCCATCTGGCTTAGTCAGATGGCTCACAGTCAGGGCCTAACACAAACCAGCTTTTATTTCAGAAGCTCAGTGAAAAGTTCAAGTCATGCTGCCCCTCTTTTTAGGCAGAACACTAAAGAATCTCACATGCTGAAGTCCTTCACTCCCCAAGGCACTGTGTTAAGGCATTCTTATTTTGCATGAGTTCACACAGGCACTATTTGACAAGTTCACACCCAAAACCAAACCCCAAAAATTCCCTGCACAAGAACAGGAGCAAATAGCTACCCACTCTTCCTTATTTCCTTTTCCTCTAAACTTAAGAGGACCCACCCTAAAGCTGCAGCAACAGTTGAAAAGTCTAGCCATGTTCAGAAAGCGGCTCAGAGTCCTATACAGAAGACAAATTAAAACCAAAAAAGAAATCAGTGAAGAAGCTAGGTGGAAGGGAAGGAAAGGGAGGGAAAGAGTCAGAGGCAAGAATAGACAGGCAAGGTGATAGGGGACAGTAGGTCGCAGACTGAAGGAGCTACATTTAAGTAAAAAAGTAGACTGGAGACAAAGCAATAGAAAAAAAGAAAAGGAAAGAACAAAAGGGCAAGTTACACCAAAGGTCCCTCAGAGACCTCCAAATTACCCACCAGGGAAGAGTCTTGCCAACCCACCCACTCCAGGGTAAATGCCCCTCATACTTGAGGTTTACTTAACCTAGCAAGCAGAATGCTTCTACATTGCTTCTACAATGACGGCATCCCCAGTTCCTTCATTACTATGTAAGGCACACCATTTCTGCAACAAGTGAGGGAGTTCCAGCACTTCCACCTCCCTTCCCCAAGGACTGAAGTTAACACTTAGGCAATTAAAACCCTTGAGCTCTCAAACCAGAAAGGAAACGTTAAAGTACTCTAGAGCTGGTGTTTCTTCAACCTTGAGCCTGGCCTTTTGGTACTTACTTGCAATCACCGCCACTATGATGGCACCAATCACTCCCATCATGATCATCATCTGGAGAAAAAGATTGTCAAAGGGTAATACTCAGAACAGATGGACAAGTTCACATCCTCCCTGATGGCCAGGGAACATAAGCCAGGCCCTGAAGGCATGACAGCAAAGGACTTAAAGTCTTTCCACGGTGAAAGAATCTTAAGCATTTGAAATTGTTATTGAGCCTCAACTACACCTGCAAAGCCCTGCAGGAGAGGAATAGCCCAGTTTCCTTCTGTTGAAGGAGATCTAGGAGATCCAAGAAACTCACCTTGCAGTTCTTCCACCAGTACTTCCTTTTGAGTTTTGCTGCACTGCTTTCAAATATTGAGGCCCCGGCCTGAAGTGCATCTGCCCGGTCATCGAGCTCTGACAGTTTCTGGTCTCGTTCCAGCACCTTGTCTACATTTACACACATTATATCAACCACCTGCAGAAGGAAGAATAGTAGCAGCAGCTGTATTGGTAAAGACAGCTGAAAAAGTAAGAGGCATAACTTGGCTAATAATGCTGACATACTAACAAACAAAACTCCTGAAAAAGATCAGGCTAAGAAACAAGTCATTTCAAGTCATTGCATACCTTGAAGAGGGGTGGGAAAAATCCTAGACTCACTATTAAAGTATCAGTTAAAGTACATTTCAACCAGGTTCTCGGCTCCACATTCTCACCTGCTTTTAAAAGCTCTCAACTCCAGCAGCAAGCCAAAGCCACCCTCCTCCTGAGAGGAACGATACGCTCATTCCCCGGTAATTGCAAAATTAACTTGTGAGCTTCATGTTGCTGCCCCAGCGAGGCACAAAGGCGCTACTACATGGCAGCAGCCAAGCCAGACACTGATCCCGGGGAGCCAGGCAAGGGTCCCCCGCATCACCCCACACACACTGTTCCCTTCAAGTAGCAGACAGGGATTAAGAGCTGTCCTGGACGCTGTATAGCTCTGTTTCCATGTGTGCATGACATGAAGCACCAAAGAAATCTCACAGGCCTGCTCTTTGGAAGTCAGGTACGGAATTAAGCAGCTTTTAAACATAAAGCAATCTCTCCTCCAGCTTCTTATAGCTTTGCCACCCTGTTTTTGAGTATTTTGAAGTATTAAGGCATTTCCGGCATTGGCATGACAAGAGGAGCCACCCCTCAGCGGCAGACACCTGTCAAGAACATCCCTGCCGCAGGGCAGTGGGAGAAGAGTCCAGGCATCCCATGGGAAGCCAGCAGGGCTGGCAGAGCTACTGACCTCCTGCACTTGGGCCTGCGTCTGCTGCAGGCGGCGATTACTGCTCAGATTGGGGGGAGCCCCGGGGGGACCCCCGCCGGGGGCTCCCCCTTCAGGAGCTCCTCCTTCGGGGGCTCCTCCTTCGGGGGCCCCGGGCGCAGGCTGCTGGGCTGGGTCAGACCTGGGGAAACAAACACATGGGCAACGAGGCCGCTCGAAAGAGAGCCTCCCAAACCTACACCAAGCCCCGTGCCTCCGGGCTGGGGCAGCGCTGGCAGCAGCCCCGAGGGCGAGCCCCTTCCCTGGATCCCTGCGGGCCGGGAGCAGGCAGAGCGTGGGAGAGCCCAGAGCAGCGACCAGACCGGGGGTGGTCGCAGGGAGTGACAGTGCCCTGGCCGGACGGAGGTGACCGGGAGACAGGGAAGGAACAGGGAGGAAGGGGGACGGGGAGGCGGTGCGGGGACACCACGGGGGGACGCGGCCGCCCCCCGGGTGGGCGCAGCGGTGGCCACCGGCCATGCTGGCACCAGCTGAGTGCGGGCCCCGCGCATCCCCAGTGGGGCCCGACCCACACACCCACCCACGCTCCAGCAGTCGGCGAGGGAGCCGGACCGCCCGGGGGCGGTGCGGGCAGCCGGGCCTGCGGCTGCTGCAATGCGTCACTCGGCCCCGCCGCTGCCGCCC
>VWZD01002041.1:151799-186293 GCA_013396695.1 Sakesphorus luctuosus | reverse complement strand
CCTCTGGCCCCGCCCCCGCTCTGGCCCCGCCCCGCCCCTGCGGAACCGAGGCTGACTCGGACCCATCCACATCCACATCCACCTCCACCTCCCCATCCCGATCCAGGGCCCTCCCGTGGCCAGGCGTTGTACCATCCGGCCCCGCCAGGCCGGAGCGGGTCCGCCGCGCTCCATTTCGGTCGCGCAGGGCCTGCCTGAGCGTGGTGACCCGCCCCGTCCCGTTCTCCCCTGGGCGCCCATCCCGGCGGGTGCCGCTGTGCGGGCGGCGCTGCGCAGCGTTTCCGTAATCCCAGCTCCGCAGTGTCCCTCTTGGCTCTGGGGAAGCTGCTGTCCTTGCAATTAAGAGATGGTGTCGCTGGCCCACTTCCACCATACAGCACGGCATGGAAGGGAACGTGAACAAGTCCCGTTTGAGGTTCTGCAGCCTGCTGGGGAAAACGAGGCTCCTGCAGCAGCGCCAAGAGCAGCAATGTTCTTGCATTTTTTCCCTCTAAAGATCTGGAGAAGCCTGACGGATCAGAAAGGAAGGTTCTTCAGTTCAGGACAAGAAAGGAGGCAGGAGCATATTGGAACAAGAAGTCTCTTCTTAGAGCATTTGGCGTGGTGAGTAGGGTGATAACATGGGTGCACACCTACACTGAACTACCTTTTCCTTTCAAAAGGTAAAACGTCACACAGGACATTCACAGAAGTTTTTAGTGTCAGAACTGATAGATTAGTAGAAACACAAGACAGATATGTTACAGTTTACAGCATGGGAGCCAAAATAGAACAGCTACAAGGTGAAGATGTAATACAGGGTTGTGACTAGAGCAGACAGGAGCAGACTGGCACTGGGCTCAGCAGAACTGAAGGGTTTCACGGTGTGCCTTTAGTCAAGCTGCAAAGGGATGAGTGATGGAAGAAGCTTCTGTAGCCTGGCAACCTTCCCACCGCAGTCTGAGGACTGTTCCAATAGCAAATAACCCAAACAGAGCTTAGGGAACCAGCGGCCACAGAGCCCCTGCCAGGTTGGTGCTCAGGGATTAAGAGATGACAAAAGGTACAAGGTACTTTCTCTGACACTCTTCCTGTTTCCAACATATTTGTAGCCAAGGATTTGTTGCACTTATGGTTTATTTATGTAATAACCCCCAGCTGTGCTCTTTCAGGTGCTTACTCAGTCCCAGTTAGATCTTTGCACATTTCCTGAATCCACACCACCTTTGGGCAAGTCCCACAGCTCTGCCCCCCTGATCCCGAGAACACGGACATCAGCTCTTTGAACAGTTTGCCTTCGCTTTCCTCAGGCTTAGACCTACAGAAAGTTCTTTCCATTCACTCCCTGGTGCTTCCAACCAAAGGCTTTTGGAGACAGAGCGTTGCTCTGTGGCAAGATACATCAAGTCAGCAGATGTAACTCCCCAATTACTTAGCAGCCAAATTAACAACTGAGGGAAAAGAGGCAGGCAATTGCCTGCTCATCCTACAGATTTTCCCCAAGTGCACAATGGTCTTTGTGATGCTGCACTAGAGGATGCCAGCTGTGACTCACCATAACTTTGGTAACAATTACGGAAAACTAGAAGCTAGATTTATAAAAAGTTAAATACCTGGATCACTTTTGCAAATCCTGACTAAAAGGTCAAATGGCCAAAACAAAAGGCCATTCGGTCATTAAGTGCCATTAGCAGGGGTTTAAGTCATCATGAGTGTGAAACAGGAGACAAATCTCACTCAGGGATGAAGGCTGGAACAGATTTCTGCAAGAAGTATGTCAGAAATGCTTGAGGAAGAATGGAGGAACTTCCACATAGCTCAGGCCTGGAGCAGCAGCAGGACCTCGGGAGCAGATAGCAATACACAGCAAAGGAAGCACTGGGACCCCAGTTGTGTGAAAGATGCCTTTATTCTGACCGTGATGCCACAAACCCACACACCACACACCGAGCCCACAGCTGTTCCCTAGCGGTGCTTCCCGGTGCGATTGAAGCGCCGGTACAAGTACCGGATCCGCTTGTTCAGGTTGTGAAGGTCCTCTATAAACATCCGGTCGCCCACCATCCTCTTCTTGCGGATGCACCTCTGCAGCTCGTCCCCCTTCCAGCCTCGCAGCCATATGGGCCCCCTGATGAGTTCCTTCGGATGGATCTGGAAGCCGCCTAAGAACAGGAAAGGAGAGATGAAGCCAGGCTCTGGAGGAGGCTGTTCCGCACCAAATCCTGCCCTCCCTCTGGCTGCTGGAGGAAGCGCCAGCACGCAGGTGGTTCCAGCCTCCCTCCCCTCCCGTCCTGCCTCGGGGTGCGGGCGGGCGGGCGTGTGTCTCACCCAGGATGCCCACGTTGTCGTAGACCCCGAACAAGGCCCGTTTCTTCGTCCACCGATCAACCGGCTTGCGCTTCGGCGGCTCCTTGATGGGGATGGGCCGGGTGAGCCCTGCCAGGGGCGAGGAGAGGGGCACGGGGAGGCCGGGCCGCACGGGCGCCCAGCGCGCCCCGCTGCCCTCGCTAATGCCCCGCTCGGCGCCGAGCAGCGGCCCGGCACGGCCCAGCAGGGCTCGGCCCGCCGCCCGCAGCAGCAGCGCCGCCATCGGGGTGACCCCCCGGTGCCCCGGAGCTCGGGACAGGCCGGGACAGGGAGGGAAGGGGAGGCCGGNGGCGAGGGGGCGGGGCGAGCGCGGGCCGCGCGCGCAGTTTGAGCGGCCATGGCGGACGCGGGCCCGCAGTTCCAGCTGCCCCTCGCCCCCGCAGACCTGCTGCGGGACGATGGCCGAGGCCACTACGTCGTGCAGGAAGTGCTGCCGCCCCGCGAGCTGCCGCCCGCCCTCCTAGGTAAGGTATCCCCGCGACCGGCCTGGCCCTGCCCTGCCCTGCCGCCGGCTCACAGCCGTGTCCCCCCCACCACTCCCCGTGTTTTCCCGTAGCCTTCCGGGCCGCCTTCCGTGCGCGGGGCGCGCTGGCCGTGCTGCAGCACTTCGACGCCGTGTACAGCGTGCTCCAGTGAGTAGAGCGGGGAGCGGGCGGAGCAGGGGCCGGTAGCGGGGCGCTCGCCCCTCCGGCAGGCGCCGCTTGCCCGCTGATCTCACACACTGTGCTTGCCCCGCAGCCACTTCCGAACCGCTGGCTCAAATGTGAAGGAGGACGTGCTGGAGCTGATGGTGCAGGGTGGGTATCTGCTGTTTCCGGCCGAAGCAGGACTAACGGAGAGGTTGCTTTCCCCTGGCAGCTCAGTGATGATATAAAGGCTAATGTGACTCGGCCAGCTGGGCTGCGCCCTCAGCCCACTCCTGTCATACGTGTCTGTAATCTTGGTGGACGATGCTGAGCTGTGCATGTTCGCTGTAAGGGCAGACCAACAGAAAATCCTTCAGCCCACATCCCTGGAAAATACATCTTTGGGATGCATCAGCTCAGAGCAAGTGTTTCTCTGAGCTGACAAAGGGCTGTGGGGATAGGATAAAAGGGTGTGTCCGAGGTTTGGGTTGCAGGGGGCAGCCCGTGTTACAGCTGGTGAGATGTGAGCACACATCTTTGGTAATCTGATGACTGCCCTAAGCCTCCAAAAGAGGATGGCTGAGGGGCCTGGCAGGGGGAGTGCTCATGACTTTCTGCCTCTCTTCAGTGGTGTCCCGTCATTCCAGTGAACTTCCTGCAATCTTGAGTGACTCTAGGCTGAGCCATGCAGACCGTGCTGCTCACCTCAACGCTCTTAAGATGAACTGCTACTTGCTGACTTCCCTAGTGGATGCCTTTGAAATGGAAACCTGCAAAAACCGTTTATTGGAGGCAGATCCTGGTGGGAAGGTTTGTAGGGGACTGGGGAAAAACAAGATAAGGCAGAAAATCTTTTAAGCTTGCTGAACTCTGTGGTATCCGTCAGATGTTACGGCTGGGTTTATTTAAGCATGATGCCAGCAAGAGCAGTGCATAGTATGAAGCACTGAAGTGTCTGTGAAACTGTGCATGGAAAACAGCTGAAGGGCTAAACATCAGCAGGGACTCAAATGCCCAGGCCTTTGTCTTCTGCTCTTCAGTGTCTGGCTGGTATTTATTGTACCAGTATTTTCTCAAGAGTTCCTTTCTGTGGGCAGAGATGATGGCAATGGATGCAGGTATATCCTTAAATCACGGGAGGCACCAGTGCTGGCCTCAGTCTGGGTGCCTGTGGGTGCCAGCCGTGAGCTGCACTGGGCAGCGAGGCAGCTTGAGCTGAGAGAATTTGGGCAAGAAATCCCAGTTTGATTCTGTGATCTCATGCATGTCACTGTGTGTCTCTTAATGCTGTAGAATTTAATAGATGTTTCTTTGAGGGAAGAAGGGTGATGGATTTTTTTTCAGTTGTCAAACTGCTGGTGTATCTTATTGTATAATCTCCCTTCTAGAACAAGAAGAACCAGGCCAGGACTTCTGGACTCTTGTGGGAGGAGGAGAGGGAGCCAGTCTTACAGCTGCTTACACAGCTGCTGCAGCTGGATCTCCGTCAGCTTTGGGGTGGTTTATCGGTGGAAGAAGAGTTTGTCAGGTATGGGATGGAGCAGATGTAGAGGTGGGATGAGTGACTGACTCTCTGGAAGGGAGGGTTGGATGTTCAATCTATCAATGAGGTGGTATTACAGTCACCTGTAGGGTGCAGATCATCAGGAAACTGAGGAAACCAGCTTGAGGCAAAATTGATGTGTGTAGGAGCCACTTCCTTTTCTCATGTAGGCCTTAAAAATTCAGATGTTGTTGGCTAGTTTTTAAGGGATATCGGAGAACCTCTTTGGTTTGATAGAAACATTTGCCTAGTGTGGTGTGCTGGAATTATTGTGGTTCTAGTTGTGACAGGTTTCCTGTCTGTCTTCTGTGGCCTTAGCTTAATGATGGGAAACTGCTACCGTATCCTGGAGAATCCAAGTATCAGTCACCAGAGGTATCGTGGCACACGGGAGGCCGTGACACATCTGCTTGCTAGAGCTCTGCTTCACTGTGGTCAAATGTTTGGTGAGTTCCTGCTCTTCTGCCTTCTTCCTGAAGCCATTCCCAGTCCTTTCCCTGACCTCTTTCTTCCTTCTCACATGTGAAAGGTGCCACTCTGAAGATCACACAGATGCTGCAGCACTTTGAACATGTTGCTCCAGTGTTTGCACAGGCCGTGAGTCTCTGGGCTAACGAGTATGGTCTGAAAAGCCTGGTGGGTGAATTACTAAGGTGAGAGAAATACCCTGGGGATTGTCCTTCTATCCTTAACATCCTGAGGCACCCCATTCCTTGTTTCATCTTTCTGTGCAGGGAAATTGGACAGAAATGTCCACAGGATTTGGCTCGTGAGGCTTCTGGATTCAAGGGTTATGCTACATTTATAACTGAACTGGCTGAACAGATTCCAGCTCTGGTGCTGTCCAACATGAGTGTTCTCCTGCATCACTTGGATGGGGAGGTATGTTTCTGCAGTGTTACCTGTCCAGAGAAGTCAAGTGGTGGAGGAACCTTAAAAATCTAGTTCCAACCCTCTGTCACAGGCAGGGACACCTTCCACCTAGACTAGGTTGCTTAAAGCTCCATCCAGCCTGGCCTTAAACATTTCCAGGGACTGGGCATCCACAATTTCTCTGGGCAACCTTTTGTAGTGTATCACCACCTTAACAGTAAAGAACTTCTTCCCAATATCTAAACCTACTCTTTCTCGGTTTGAAGCCATTCCCTCTTGTCCTATTGCTACTTGCCCATGTAAAAAGTCACTCTCCAGCTTTCTTGTAGCCCCTTTAGGTACTTAAATCTGCTATAAGGTCTCCCTGGAGGCTTCTCTTCTCCAGTCTGAACAACACTGACTCCCTTGGCCTGTCTGCATAGTAGAGATTACTCTGTCTTGTAGGCACAGACAGCTATGTTCATCCAAGGTTAATACAATGTCCATAATGGAAAAAATTCACTTAGGGCTGGAGCCCGGGACTTGGGAGGCCCAAACTCTGGGCCGTTCCTTGCCATATGAAGTCATATCATTTTGTCTGTCCCTTGTGCAACAACTCCACTCTTTGCAGAGTTACATGATGCGAAATGCCATTCTGGCGGCTATGGCAGAAGCGCTGATGCAGGTGCTGAATGGTGATGAGCTGGAGGAAGCTGCCCGTGGCACTCGGGACAAGTTCCTGAAGATGCTGCAGGCCCACGTGTGTGATGTCCACAGCTTTGTGCGCAGCCGAGTGCTGCAGCTTTTCACTCGAATCGTGCAGCACAAAGTGAGTCTGCTGGGGAAATGGTGTTGCCTCAGTCATCCCTTCCTTTGTTGTGCTTTCTAGGGGAATCTGCCACCCCGCCTTTTGTTTGCAGAGACTAAAGTTTTAACAGAGAAAGGTATTGTCCCTGTGTACTGTGTGAAGTTCCTTTTTTTTCCAAGACACGAAAGATCTAGGGATAAGGGAACTGGGTTGCAGAAATTAAATGCTGCTCTTTACTGGGACAAACTAGAAGAAAGAGTACAGTATGCAGCCTCTGTTTTGGACAGTGGTAGGGGAGAACATCACCCTTGCTAGATATACTAAGATTCGACTTAACAGGACCCTGGATAACTTAAGTCCTTGCTTTCAATGGAGGCTGGACCAGAGGATACCAGAGATTCCTCCAGACCTAGACTTTTCTGTAAATGTATAACCTGTGCCTTTTAGAACATGAATACATCTGCAGGAAAATAACTTTTCCCAAGTGTCTAATCCTCCTTGATAACTCTGTCTGTGCTCTTGTTGTGTGCTAGGCTCTGCCATTGACTCAGTTCCAGGCTGTGGTATCGCTGGCTGTTGGGCGTCTCAAAGACAAATCTGTTCTAGTAGTTAAAAATGCGATCCAGCTCCTGGCTGCATTTTTGTCCAACAATCCCTTTTCCTGCAAGGTAATTCTGATTAGTATGGTGGATATCAAATATGTCTGTTTGCAGGGTGAATATCTGCAGTGTGTGGTAGCCAGGGGAACAGCCTTTCTCTGTCTTGTGGGAGGGACAACACAGGCTTTGACTATGCAGGTGGGAGCTTTCTAGTTTTCCCAGGTTCAGATCTTGTATTCTTGGGCTCATCTCCCTCTTGGTGTAATTAGTAGCTATGCTGAAGGCCAGGAAGTAATTAATTAAGGTAAAAATCTGCAGGTTTCTTTCCATAGGATTAGAATTAGTTTTTTAGAATATTCTGCATGGAGCTGCAGCTCTTAGTGTTTAGCTGCACCTTCTCCTGAGTTTTTGAGCCTTAGACTGGCAACTTGCAGCAGTTTCTGTTCTAGGATCAGGGCCAGAGTCTATTATTCTGGTTTCCCAAAACAGTGTTATCTGTGGGGTTCGACAACTAAAGCAGGGAGTGGAAGAGAAAGGAGAATTTTGGCATTTCAGAAAAAGAAGGATAAGTAACATATTTCTTCTTCTCTTGCTGGCATCTTCAGCTAAGCAGTGCTGACTTGGCTGAGCCACTGGAGAAAGAAGTGCAGAAACTACAAGAAATGAGGGACCGTGTCAGATCCACGGCAGGTAATTTCCTTTTTTCATCTGTCCCCTTTCAAGGGCAGTCCAGAATTTACTTTTCCTCGTATTAAATTTGCTCCCAGGTTGTGGTGGCTTTTGTCTCAGATATATACCTGTGTGAGATGGTGAGACCAGATAACTGGGATTAAACATAGAATAGTTTTTTGTATAGTGGTGTTATAAAAGGATCATATTAATGTCCATGTCTAGTCCATGTAGATAAATATCCTATTTTTAGAGAATGAACTGAAAATACTATGAACACCCTCCTAGGTTTCAATTTTCAACCACTCAAGGACTGCTTGAGCCATAATTTTGGTCAGATGTTAATTTAAACATGATTTGTGGGCAGCACCAAGTTGAAGACTAAACAAATTATTGTCTCTTACCTGTCTTCTTTTTTTGACCTTCAGTGGTTTCTTTTTTATGCCAGAATTCTTGTCTTATTCTTAGTGCAGTCTGGGTAGGATCAGCAATGGAAATAGCACCTGCCTGGAGAGGGAGTGGGGGAAGTAGAATTTCTAAGTTCCAGATGAGTTTTTCTCCCTGTTTAGGGTGTCACTTGAGTCTTTAAGTTCTTCATTCCTTCTCTTTCTTGAAGTAGCTCCAGTGATCACCCCAGAGGAAGAGTGGGAAGCGATGCTGCCAGAAGTTAGGGCTGCCACACAGCAGCTCTTTCAACCACTGCAGGAAGGGGAAGAGGAGGTGCTGGAAGTTGAAGAAACAGTGGAGGGTACAGTGGAACAAATCACTGGGCTGCTGAGGAAGCTGAAGTACAAGTAAGAAGGTTCTCCAGTTTGAGTGTTTATCCCAAGGGATGTTCTGTGTTCAAGAAAGTTTTGAGCTCCAGGATGGAGGGGTGATTTCCAGTAACATTATTCTGTAGGAAGAGATTGGCATGGGCACCCAGTACAAGACGTTGGTAGGAGCTGGTTTCCCAGGTGTTCAGGGCAAAGTTGGGTGGTTTCCCTTGTGTTCTGCCCTGATGGGTTGCTGATACTCTTCTCTTGGGCAATGTCACTGTCAGGAGTGCAGCCCGTCTAACGCAGAAGGCCCTGTGTCGCTTCCAGGGGAAGGAACCCTTCATCGGCCCCGTGGAGGAGAATGAGGAGGCAACGATCCTGGATGTTCTGAAGAGACTTTACACAGGTAACTGTCAGATCACTCTGTTGCTAAGTCCAAGATGATGCCAGAACTAGATCAAAACCCTCTGTAATGTCCTGTCCCTCCTTCTGACCTGCGGGGCTCATTCTGTGTGTACTTAACAGCTCATAGAGCTGCACCATCTCGGGATCATTTGCTCCTCTAGTTTTGGCTGAATCACATTGGTCTTACTTCATTTCTGGTCAGAACAGTTCCGTGTTTCCAGTAGAAGTGCATTTCTGATGCTTAAACTCACGTCATATCTGCTGAGGGGAGTGAAGCCTGTGTTACCCACTCACACCCTCTGTTCTGCCTGACTTTGTCAGGAGTTCTGCTTCCTGAGCAGGTGGTGGCACGTAATGATTACCCTTAGCAGACTTGACCAAGTATCTAGTTCAGGCAAAGTCCTGTTTATCTGGGGCTTAAGTCTCTGGGTGTATTTTCAAGATTTCACATGGTTTGTTTGGTATTTGTTTCAGCATAAGGTTGCTTAGCCAGTCCCCTTGAGCACATTTCTATCAGAGGTCTACTGTCTAAAAAATCTTCTTAACTTTGTCAACCCTCCACACTTGCACAAACTTTGCTAGTATGCAGTAGTGTTTGCCTTCTCCCTACTCTGCCCTCATTTGCCTTTAGGGCTTCATCTATGGTTGGGGAACTGTCAAGTTCAGAATAACCCCTTCAGCATTTTAATGGGGTTTGCCCCAACTGGACCATGCCCTGTACTAAGCTGGCATGTCTGTGGAGCATCAGATTGTAGTACTGGAACTTGCCCTACAGCATGCTGAGATTTTGTAGCCAAGTCTGATAGCAGAATTTGGATTTTTGTATCCTGGCTCTTGCAAGGTGTCACTATGCAGTGGGGAGAGAAGGGTTAAAATACCTGAACTGTACCTGTTTCTCATGCGTCTTCAATACTGCTCACAAACAAGTGTGCTGTGTAGGTTCATGCCCAGGTGAGAACAGTGAGGATCCTCCAAATGACAACAGTCATAAGGCCATAGAAGTTGCACAGGAAGAGCAGCCTCAAACAGAGCTGGTCAAACAGGAGATGTTGGTGCAATACCTGCAAGATGCTTACAACTTCTCAGTGAAAATCACAGAAGCTCTGAACCTGATCAGCAAAGTGATGTATGAAAACTCTATCTCAGGTAGGTGCAATAACCATGGGACCCTTTTTTCCCATTCAGCATTTCCAGATCTTTCCTCTTGCTGGAGAGGAGATGGAGTAGTGGAGCTTCAGGGGAGGGGGAAAAGAGTGGAGGAGCTGCTCTTTGCTGAGCAAATGTCACAGGCACTTCCACGATATTGGAAAAGAAAGCACTATCTATATGAGTGTCATGAAGGTGTTGAATAGGCCATGAATGGGCTTTTTAGGAATCCATTTTTTAAAATACTAAGGTTGAAAATGTTTTTGAAAACAGTTGAAATAAAATGGTTTAGAACTTTTTGAAATTAATAAAACCAGCCAGGTGATGAAAATTACTTCATGTGTGGAAGCTGTCCTGCCTCCTGTGAGGAGGGATGTATGTTCATCGTCCTGGCTGAGGTTCTCCCACAGTAAGCCTGGCTGGTGATGCTGGGCTTTGTTACCTGCTCAGTGCCCTGATACAGCTCCAGGCGTTATGCTTGCCACAAGAGTGGAACTAGGCACCTGGTCTCATCCACCTCACCTTTTCTCAAACTTTATAGCTAAACATGAGCTGTGGCCTGGTCCTCTTCAGTGCTGCAGTGAAAGGTGGTGATGAGTGGGCCTTTGAGTTAATTCAGCTGTTCATATTTAATATTACAACTACTGTAGCCACTTGGACTTTTTTTGAAGTGCTTATCATGAACTGGCATTTCCAAGGGGCTGGGGTAGAGAGGGGCACGACTCTCTCATATCCTCTCCAGCACATCCACTTGCACAGATCTGGGGTACAGATGGGTCTGGGCACTACAGTGCCCTGGCTTCATGCAAGCACTTCTGAGGCTTCATCTGGGTTAAGAACTCCTACATTACTGTGATAAGTGTGTGGGCTCCTCCAGCAAGGTTTGGTGCCATTAGCTATTTGCACACACAAAAATGAACTCCTGAGTTCAGTGTCTTTACAGGTCATTTGAAGTTCAAGGCTGAGAGAGTACCCCTACCTGATACTTAAACACCTGGGTTTTGGTTGTGGGGATTTTTTTATGGCTGTGCAGATTTTACTAACTTCCCATCTCTCTCTTGTCCTGTGATGTAATGTAAGGAAGGCAAAGTCAGTGTGTGAACAGTGGAGTTATTTTGAGACATTGTCTCCATTTGGAAAGAGTACACAGCTGGGTGAGAGGCTGGTACAAAGGGGCATGTGTGCTCAGATTTAGGGGTTTTAATTATAGATATAATATTTGAAGATTAAAATTTTTTTTCTGTTGTGAATTTATATCTTCTGGTGTGACTGGGGACAGGGAGAGCATACCAGCTTTTCTGATAGATGTTCTTAATCAGATTTGAAAATTGGGGCTTATACTAGTAAAAGTTCCTCCTTAACCAGAGGTCAGACTCTGTGAACTGTGTGTTGTATAGCTCCTCTGATCACTACTGTGGTTCTCATGTAAATGCTGGATTACTTGGTGTTTTTTCCTGTCATATGAACAGGAGACTGTGTGGTATATTTCAGGAGTAGTCAAGCTGGAACCAAATGCATTATTCCTTAGCCCATTTGTACATCAAATAGCTTAGTTAATCTGGTTATAGCAGTGCACTGGGACTTGTGTTCAGCTGTTGTCTGCTGTGACCATGAAATTATTTCCCCCACCAAAAAACTACTGTTTCCCAGAAGAGAATTTTGTTCTTTTTCGGACATTTTTGTAAATGTGTGACATTAGATTTAGCTGTAATATTGTTAGCGAGGGGGCACGGGCTCAAGCTCTGCCAGGGGAAATTGAAGTTGGATATCAGAAAGAAATTCTTTCCAGAGAGAGTAATCAGGCATTGGAATGGACTGCCCAGAGAGGTGGTGGATTCCCCATCCCTGGAGGTTTTTAAAGTGAGATTGGACGTGGCACTGAGTGCCATGATCTGGTAAATGGACTGGAGCTGGACCAAGGGTTGGACTTGATGATCTCAGAGGTCTTTTCCAACCCAATCGATTCTGTGATTCTATTTTCTCTGGGACATCTAACCTGAGCCCTCTGTTGATAGTACCAGTGATCTTTAGATGCTTGTAGAGCTTGCTGTGAGAGCTGTAAGTACCCGAGTGAATTTCTTTTAATGGCCTCTCTAAAGGGAATTGGGAAATAACTGCACTAATGCCACTGTTCCCTCTGCAGTGGTGCAGGAAGCTATTGAGTTCTTTGTGACGGTGTTGCAGTTTGGCATGCCCCAGGCACTGCTTGGAGTCCGCAGGATGCTCCCCCTCATATGGTCAAAGGAGCCTGGGATTAAGGAGGCCGTGCTGAATGCCTACAGGAGGCTTTATCTGAGCCCCAGCGAGGATTCTGAGAGGTATGTGCCTTCCTAATCAGAATATGTTTGGGTTTGTTTGAGGGGTTTTTATGTCTTTTTGCCCCACCCTTCCCTTTCTGCTATGGGCTATGGAGAGGAAGAGAACTAAAAGCTGCCATGCTTCATGCTGAGCTGAAACATGAGGTTATACTTCTGGGTATCCCAGCATTCCTGCAGGACCTACTGCTAAGCTTCTGCTCTTGGATTATTATAGTGTTCTTGTGTAGGAAATTCATGCAGCAAAACTCCACGTGACAGCTTATGGAAAGAGACGCTGAGAATTACTTTAAATTAAACTACTGTGAGGCACTCACACTTCTCACAGTTCTCATAAATTTCACTGTCACACAAAGCACTACCCCAAGATCCATGTGCCAAAATTATCAGGGTGGGGTCCCTATATAATAGGGAACAAGGGATGTCAGTTATGAATATTTCTCTTGTCAGCAAGTTTCTTGATTGGCAACAAGTAGTTAATTTTTTGAATGGCAATTTCAGCCCTTTGGGAGTTAGCTGCTGTTACAAGGTCATCCCATGTCCAAGAGTCTTTCAGACTTTACCCTCTGTGGGCAAAGTTGTTGGCCAATGTCCCTTTCCCCATTTTGAGGTTATTATAACTGTAGTTGCCCATCCTACTGGGATAATAAGAGGAAAGGTATACAGTGTGGTCTGAAGTTGGAGCTATATTTCTGTTACCAGAGCTCAGGTTGTTTTGCTGGCAAGTCATGCCTCCCGTGGCCTTATCCAAGTGTAGGCATTCTGCTTCTGATGTACACAGCACATTCCTCAGGGTTTGCTGGTGCTCTTGCTGTCAGTTGTGTCCTTGATTTTTCAATAATACACCATTTCTTTATCCTTCTCACTATGTAAGGTTAGTTATTAATATCATTTGGGTGCTTTCACACAGATTTCTATTTGTATTTCAGTCAAACTGATCTTAAATTTTTTATAACAAATTTGTATCTGTGTTAGATGAGAGGATATTAAGGGGTCTTTGTTGCTTATCCTTTTTGAGGATTTGGGGGTGGGAGCTGAGTACCACTTGCAGGCTTGTTTCTTCCATACTAGAGGGGAGCTGGGTCTCCTCTCTACTCTGGCACTTGCCCCTTTTTTAGCATTTACCCACTTGGAAATTCTGTTGGATATACGTGCAATAAGTTAAGCATGATCCCTAGTGAGATGCACCATACCTCACCCTTGTTTGTACCATCAAGGCAATGAAAAGCACCCACTGCTTCTTATTTCTTCTTGGTAGTATTGCCTGGAGACAGCTCTCCTGCAATTTGAGCTCTGGCCTTAATTGTTCATACAGAGATTTTCAGTTTCTTACAGTTTAGGGAATCCTACTTTGACTTGTGGTTGAGAGTAAACTGGGAAGTATCTGCTGAGTGCCTCTGGCTGGGTCTTTGGAGCACCGGGATGAGCATCAGTGCACAAGGCAATGGACCTTGAGCCCATGTCATGCTCACTGGCACTTGAGCTGGGGTGACTGGGAGTACTCAAGCTTGTGGTGGGGAAAGTTTTCCTGTTCCCAGGGATTAGCTCTGTTATCTAATAGATGTTCTCAGTTCTCTAATAGGATAGTGATTGTGACAGTTGCTTTTTCTTTACCTTTGAATTTCCTTTATTATTATTTTTCCCCTTTCAAAGGGCCAGGGCTCACAGCCTGGTGCATTCTCTCTCTCTCATCATGGTGGATGCATCGCTAGGAACGATACAGTGTTTAGAAGAAATAGTGAGTATTTGCCTTGCCTGGGTTTGGCCTGTATTTGTGATCCTAGATCATGTTATGTTAAAATGGTAGTCACTGCAGTTAATGTCTTTGCTCTGAAGTCCATCCTCTTTGCCTCTCCCTAGTTTTTAAATTACATTTCTTTTCCAGATCTCAGAATTTGTGCAAAAAGATGAAATAAAGCCTGCTGTGATCCAGTTGCTTTGGGAGCGATTCACAGAAAAATCTCAGTGCTCGTCCCTGGAACGACGCGCTGCTGTGATGCTGCTGGGGATGATGGCACGGTGAGCCTGGGGCCAGGTCGAGTCCTGAGAGCGGGAGGATGTATGGGCTGTGGATTTTTATTGAAGAACTGTGGGTGCTGCATCAGCTGATCCTTTTGTTTTGTAGCTTCAAAAATAGTAACCCTATCATGGGGTAGGCGAAGCCTGAAACTGAACATAGTTATGTTGGGTCTCACAAGCACATCCTCTGTCTGAATGAGTATGACATTATTTTCCTTGTGTTCAGAATGTCCATCCCGTCTCAGTTCACGGTGTCACAGCTCTGCAGCTTTGTCTGTGTTTGAATAAGAGCAGTGAGAAGCTGCTGAGTAGAGATTTCTGGAGCTTTTAGCATGAAGGGAAATTAATCTGTTTCACGTTCTGGGGGCAAAAAGAATGTATCTGCACTAAAAGGTTTTCATTTTCTCAGTTTCCAAGCTTTGGCTTGTACTATCCCTATCTCAGTTCATCAGTCAAAAATAGGCCTCCATAATGATGATCCTAAAGTTCCTTCACAGGCAGAAAGGGAAATAGGTGGCTGTGGGTTTGGGGGGTTTTTCTGATGATGTTATTGTTTTGTTCTTTTTCCCACAAAACACTAGGGAATGAAATGGCACATGTCAGCAGTCCTGGAGTCTTTTCTCTTTTGCAACATTTCTCTTTGTTTTACCCTTTTAAGTTTTGCTCTTTTCTGATAAGAAAGAAGAGTCATCAATCTTCTTTTTCTGCCAAGAGGCTTTGTCCAGTGTTGATCACTTTGGAGAAACTTGCCTCTTCGTGGAGAGTGGATTACACTGGCTTTTGTGGAATATTGCTTGCTATTGCTATCGCTGTATCTTGAGTCATTGGATGGGTTTCATTTTTTTTCCTCTTACTCAAACCACTGTATTCCAAAAGGCACAGAGAGTACTTCTCTTGGTTATCCATACTTCTGTAAACTTTCAGCAGCATGTCATGTAACACTCCCATCCCTTCCATTCTACAGAGGGAAGCCAGAGATCATAGGTAGCAACCTGGACATCTTGGTGACAGTCGGGCTGTCTGAGAAGGCATGTGAAGACTATCGGTTGGCTCAAGAAGTGTGCAATGTTCTCTCCAAACTTGCTGGTAACCCTAAGGTGAGACTCTTGCTTTGTTCTTGAGGTCATCCAGAAACAAAGAAGGGGGGAAACTGGTTTGTATTGAGAAGAGAGAGAAGTAATTAAATTTCCACAGATTTTAAAATTAAGTAGGTTGAGACCATTCAGCAGCACTGTCTGGAAAGCTTAGCACACATCAGTGAACATGTAATAAAAGAATTTTCATTAGGCAACAGGCTGAATTCAATTAGTAAAGAGTTCAGTGCACAGGAAAATATGTTTTCCTTTCAATTCTCTTCTTCAGACTCCCAATTCTAAATTGATTTGTGTTTTCTCAGCCATGAAGCCCTTTCCTCTACTGATGTTTTCTGGTGGTGTGATTCTTTTGCCCTCCCTATTAATTGATATTCAGGAGTTGTCAGCTGTACAGAATATAAAACATGAAAGGTTTTCAAACCTGTCCATGTTGTACTTAGAGCAACATGATGGCTGATGGCTTTTTTGCCTGGGAAACAGTTTCTTTTTTTATTTTTTTTAATACACTTGGAAAAAAAACCCTCTTTGTGTTTTTTTGACCTAAGCATTTAGGGCATTTTGGTTCAGGAGTTCTCTGTTATAAAAGCAGCCCTCCCCACAAAACCATCATTCTGGGTTTGCCCGCTCCTTCCACTGGGAAGTTCCTGCAGGAACCTCATGAATTAGTGTGTATCACAGCATTCTTAAATGTTCTCAAGATGGCTGTAATTCGGTTTGAGGTTGGCTGAACTCTGCAACTAAGACTGTATGTGAGAAGGGACAGAACTGAAAATACTTGGCTGACTGTAGTAGCTTTTCCTCTCTCTCCACCACCACCCTCCCAACCAGAAATTCAGGACAGAGGACAGGATTGTGGTGAATTGAGAATTTTTGTTTCCAGCTACTGAAAGCTGGTAAATCCATCAAGTAATACCTTCACCAGGCAGACACATGTGCTGGGATATCTTGGGTATTGTCATAGTTGGTTTAGTAGTTCTCTAGGTTACCTTACGCCCAATCTAAAATGTGGTGGGACTGATACAGAGTATATGCAACAGCCTGAGTGTGAGGTGATCTTGGATCCAGACCTATCTGTTATTTCTAATGATGGTGTTTTCCTTTTAAACAAAACCTTGTGGCTCTGGACTACTGCTAAGCAAGGGCTTTCTAGCTGACAGTTGATGACTGAAGATGCTCTAAAGGTTTCTCTCTTCATTCATTGTGGAGAATGAGTCAATAATACCAGATTTGAAAGTAATCCTTTTGAGATTTCAAAAGAGTTATTGTGCGTTAAGGTGAGATTGTGGAACTGTCTGGGTTGGCCTGGAATCATCATTTGGCCAAGCTTTAAATCCACCCAGTGCTGTCACCGTGCCTTCAAAAGTGACAGTAACGTCCCTGCTGTGTATTAATTTGCAGAGCAGTAGTGGGTCTCCCTGCCACAGGCCTAGCATGGTTTTGATTCGCGTTGTGCACACAACAAGGTTAAGTACCGGGAAGGTAATGGGGGAATCTCATGTGCTGTTCTTTTGTGAGTAACTCATCTGTTCTCTCTGCAGCCAGCACTGGAGAAGAACAGTGTGCCTTTTCGACTGCCACAGAATCACATGCTCTTTAGTTGCCTCAGTGACACTGTGAGTAAAGGTGAGCTGAAGTCAGCAGTAGGTTTGGAGACAAGGTTGGGTTGCCTGTGTCGTCACTGGTGTATATGGTACCCCTCTTCTCATCAGGCTTTGGCCAGCCAAGTACTCACTGGATCCCCTTCATGGAGGCAGCGGTAAGGCTCATCTACCAGCTGGCAGAAGGGGCAGAGGAGTTATGTGCTCACATCCTGCAAGTGTGCAGTCAGCAAGCTCTGGAGAAGCTGCAGGAGGCTGATGGGCAGAATGCTGGTAAGGAAAAAAGCCGATAGAGGAAATCTGTACCTGTGATTTCCAGTGCTGAAGTTGAGTGGCCTGGAGTAACTGCAGGAGAACAGAGCTGAGGGGCTAGTGGAGGTGTTGGCATGGAAGGATGCAAGTGCTGTGAAGGAGTCTGCAGAGCATGGACTTGGCAGTAACTAATAAGAGAAGAGGTCTACATAAATGCTGAACTGTAGTAATTTTTCTCCTTTGGATCCAGGGGATTCTCCCAGGAGAGACTCTGATGGTGCTGGCAGACTCCCCACGTTCATGTTGGTGCACCTGGTGTCCCTTGTGGGACAAGTGGCAATGCAGCAGGTGGCGTATTTGGAAGTGTCGGTGAGCGCAGAGCTACGCAGACGCCGCCTCCTTAAAGAGGAGAAGACCAAGAAGAATTCTGACAGCAGCAAAAAGAAGCAAAGATCCCAGGTGAGAACCAAGGAATTTTTCCTATGAGCAATTCTTCTAGTGTCACAGCTACAGCTGACTTCTGGAGAATGCACTACTAAGGTTGCACAAAGTCCAGGGAATAGAAATGAACTTGTGTTGGTCAGGATTGACGGGGAGAGCTGAGTGACCTTATTCCTTGAGTGACCCTATTCAATAAAACTCTCACACTGGGCTTGGGTTTTGAAGAGGCAGAGGGGAGGGAATGAAGGGTGAACTCCTGGCCATACTTATGTTCCTTCTTCAGGCAAGCATTTCCTTTTCACTCATCACCTCTTTTCTTACCAGTGCAACCTTTTACAATTGCTGCTAGTGGTGAAGAATACCCATTTGTGCCCTGAGTTTTGGAAAAGGGCTTCTAGAATCCTGATCCAGAAGACTTGAGAGTCTTGTCCTCTCTTAGGTGTAATGATGAAGTCTTAATAGTAGCCTTCATAATGGAATCTGTGTGATAGAAGTGCCCTCTTTGGTTAGGTCTACCTTGGAGCATTTTCCAGAGTGTAATGAGGATGTCTTGGGTAAGGATAATAAAAAATGTTGTGTGTCCCTAGGTATCCAGTCTCTAGTAGACACTTACTGTTGTGCCCAGATGTAGTTCATTTCCTCATCCACCTGCTTATCAGTGTCGCTACCATTTTCCACACAAGAGGTTACTATGAGATTTTCCAAGAAGCAGCACTTGGATACAGTTTTGGTCCCCAGTGCAACACCCGTGTCTCTTTTCTTCCCTTATGTTACTTTTGCCTTGCTATAAGGTTGCCCATAATCTTGCTTGTGAGGCCAGAAATTCAAAGGCTGCTTTGAACTTAATGCTTTTAGGATTTGAATGTCCCTTAAGTTGTTCAGGACTCACTCATTAATGACAGATGTGTCCTGGGTCTGTCTTAGCTTACTGGTGTCAGTAGCTTAAGGTTTCTTTACATTCTGGACTTCTCAGTACAAGAGAGGCATTGGGCTTCTGGAGCAGGTGCAGCAGAGGGCAACAAAGATGGCTAAGGGACTGGAGCATCTCTCTCATGAGGAAAGGCTTAGGGAGCTGGGCCTGTTCAACCTCGAGACTGAGGGAACCTCATCCATGTCTATAAGTATATGAAGGGAGAGTGGCAAAAAGATGGAGCCATGCTCTTTTTGATGGTGCCAGCCACTAGGATGAGAGGCCACAGACAGAAATGGATGCACAGAAAGTTCCACCTGCACGTGAGGAAGAACTTCTTTACTTATGTGGGTGATCGAGCACTGAACAGGTTGCCCAGAGAGGTTGTGGAGTCTCCCTCACTGGAGATATTTAAGAACCATATGAGCACAATCCTGTGTAATGTGCTCTAGGATGACCCTGCTTGAGCCGGGAGGTTGGACAAGATGACCCACTGTGGTCCCTTGAACCTTATTATGTGATTCTGTGGTTGGTGTTCTGTGGCATGTAGAGTGGCAAATCCTGGACTACCCTTCACAGCTTCTCTCAGTTCTTGGGCAAAAAGTGGGTTACAAAATCTCCATCAGTCTGTTCTCCATTCTAGTTGTGTGGCTGGCAATATGCATGCACCTCACACCTGAGAGAAGAGAACTTTGTGAAGAAAGGGGTTATTGTTGCCTGACATCTTTTTTACAGTCTTCCTTTTTGCACAGAGCACAGGAAATGAGACCACTATGGAGGAGGAGCTGGGCCTTGTGGGAGCCACTGCTGATGACACCGAGGCCGAGCTCATCCGCAATATTTGTGAGACAGAACTCCTGGATGGTAAGCATGGCTGCCAGCAAGGAGCACTGGCTCCATGTGCCTGTGTGAAAGAACAGGTACAGTGGGTAACAGATCCTGAAGGACAAAAGCTGTTTTCTTCAGAAGGAAATACTCATTTTTTGCCTGGTATCAGTTTGCATAGAGGCTGTTTCTTTGCTCTGCCTCTAGAGGTTGTTCAGTGGTGAAAGGGAGTCAACCAGTTACTGTACGTTGCAGCAGTTTTGGGATACATTGAGTAATTGTTTTTAAAGCAGGATGCACAAACTGCTCTCATACTCGCTGTCTTTATCCCCACTCTCTAGGGAAGCACCTGTTCTCTGCCTTTGTTCCACTGGTGCTCCAGATCTGCAACAACCCTGGACTCTACAGCGATTCGGCACTCTCAGCTGCTGCAGCCCTAACTCTTGGCAAAATCTGCATGATCAGGTACTGCCAAGCCACCCCAGAGTTCTTTTCTCAGCCTTGCTAGTACTAAAGCTAAAGCACAAGCCAATGTTGCAACTCCTTTTCCAAGGAAAGAAAAAACACAGAAGAGTGTTCATAGGTTACTTTTTTCTTTAATTATATTTTTTTCTCTGCTCTCTGAGATAGAATTTTGGTATCTATCCCTTTTTTCATGTACCTTATCTTGTCAGCTCTGAGTTCTGTGAATCCCACTTGCGTCTGCTGTTCACAATGATGGAGAAGTCCACTCTGCCTGGCGTAAGATCCAACCTCATTATTGCAGCAGGAGATCTGGCCATCCGCTTCCCCAACTTGGTGGAGCCATGGACATCACATCTCTATGCCAGGTAATGCTACACTCCTTGTTAGGAGAGGTCAGGTGATGTAAACTCTGTGGAAGGGTGACAATGAGCCTCCAGAAGGCAAGAATGACCAGGAAGCCAAATCTGAAGACGGTGTAGGAAGACGACAGCCCTGGCTATGGCATAGGCTGTCATGTATCAGTAACTTAGAGACACTCACTCTGCTTCTTCCTGCAGTAACTATTTGCCTCTGTCAGGTTGCGGGACCCCTGCCCGAGCGTGAGGCAAACAGCTGGACTGGTGATGACTCACCTCATCCTCAAAGACATGGTGAAGGTAAAGGGCCAAGTGAGCGAAATGGCAGCTCTGCTGATAGACCCAGAGGAGGCAATCGTGGGAGTGGCACAGAACTTCTTTGGCGAACTCTCCAACAAGGCAAGTGAATGCTCAGGGACCTTATTTCACAAGAACGGGGAAGGGCTGTTGGAGGCTGCATCAATGACATGAGTCCTGGAGAAGGTGTGTTAGTGGTATAGAGCAACTCTGTCGCTCTGTGTTGCCTAAATAAGAGTAGCTAAAAGTTTTGCAATACAAGTTTTGCTTCATCCCTGCCTGATGTTTTACCTCATCCATTCACATTGGAAGGCAGGCTCCAAAACAGTGCCTTGTCCCTTCGCTTTCTCATGTGTGCCTAGAACAGGGTTCGGAACAGTTTTCTGCAGCTTTACCTTTAGGCCTTATAGAGGAGTTCCCTGACCTTATGACTCAGGCACCTCCTCTGAAACCTTTTGAAGTTGTTTTTGGCTGTGTGACATTGAGATACTTAAACTGAAGCAGTTCCAGCCCAAGCAGGTAAGAACAGTACAGGTGACTCCCTGCGCATCCAACGTGTAGCCTCACACAGGCCCTTCAGAGTGTTCTCTTTACTGCTTGATAGGCTGAAATGACACCGGGGCTTTTCTGTCCTGGTTTGCTCTGTTAAAGCAGAGCCAGACACCTGACCGTGCTGACTTCCTGTCTCTGCAGTGTATATGACAAAACCACGTAAAAGCAGTGGGAAAGAGAATATGGATTAGACCTTTTCAGGCAAGATGGGAAGCACTTTCATGATCTGAAATGCTGTTTCATTTGTCGGCAAGCTTTTCTTCGTTGGGTTGTGACAAGGTTGGAAAGCAAGGAAACTGCATGCAAGTCTGCCAAAGTGCAGAGCTGGGTTACAGTTGCAGCTTGTTGGTTGGCTGGGTTTTTTCCCCCTTACCTTCAGCCAAGTACTCCTGGAGAGGTTTGGCTGGCTGTGTACAGCTCGTTTCAAAAAGCTGATGTTTTGAGTCAGTAGATTTGACGTGGGGAGAAAGGAGGTAATTTTAAGTGGGCAGCTTATTTGGCTTGATTCAAGTTATCCTTTATAATTCTCTATCTCATATAGAAACTTGTGTTCTGAACAGGGTAATGCCATCTATAACCTTCTTCCAGACATAATCAGTCATCTCTCAAATCCTGACTGCGGCGTAGAGGAGGAATCCTTCCACACTATTATGAGGTATTCTGAGGCTAAATAAATCTCTTAGGACCAGGACTGTGTTTATGCAATGGGGATGCCAGATCCAGGGCAGTAAAACTACAGTGACATGCAAAGCACTTTTTCAGTTATTCTTGATTTCACTTTTTCAGTCTGTATTTGAAATGGATTCATGCTGAGGGGATTGATTTTAAAGCCACATAGTTGGGGGTGAGCAGAGACTCCACAAAGAGTTACCACTAACTCAAAATTACTTTCCTTCTAGAAAAGCAAAATAGTTGGTTTTGTCCATGGGAATATGGATATGCAACAGTAGGAGAACACAAGAGGTTTTAAAGTGGGTTTTAAAGAGACTACTGCATTTGTCATGTTGGTGGCCCACTATTTGCTTGCAAGCAGTTTTAGTAAAGCCATAGTTAAAGTAACAGGCTTGGGTCTGGGGTGGTGTTTTAGTGGTTTGTTATTTGTGCTATTTTAATTTTTTCAAGAAAGTCTTACTCTATAGTATAGAAACATCGGAATATTTCCATCTGAGTTTATTGGTTGCTCACAGACAGCACAAATAATGTCTCTATTGGTAAAGTACAGAAATTTTCCTCTCATGTCTGAAACTTAACCACATGAGGGATTTTTCTGATTTCCTTGAATCCCTGTGGACTCCAGAGGGGAGTACGGGACTAAAGTATTGCTGTTGGTGAAGAGAAGAACAATAAAACCTCCTGTGATTTTTCCACTAGGCTTTCTATCTGTGAGAATCCAATGCATTTAGGAAGGGGGATGGGAGTTTGGACAGGCAAGAATTGCAAGACACAGAAAAGTCTACCAGTGTGGTTGCAATTGAGACTGAAAATAATGTATGGCAGCAAAAGTAAATAGATATTTTGCTCCAGCTTTCATTAAGGAGGGTAACTGGGAAATACAGCTTGTGGCCCCTGACAGCACACGTGGAAGTGGAAGTTAATGTCTAAAGTGGAAGCAAATCATCACAGAGACCAGAGTCAGCACATACAAAAAATCCAAATAATTTTTAAATTTTCGGTACCATTTTTAGTAAATGTCAAACTGAAGGTGTTACCACAGACCTAGAGAATAAGTGTAGCAATTAGAGTGTGATGAGTGTCGTTAAGAATACTATAGATGGACTTTTCTGACTTCCAGCAACAGAGAGGGAGAGAAGTGGAGGTGTCTGGCAAATGAGGGAAAAGGCAGTATTGATTTAATAGTGTAGACAGGTATCAAATGAGTCTAAAGATAAATAATTTTCAAGAAGACCTGACCATCAGTTATCACACTAGATGATATCCTTTAAATGGGGAAAAAAGGGAATAGTAGTTGAAACTGAACTATTTCCCCACGTAGCACTGTACAAAATCCTTCCAAAGTGAAGAGAATTTGGTTTAACATGGAAACCATGGTGGACAAAAGCACAGGCTAGGAATGAAGCAGTGCCTTATGCTCCAGGGATACACCTCCCTGTTCTCCAGTTTGGCAAGTAAGAAAGATAGGGGGAGGGGGGGGCATCACAGTTAAAGGACTGACTTTGGAGAGTGAAAGAGTTACAGTGATAATAACTAAGATGAAAACTAGCAGAACAAAGCATAGGGTTAAACAACTTTTAAACATTTAACCTCTTCTGTAAATCTGTGGCTCAAGTTAGATGCATTCCACTTCCTGCTTTAGCAGTCAGGTTTTTTCTGGTACGGGGAAGCATTGGTAGTGCTGGTGAGACCTTGCCTGGAGTGCTGCCCCAGTTCTAGTCACTTAAGTTAAAGATGAATTGATGCTGGAGCAAATGCAAAGGGAGGACTCTTGAGAATGCTGTCTCTGTTCTGTATCTTGGAAAAGCAGCTTGGTGTGGTGGTTGTAGACATAACAAACACTGAACAAACAAGGAGGTGCTTTAGACCAATTATATCAAGGCCAGTGGCAACCTGACTGAGCTTAAGTTAACAGAAATGCTGGTACAAGAAAAATGGAGGACAGCAAGAACTTCTTAATAAATGGGAGTTATTCAGTGATTTCACAGTGCAAAATGCATAACTACTTAATTGTGTTAAAGTCCAGGTCTCTCTGTTCCTCAAGAAGCTAAATAAAAATGGGATCATGTTAGCATTTAACTTCTGTTAGTCTTTGTTCCCATTTGAGTGCCAAGTAATGGTCACTTTTTCATTGATCCAAAATACAACACACTCTCAGCAAATTAATAATGAAAAAGTCACAAGGGTTTTGAAGGGGGAAAAATAATACTGCATGCCACACTGCCCCACTGAAGGTCTGCTTGTTAGACATACTAGTCTGTCAGTGCAACTTGTGAGGTGAGGAGATCATATACAAGTGGTGCCTGCTCTTAAAACTGGAGGGAAGTCAGCACTGCTGCCTTTTCAGCACCCCTCCTATCTGAAATGGAGTTTCTTCTCTGGGTTCTCAACTCTGGCTTGTTTTTTTTCCCTTGCAGACATCTCTTCTCATATATTACAAAAGACAAACAGACAGAGAGCTTGGTGGAGAAACTCTGTCAGCGATTCCGGACTGCCAGGTGGGTTGTAATCTTAATTTTCCTGAGAAGCACTTGTGCTTCTTAGGAATTGTTAGAAGAAACGAGCTTATATGTGATGGTTCTAACAGCTTCCCATCATATTCTTCATGTGACAAATGCTGACATAACCTGGATGAGGTCCCTTTTCTTTTAACTACCTTCTTCGTAAAAATACATTCATAAATATGTATAAATTAAGGTTTATGGTTTTATTATGCAGTGATTGGCCCCTCTTCCCTCCTTTCTTAAGGAAAATGTTCCATGACACTTTAGATCTGCATTACAGCTGCGCAAGGGGACGCCCCACGTGTGGGTTTTCGGTACCATTATGGTGCTTCTCCACAGGCTGTCCCCTTGCAGCTCAGCTAGGAAATCAGCGTGTTAAACTGAGAAGTTGGGATCTCCCCAGCAGTCCTGTCTGGGGTGATCTCAACTATGAAATTGATAAAGGCCTCGCCTTGTTCTGTGTGCATGGACTGCTCAGTACTAACTCTATGCCTGAGATTCTGTTTGGGGCTTTTATTATTTTATTCAAGGGCTTCACCATACCCTCAGGCTTTTGCTCTGCACTGTCTGCAAGATGTGTATGCTTTGCTCACTGTGCTGATTACATAGTGCAGGACCCACACCATGAATCTGAGATATCATTTTGGTTGTAGGATATTTTGCCTCTTTTCCCCTGCTCCCCAAGATATAACTCCACTGACCCAGGTGTACACTTTTTTTCTTTTTCCCCAAGAAGAAAAATAATAGAAATGTATCTGCTTCCCACTCATGTACTTCCAGTGATATCATCATTTTATCTTCCACTGGCTTTGGTGCACCCTGCATTTCTCCATTCCTGTGGCATCCCTTCTCCATTGTTGTGGCTTTGCCCTTGAGATTTCAGCTGTGTCTGCTTATCTTGGCCATTTGTACACAGTGCCTGGGCATGTGACCTGCTCAGCTGCCTCAGGGAGTTGCATATTTCCCAAAATATTTGGATTTTGTTTCCTGAGCTGGAGTGCAGAGTGGTTCCTCTCTCCCCAGTTGCCTCCCAGGAACACTGGTGAGCTCTTCACTCAACATTTGTAAATAACCATCCTTGTGTAAGTTGTGTCTAGCCTTTAGTAAAATGTCCTTACATTTTTGTACCACAAGGATGATCAGCTTGTTGAACACTTGGTGGCAATGCCAAAGCCAGACTCTCACTCCAGGTTAAAACAGGAGCTTATCAGAAAAGATTTTGCAGCCACAATCGCCCTCCTCAGCATTTCTGGAGTTCCAAGTGTAGCAACTTGCCAGCCATCATTCAGACTTTGAAGATGGAAACACCTGGATGCTGCAGCTTTGTTGTTCTCCATCTGTCTGGGCTTGAGCAGAGTGTTCTGAGAGCACAGGCGGGACAGACTTCAGGCCCTCTGCTTTGTATTTATTAATAATACAGGCTTTGGCCTCCCTTTTTGCTTCCCATTCTATCACAATGAGCTACATTAGTAGTTAGTTTGTGCTTCTGTTGCCCTTTGTTTTTTTTCAAATAACTTTTGCTGGAATCTGAATGCAGTCCTTCTTTGATACAGCAGTTGTTATTTGTTGACTTTATAACTTAATGAATATGACGTTCTTTATGTAACTGGCCAGGAAAGGCAGAGAGAACATCAAATACAGCTTCTGCTTGAGATCATCTCAAACATGCAAAAATGAGCAGCCAAGGGGTTTTTATTATTCGGTTCAAATAAGGCCCTTCAAGAAGAGTCCTGACTTCACTGAGTTGTCTTTTCTTCCTAGACAGTAACTTCTGGCACTTTTTACACAAGTGACTGTGTTCTTTAGCAGGGGAGCCTTCATGCTTTTCTGATAGACACTAAGTCAATGTCTTTGGAACACAGTGGTGGTTGTGTATGGTAAGGCACAGCACCCAGTCACTGACCTATAACAGAACAATCTGAATCTCATGTTCTGCAAGGCAGAAAAACCTGCAGGAGATGCTGTAGTTGTAGGTGAGATGTGCTCATCCTGACACCCCTTTTTGTGAGAGCTAATGGGAATCTTTGTCTTTCCCAGAACGGAGCGTCAATATCGGGATCTGTCCCACTGCCTTACTCTGCTTCCAATCTCAGAACGGGGCCTTCACAAGCTGCAGGACAACTTTGACTGCTTTGCAGATAAGCTCCAAGATCCAGCTGTCTACAGTTGTTTCCAAACTCTGCTGGCTCGATTCTGCAGAGCAGGTGGCAAACCTGAGGCTAAAGTAAGGATGGGGGACAAATGTCCAGGTCAGAAAAGCAATTGCTTTTTACACACGGTGATTGCAAAGGCCTGCAGTTTTCCATTTTAAACAGACTACTCCTCACCCCTAACAATTTGTCTGTTTATTTAACTTGATGGCAATTCTGCTACAGATGTAATACATCTCTCCCTTCACCTTCTCTTTTTTTCTCCCTGCACTGTTTTACATCTCCATCAGGCTCTAGCTGAAGAGCTGGAGCAGAAGCTTTCTGCCTGCCATAACCGAGGGCTGGGTTCAGCAGAGACATGCCAGGAAGGCAGTCAAACTCCAATGCCAGTGCCAGCCAAGCGGAAAACAGTAGCAAGTATGTCCCTTTTGTGAGGCTGCAGCCTTCCTGCAGTCCAGCAGAGACACCTATGGACTTTGCCTCACCCTTCCAGACAGAATGGCTGCTACCTTTCTCATCTCTTTNTGGCAGGTTCCCGCCGCCAGCCCCTGAGCCCAGCCAACAGGGATGATGATGATTTTGTCACGCCCCAGCCTCGCAACCTCCGAAACCAGAAGCATGCCCAAAAGCGCCCTCCGCGCAAAAAGGTTGTGATCACCTTCTCCAGCTCTGACGAGGAGAACAGCTCTGAGGACGGTAAGGCATCGTACATGTGCCCTTGAAAGGGGAAAGGGGAGAAGGACTAGAGATTTTGGCCCACCAGGGATGTCCCTTTGGTAATGGGCTTCAGAGCCCAGTGGAGGTTGCCTGGAGATTCCTCTGTTTTAAGGCAGTGAAGTGCTGGTTATTGACACATTTTCCTCTCTTTAGAGCAATCTGCAGAATTAAGAGACGAAGAAACACCCACCAAAACAACTCCCATCACCAGATCTTCAGCCCGACGGCTGCGCTGAGGGAACCATCTGCCCCTGTCTTTAACTAAAAATAAAACTCATCTTATGCAGCAGTCGCTTTCTCTTGTCTGAACTACCCCATAATATGACAGTGCTCTAAATGAGGATAAAATGGAAGTTAACACCAGACTAAAGCAATTCCAGACCTGTCTTTTGAGATCTCCACAAAGAAAGGCAGTGCTGACCATAGCTGCCACTTTGACTGATTTTGCCCTGGCCTTGTATGTGAAAGTAAGCTGCTTTTATTAAAAAAAAATCTTTGAAATAAACTGTTTCTAAGAAAAACCAAACTACTGCTCATTCCTTTCTCATTTTGTGTGTGTGCTTATAATACACCATTCAGCTTTTTTAACACAGGACCAATACGGTTTTGCTGGGTTTAGGAGCTCTTTTTTGAAGCTCTTTCCCTCTAAAGCTCAGTAGGACTCTGAAGGGAAGTTACCTGCATCTTTTCCTTGTATAGATCTCATCAAAGAAGAGTTAAGGAGTGAGGAGAAAGAGAGAGGTTAACTTAGACTAGAGTGCCTCATAAAAAATGCACAAAGTGAGTAGGAAAAAAGTAAATCTTTAAAATGTTTAAAAAACCAAAACCAACCCACCATTAAAAACTTTTACTAACTCTTGATTTGATGGAGTTCTTAAGTGTACTGATAGCATTGGTTGTCTTACTATGCTTTTTGAAATGTGTTTGCTGCAAATCCAGTTATGTTTCAGCTAAGACTGGCTCTTATGCTCTTTCCTTCCAGGAATGCCACATCAGTGTTCAGGTCAGTCCTGGCACTCCTTGAACTGCCCTGTGAACATGAAGTGCCCTACATTAGATTTTGTGTTAATCATGTAAATAACCTTTAACCTCCTGTCTCACAGGCAAGTTGGCATTTTTCCCAGAGCTATTACTACAGAATTATTTCCTTTTACCTGTCAGCTGCCTAGAAAGCAGACTAGTCACTAGCTGGGCAGGAAGGGGAAGGGTCCTCCTCCTGTCTGCAGGTTCCTGCAGATCTGCAGTCTGTCTCTGCACAGTCCTTGGGGTCACTCACCCCTGGTTCACCCAGCAAGCAGAACATGCTGCTCAGTTCCCCTCTGGCCTGGCTGCATAACTAGCAATAAAAGGCTGCTGTAGCTTAATTTGTTCCTTATTTTAAAGAAAAAATTTTCATAGCTTTGCACTGACCTGGGCCTATAATTTTTCATGCCAATACCTGAATGGACATAAACATGTTAAATGCTTGTATAGAAACAAGTAGAGGGAGGAATTATATGGTGACAGGTGTATTTACTGGAGTGGGCCATGTGGACCAAACATCACACTTGAGTGCCATGACTCAGTGAGGATACCTGCCCACTCACCACCGCTGGCATAAGAGCCAGATACCAGTACAGATATGCTCCAACTCCAGAGCACGCCAGTAGCAACAGGACAATCACACGGAATACAAAGATCAGAAAGCTACACAATATTGTTCCTCTCTCTCTTCCTCCCTGATAAAATACTCACTGAAAGCTACAGGAGACAGAGGCGGCAGCTATGGCACGAACAGTAAATATGACAGTCATGCACACTGTACATGATTCCCGCACCACCCACAGGGTTTGTCACTCACAGATGACAATAAAAAAAGAAAAGGACAGCGTATCTGGATGTCTTACCCAAGCTCAAGGCTTTACAATCCTGTGCAATCAATCTTGCGTATATATGAGATAATATGTTGACAATACTGCAGCAGGGGAGATATGAATGGGTGAATAGAGGAAGTAAGGTGGCCATAAAACTTCAGCATTGGCTCACCTTCAGGCCATGCTTTTCTACTACAAGAGGTTAAACTTCTTTCAGGAGAGCCATGCAGCCACCTTTCTGAGATGGAAGGAGGGCTTGGCAGTCAGTGACTGGACTGACACGGTGGGTGGCTCTGATTTGCATTCTGTCTTTTGCTCTGTCCTGGACACTGCCCAGACAAGTGAGAGTGGAAAGTCAGTGAGTGGGAGCTCCAGGTGGTCCCTTTCTGCAATGTGTTCAGGTGGAGCATTCCCCTCTACTCACTGTCCTCTCCTGACACTGGAAGAATTAGCCGTCCTGCAGAAAGATAAGGCAAAACCCAGGACGGGTTTGGACAGCTACACAGTGGCCACTGCATTAATTACATGATTGCTGTCCTTCTGTTCCTTACAAGCAGGAATTTTGGTGGCTGACACGATGACCAGGAATCACTGGTGAAGGACTAATGCCAATCCCTTGCTTCTGAGGCAGAGGGAATACTCAGTGCCAAGATGGGTGATGGTTCCATTCTCCAAGGGACTCCTGACCACAGTTGTTCTGAACTACAAATGTTACCAGTGGAATAATGTAAATATTGTTCTTGCTTCTAGAGCCTGCAGCAACCATTGTCACTTTCCATCACCATGGGCCAAGGCATGTTCCGTCAGGGTGCTTCACTCAGTTCCCAGTCCTCCCACTCTCCCGTTGCTCTCCTCCTTTCCTGTTTCAGCAACTGTTTGTAAAAAACTCATTGTGATTCATCAGGAGATGACTTTTCTGGTGGTCTTGCAAGCTCTAGAATCAATGCCCCGGCATTAGAGGGGGAAGGGTTTTTACAGAGGAAACTTGTTAGAGTCAGAGAGGAAAGAAGGACAATAACCTATTTGAGTCTGAGAAAACTGGGGCAATTGGGGACTCATCTGCCAAAGCCTTTTCACTTCACAGTCCCTGCCAGGACATGTCAGAGCAACTATTCAGTCCCAGCAAGGATCTGGGACGCAGAGCAGCTGCAGCATCACAGCACCTGAGTCACTGAGCACCTGCATTTTATCCAGACTTCACTAGATTTGCAAGGATTTACAAGAACCTGCAAGAAAATTTGCAAATTTTCTGCAGTGTCTGAAGTTTCTTGTTTTGTAGGGAACAGTGATGGCTCCTTCCCTCTTGCCAGCCCTAGCTTTTGCTGGACCTAAGGAAGGGACTTGACACTTGGGATCTCAAAGCCTGTCCACCCGTGCAGGGCTCAGTCTTTGTGCAAGTGGACTGGAATTCTGGAGCAGTTGCAAACACATTTCTGGCTTTCTTGCAGTATGGGGCTGCTGCATTCAGAGATGCCAGGTCATGCTGCTGCTACATTTTGTATCAAAACCAAAGCATTTTCTTTGGTACTTACCTTTCCCTCAGGAAAGACCTGATCCCTGCAACCAATGTGTTCAACCCGAGATGCACCTGCCTGCAGCTCTTGCCAGCAGCATGAGTGCTCTGGCAGACTGACTCAGCTCTTTCTGGATGGTCAGATGTGACTAGGAAGTACAGAATAGCATCCTCTGGGACATCTTGCATGTGGGAGGAACACGTGTTTACTTCCCGTCCTCCTTCCTTTCTTTTCCACCCTTCTGAAACTTCCATAGCACAGCGCTCCATACGCTCCTGCATCCAGCACATGGAGGGGCTGGCTGTGCACACATCCCCCAGTCTGTGCCCAAGCACCCCATCTGAATGCCCACATGGACAGCACATCCCACACCTCTCCAGCAGTCACCTCTGCTTTGTAGATTAAAACTGGTATGAAAATAATCCTGTTCCCCACAAAATGTCTCAGTGAAGGACATTAGCAGGGACCTAGGGAGCACCTCCATGTGCTGGCCCAGGCAAGGGGGTGACAGGGGACTGCCAGACAGGACCATTGCACTGAACCACCACAAGCCGTGGGTCACAGGTATCAGGTGGAGCAAACAAAATTGGATGTCCCCACCTCTCTCCTGCTTCCAGCATCAGTGCTCCAGACTGAAGCTCCCTGCTCATTTCTCATGGACTGGATACAAAATGGTTTGTAAAATTTTCTGGCTCCTTGGGCAGTGAAGAAAGGGACCCACAGACTGGAGAGAGGGAGGAAAGGAGGAAGGAAGGCAGAAAGGAAAGGCGGGAGGAGCGAATGAACAAACGAATGAAGGAGAGGCAGCAAATATCGGAACTGTGACTTCTGTTATCTCTGCAAAAGACTTTTTTTCTAGTTTTCTTATTTCCTTGAAAAAAATATATAAAGGACCATTTTTTCCTAATTTTTTTCCTTCCTGAAAAAAATAAACAAAAACAGGCAGCAGAACACTTCCTGTCAAGTTTTGACCCAACTGCTTTGTGCAACAGTACTGAAAAAAGGAAGTTTAAGGTGTTGTTAAACTCACCCAGTACACCCATTACTAATCCTGTTCTGGGGGCAGTCCCCTCATTCTTCTCCCCTGACAAACTTTCCTGATTAGATTCTGCCTTCACACCCAGACTGACTTCTGCACCCTGATCTCCAAACAGTGACCTCATTGCCTTGTTCAGCTGGTGAGAAACTACAGTAAAATGGGAGAGGTAAACAAAGGGGGGGAACTAATGGCCAGAAGATTTAGGAGGTAGGAATCTGCTTCTTGCCATCCTGCTTCCATTGTGTGCCTGAGCTTGAGAAAGTGCAAGCTTAGCCTCAACAAGGTCTTTTCTGTGGCGGTTCCTCTGGAAACTCAGCCCAGTCCTCCAGATGGTGACTCAGGACAACCAGCCTGCAAATTATATGCCCCCTAGTACTAGACCCACAGTCCCGTCACTGCTACAAATTCCGTATAGCACTGGAATTCACCCACCTTCTGCAGCAGGAGCTCTTGATTCCCAGGCCAACTGTCTCACCAAGATATAAATACCAAAGCCAAAAGCCTGTATTGCCACAGAGCTGAATTTGTGTGTGCTCTGTGCAGCCAGCAGTGTTTCCACTGCAAGCTGTGCTGTAGTTCATGCTCACGCTGATTAGAGAAATAGCAGTACCAGCACTCTGCTTACGAGGAGTATGTTCAATATCACTACACAATGCAGCCTGCAATACCCTCCTTTGGTACACGTTTCAAAGTGTCAGCCCGTTCCTGACCCTGACAGATACCTCCAGGTCCTGGCCAGCAGCAGCTCAACTCACATTGAGTGAGTTGAGTTGAAGACATTAGTCTTCCCAGACACTCAGTAAACACCTTTGTGTCCTTTTTCTTTAGAGGAAGGGGTCTTGCTGAGCTCACCCTGAAATATATCACCCCGGACAAAAGGGCTGAAAGGTTAAGGAGCTCCAGGGGGTGGATCAGCAGGGAGCTGGGGCCAGGCGCCTGCCAGAACCAAAGCTATAAAGGCAGAGAGGGGCAAAGGACCACATTCCACACGGATGCTGCGGGTCCTGCCTCACCTCCCACAAGCTCTGGGATAAGAAGATGATGCTGGGGCTCCAGTCGTGGCCTTGCTCATTTTTCCTCCTCTTCGTTCTTCTCTCTGTCAGCGTTCAGACTGTGTCCTTACCAGGACAGAGGCTACAGGTAGGAGGGACTGGGAGAGAGCTGAGGGAGGTTTCAGGCGTGGAAAGACAATTTGAGGAAATCTTGTTTGAACCTCAAACAAGGGGTGGTCCCAAATTCCAACTACTGGAGGCTGCTGTCTATTCTCACTGCTCCATCCCCTTCAGTCCAGCAGCCTCAGCTCTAGGGTGACTTCATAACCCAGCTCCCAAGGGGCCACCAGTATTTCAAGACAGGAAACACACAAAAGCTTTTTAGTGTTCTGCAGAGGCTTTTAACAGGAAAGAGCCTGCTCCTGTCTAACTCTGCTCTGTGTCTGCAGCCACCAGAAATTACAGTCATACCTCTCGTCATGTTCAGTGCCGGGCTCTGATGTTTCTTTCAGAGAGAAGATGCAATCTGTTTGGCCAGGATTTTTGTTCCTAAGTTCAGTACTAACCCCATAGCAGACTGTCTTTAAGACCAAGAGCTTCTGTCAGGATACCAGCCAAGGGTTTCTTCACTTAAGTATATGTTTTATTCTCAGTAATTGCAGCAGTAATATTTTTGGCTTTCAAATCCACCCAGCTCCCTCTTACCCAAGCCCTAACCTGAGCCCCATCACCTTGCCTTCACATCACCCTGGGAAAGCTCCAGGGAAGTAGTCAGGAAGTGAACTAAAATCACAAGACCGATCCTGGTATGACTCAACACTTTCACTCCTCACTGAAGATGCCCGTGTCTGCCTCAGTTAACTCGCAACCGCAAAGAGCTGCACAAAGGCATCTTCAGCCTTAGCTCAACATCCATGTGAGAGATGTGGAATGCTTACCGCAGGCTGCTTCCCAGGGCAGCCATGCCATGCCTCTACTGCACCCAGTGCACCCTCAGCCCTTGTCTGGAGGCTTCCAGCAGTGCTAGGGGTGTACAATCAGCACAGATAAACTAGAGGATTCCCAGCAGAGGGTTAGTCCCCCTTCCTCACACTGCTCTGCTCCTGTCTCTCCCTCTTACCAGCAGGTATTTGAGGCAGGCCCATCCTTCCCCACCAGCCCTCTGGAAAAAATGAAATGCCACACAGCGGCCTGAGCACACAGAGGTGCTCAGCATCCACAAAAGGAGCAAGGACCAAAGCCTGTTACTTTCCAAATCAGGGAGGGGGGAGGAGGGCGTATGGTTTGACAAAAGCAGGGTGATCTACACGCAGGCAGATGCTCACAGCAGCTGCCTGCCTGCTGTTTGGACAGCAAAGTCATTTCAGGCAGCAGAGCTGGTGATCCAGCCCTTCCCTCTGCCTGGATTCAATGTCACAGGGACAGTGCTGTGCACAGGCATCACTTTAGATCCTGCCCGAGCCCTGAGGAGCGTGTGAGCAGTGGGGTACAAGGGGGCACAAAGCTTACAGCCAGGAGCAAAGGCATCTCTCTCTGACACCCTCTCCTCTCTGTTTATCCCAGATGCTCCTTTCACGGTTGCTGCCCCCAGAGCCCGAGTCCACAGCGGCTGAAGAGGACACAAAGGAGGGCTCCAGCTTTGGTCCTCAGCTGCTCTCCTCCAGCTTTCCCTTCCTCCCATCTGGGGCTAGAGCTGCCCGTCCTTCCCTCTGGCGCAAGACCCTCGCCAGTCGCAAGTGGGCATTGCCTGCAGATTGGGCCTGGAAGGCCATGCCCAGGGGTTGCTTTGGGCTGAAACTGGATCGGATCGGGACCTTCAGTGGTTTGGGGTGTTAGATTTGGAGGGGCTCCGACGTGAGAGGTCCAGCAGTGAGGAGGCTCGAACAAGCGGGCAGGGGAGAGTGGCCCGCACAGCCAGCGAGGGGACGGGGCAGCGGGGCAGGCTGTGGGACGGGGCAGGCTGTGGGACCCCTACGGGCCAGCAGCGGGCACGGCCGGGAGCGGAGCGCCCCGAGCCGCGGGGCTGCGCTGGGGCCCGGCCGCGGCGGGTACAGGCGGGCGGGGGGGACGGCGCTGGGCGGCTCAGCAGCCGCGCTTCTGCATGGCCGGGACAGCCCGGCTTGGGCACCGGCACGGCTCGGGCACCGGCCTGGCGCGGAAAGCGGCACGGCTTGGGC
>VWZD01002041.1:123689-149855 GCA_013396695.1 Sakesphorus luctuosus | reverse complement strand
GTGGTCGCCCGGGTGGGGGCGGGCCCGGAGCGCGGGGCCCTCGCCCGCCCCCCCCTCGCGCCCCCTCAGCGCGGGGCGAGGCGCTAACGGAGCCCGGGGCGCGCGGCCGCCGGGGGCGGTTGTGGCCGCTTCCCCTCAGCGCCTCACCGCGGGATTCTGCCCGTAGGAACATCCCGAAGAGGCAAAGATGGTGAAAGTCGGAGTCAACGGGTGAGTACTGGGGTCGGTGGGGCGAGGAGCGATGAGCGGGGGAAGGAACAAGGTCGCCTCAAGGGCGCGGGGAAGGATTTGGGGCGGCGAGGGGGGCGGTTTGAGCCCCGCCGGTCCCCGCTCCGCCTCATCGGTCCCCGGTTCACCGTCGCCCCCCAGGGCAGAACGGTGCTGCTGAGTCACTTCCCTGCAGATTCGGGGTGACTCACCCCGGAAGGCGCTGCCGCTGCTGCCTGGCTGCTCCCGTTTCCCCCCACACACCCTCGGGGATCCCCGCAGCCCTCCCACCGAAAGGTCGCCCGGTGGATCGTGTGTCGGTGCTGGCCCCGGGGATGTGACCTTCTCCTGCGGGGCCGAGGAGTAACCGGATCCCCGGGGCCTCAGTAAATTTAGCGCTTGACCTTTCCGGGGTGGGGGTCGCTCTTAATCTTTATCCGGGGTGCCTTGGCCTTTGGACGGGCTGCAGGGCTCCCTCCTGCCCTGCCGGGCAAGGAGCAGCGGGTGATCCCGAGGGAAGGCTGCCAAGGACTGCCTGCCGTGCCCAGCCTGGCAGCGTCCCTGTTGTGCCTTCACACCAATGTCTTTCTCTCTCCAGATTTGGCCGCATTGGCCGCCTGGTCACCCGGGCTGCTGTCCTCTCTGGCAAAGTCCAAGTGGTGGCCATCAACGATCCTTTCATTGATCTCAACTACATGGTGAGCTGCCTTGCAGTGCCCCCTCTGGGCCTTTCTGAGTAGGGCTCCTCTGTATCTGTTCTAGTAGCTTCCCAGGAAAAACGAGTGTTAGGAGTGTGGCAGCTGAAATGCCTGACCTTCTTCCCCCTCCCCCTTTTCTAGGTTTACATGTTCAAATATGACTCTACTCATGGTCACTTCCGGGGCACTGTCAAGGCTGAGAATGGGAAACTTGTGATTAACGGGAATGCAATCACCATCTTCCAGGAGTAAGCATCTCTCTCTTGCCTCTGGAGTTTGAAAGCAGATGTCTAGTGGAGCAGCTCTTACAGTTCTTGTCCCTCCTCAGGCGTGACCCCAGCATCATCAAGTGGGCAGATGCTGGTGCTGAATATGTTGTGGAGTCCACAGGTGTCTTCACCACCATGGAGAAGGCTGGGGTGAGTATGCCACAGTGGCACACAAAAGAAGGGGCACATGACCATGTACTGAGTTGTGCATGGTGGGCCTGTGAGGGAGAAGAGGTTGTGAAGAAGTGAGATTGGAGGGATCCTGAGTTACCTTAGTCTCTTATCTCTTTCCTTCCAGGCTCACCTGAAGGGTGGTGCCAAGCGTGTCATCATCTCTGCCCCCTCAGCTGATGCTCCCATGTTTGTGATGGGTGTCAACCATGAGAAGTACGACAAGTCTCTGAAAATTGTCAGGTAAGGAGAGAGGAGTGTGTTTTCTGGTCTGGAGCTCTCACCAACCATGTGGGGGTCTCCTCACGTTGGCCTGATGTGCCTTTCTTTCTCTACCCCAGCAATGCTTCATGCACTACTAACTGCCTGGCGCCCTTGGCCAAGGTCATCCATGACAACTTTGGCATCGTGGAGGGTCTTATGGTAGGTCTGCAGCTTAGTTCTGAGGAGGGTGCCCTATTGACAGATCCCCTCATGAGGGAAAGCATCTGTATCTCCTTGTGTCCCTTGGGTTGGGGAGGAACCTGGAAGAACCTGTGTTCTTACTCATGTGCTCTTTTCTCAGACCACTGTCCATGCCATCACAGCCACACAGAAGACAGTGGATGGACCCTCTGGCAAGCTGTGGAGGGATGGCAGAGGTGCTGCTCAGAACATTATCCCAGCATCTACTGGAGCTGCTAAGGCTGTGGGAAAAGTCATTCCTGAGCTTAATGGGTGAGTGCCCCTTCTTGGGTGTGAGGAGGAGGCAGAACATCACTAGCAGATCACAGGCCTGGCAGAGGGGTCCCAGATGTGCTGTTCTTTGCTGACTCACCTCTCTTACAGGAAACTTACTGGAATGGCTTTCCGTGTGCCAACCCCTAATGTTTCTGTTGTGGACCTGACCTGCCGTCTGGAAAAACCAGTAAGTGTTTTGACAAGGTCCTAACAACCTCCAGATGGTGCCTCTGTTTCCTCTAAACTCCATCTTGCACCTGGAATTGCCCTCTCTGCATCCAACTTAGTCCAGAAGACTTGATCTTTGTGAAAATAGCACCTGCTGTGGTGCCTCCCACGTGTTTCTCCTCCCTCCCCTGTCCCTGGCGGACATTTTGTATGAGTTGGGTTCTGACCATCTTCCATCTGTCCCTCCTCAGGCCAAGTATGATGACATTAAGAGGGTAGTGAAGGCTGCTGCCGATGGGCCCCTGAAGGGCATCTTGGCATACACAGAGGACCAGGTAAGGAATGCCTGGTCTCCTGACCTGTGGTTATTGTTGCTTTGCCTCATTCTTGTGACTGGGGCAGCAGCTTTCTGGAATCTGGTTAACTGTATGTTACAATTTCCCTTTGTTCCAGGTTGTCTCCTCTGACTTCAATGGTGACAGCCATTCCTCCACTTTCGATGCGAGTGCTGGCATTGCACTGAACGACCATTTTGTCAAGCTGGTTTCCTGGTAGGTGCAGCCTTGAGTGGGGGCTGACAGGGGCAGGCAGGTTGCAGACTTGGGTCCTGCTCGTTACTGCTCGCAGTCCTGGCAGATACACAGACCCCTGCAGAGTAGGGTTGGCTCCAACTTTTAACAGTCTCCATGGAGCTAGGTTATTTCTTACCTGGAATGAATACAGCTTTTTCCTTCCCCTTTTAGAGGGGTGGATGGGATGATTAGTGCTTTCCTTATTGGAAGTGAATGGCAACGTGCCTGGTTCAGGTGTGGAGCATGGGGTAGAGGAGCAAGAATGGAAGAACGGATGCAAGAAATGGGTCAGCCCTGACAGCACTTATTTTCTGTCCCTAGGTATGATAATGAGTATGGATACAGCAACCGTGTTGTGGACTTGATGGTCCACATGGCATCCAAGGAGTGAGCCGAGCACACAGCCCCCCTGCTGCCTAGGGAAGCAGGATCCTCCCTCGTTGGAGCCCCTGCCCTTCTTCACCACCGCTTAGCTCTGCATTCTGCAGTGAGAGGCCAGTTCTGTTCCCTTGTCTCCCCCACTCCTCCAACTTCTCCCCGAGCCTGGGGGAGGTGGAGAGGCTGATAGAAACTGATCTGTTTGTGTACCACCTTACATCAATAAAAGTTATCACCATCTGAAATGCCTTGTCTGTCTGTCAGTGGGCAATAGAAGGGGGGTTGTGTAAATGAGCAGCCACAGGCGCCTGCATGGCACAGTCTCTGTTGGATGCGGCTGCGGTGAGCAGAGCCCATGTGTGCAGCCTGTGAACTGCCTGCTCTACATGGCAGAGACAAGGCCTCCTGCCTGTGAGCCAGAACAAGGTGTGGTGCAGGGCTGTGCTCACAGGGACTGCGTGTGGTAGAATGGAAAGCAGCTCTGCAACTCCTACTTGTGGATTTGCATGTCTGATGGGTGAGTGCAGAATGCAGCGCTGAGCAAGGTGATTTTGTTTGATAAAGGGCACAAACCCTAGAAATTTAATGCTTCCCCTGCCTTAATAGGGGGCACGGAAGATGCTTCCTGGTGTTGCAAGGAAGGTGTTTCCTCTGCTTTTACCTTGTAAAATCAACTGGCTTTGCCTGAGAGAAAATGGCTGCCTAGGGACGTGTCGGAGGCCAGTGTCAGCATGGTGGTGGCCAGTCTTAATTCTGGCTTAATTCTGTGCGTAAGGAGGGGCAGTTGCAGTTAAGCTGCTGAGCAGCAAATCTGTGCAAGGTGAGTGTCAGCTTTCTGACTCCCTGTGCTACCTCTGGAAGCAGGAATGCTGCTGGGCAGGGACAGAACCTTCCATGACCTGTGAGTGCTGGGATAGATAAGCGATGCCCTGCACAAATCACATGGCCCTCCATTTTTAGCAGCTTAATTTAACATCTCGGCGATGATGTGTTGTTCTCTCTCTGGCAGGCAGGGTTGGAGCTGTTTTCCGGATCCCAGCTGCTTTAGACTCTGATCTGGATGCAGCAAGGACTCAGCTGGAGGACTGAAACTCCCTGGATGGAGGTATGCTGGACATGGTTTTCTGGAGCTGCTTATCTCCAGGGGTTGAGCTGTGTAAAAACTAAATGTTTGCTAGACTAGAGGGCAATGACTCAAAGCTGTGTTGCAAAGAGAAAAAGGTTAAATAACCTGCCTCTGGACAGAAGGTGTGACTCTGAGCAGCTCATTAGCTTTGGGACAGCAGGAATATCTGGCTTTACCCCATAAATGGCCCCGTGGGAGCTTTAGGTAACTCTGGAGTTAAATGGGAGCTGCCTGATGCTGAGGCTCACCAGAGGCAGCTCTCCTTGGAGCCAGGTTTCTGCTGAGGAGAGGTGTAGCCTACAGACCTGTCAGGCTTACAAATGAGTCTTGGGTTGGTCCCATCCTGTCCTTGATTGCTGCACTTGGGTGCTTTGAATGGCTGCGCTGTGCAGTGCTGCTTGCACATTTGTGTGCATGCCAGTCAGCGCCTTGCTTGATAATCTGGAAGTGCCGGGAGGCTACTGAAGCACCTCGTGGTGTGGTGAGGGAGGGATATGGATATGCCTGTTTCCCCATGTAAAAAAAATGTATTTTGAACTGGGTTGAAAGTTGGAGCTTTGTTTCCTAACCAAGATAAGGCTGCCTGAAAATTCACATAGAGCAAAGAATTCTTCTTATTTAACAACAGTGAGCCGTATCCAACACAAGATCAAACTGCAGTGGGAATGAGCAAATTCATACAACCTAGAGGGTGGAGTGGAGGAAGAGTATGTGCTCTCAGAATTGTTGGGAATGTCTAGAATAAAAGGTTCACTGTGTTTTAAAATACTATTTGAACTAGTTTACAATCTTGCTTGAAATTCCTAGAAAAATGATAAAGTATTCGGGCAAGGCAAGCCAGGAATCGGAGTCTTTCAAACGTGGTTGGTCTTGTATGGAAACAGGGAGAACAAGTGTGGCAAACAAGTCAAACAGCTTTTGGACTGCCTGGAGGGCTCGGTTTCCTCTCTCATATAACCTCCCTTCAGCTTCTCCCTGAATCCTCATGTTGCATCCAGACACTGTGCCTACAGATGGCACCACAGCAAGGCCCCTCTAGGCAGATGCAAAGGCTGGCTCGGGCCAGCCTGTCTGAGAACTGCAACCCTACCCCTCCCCCCCCCAAAAAAAATTCTTTTTTTTCTTTAACCAAAAAAAAGGATCAACTTGAGAAACTGACATATATGACTGCAAATGGCATTGGGATAAAGATGGGAGATCTGCAGAAGTGTTTTCTCCAAAGTATGGGGGAGCTCTACGTTTGTTCTTACAGCATTTCAAAGAAAAACTGAAAGAAATACTTGTTTGGGCAAGGCAAGTGCTCAGGCAAACATAAGGAGTCTCTTGTTCAGCAAAGGTGTGAAAAGCAATCACATCACTTTGCTGGGACAAACCAGCTCCAAGAGCAGTTGTGATAAGCCACAATCCATTCTCATTTGTGAACACCTTGCAAGGGGAAGGCACAGAGACACGAATCCTGGTTGAAGGCTTAACTCTGCCTTCCTTGACTGGCCAGACACCAGGGCTCATTGTGCTGGGCCATCGTGGGAGAAGGATGGACCCAGGATATGGCTTCACTCTTTTGCAGGGCTGTGCTGACAGAAAGCTCTCTGGCCAACCTACGGGATAACTTCTCTGACAGGCAGCCAACCATTTCTAGAGGGGTGGTTAAGCTGTAGCTTTTGTTTTCTTTTTTAGGACAGCTAATGGTAATTAGCAGTGGTGTTATGGGAAAATGTAGTTTTATGGCAACTTTGAACATTTAGAGAAATTACTTTATACTTCGTTGACACTTGCACAGGCTACCACACACACACATTAATTCCCCAAGGGCCAGTTGGCCTCAGACCACCTTCTTCGTGAGATGTCACCATGAAACTTCAGCATTAAGGAAGATGCCACGTAGTGAAAATCAGCTTGAGCGGATGTGGAAACTAATTAAGGTCACTTGAAAAATCACACCAAAATATAACAAAATGGTGAGTGTGTAAGCATAGTAAAAAAAAATCTTGGACATTCAAGACATACTCTGTCTACTTCTGAAGTAAATCAGTCTTTGAGTAAAGCAATTGTCAAGTTCTTTGCAAGGAAGAGGAGATACAGGTTTCTGATGGAAGGACTATGGCACAAGGCATACACTGAACAGTAAAAGACAAACACCTTAAACAATAATGTTCCAAACTCCTTCACAACAGATGCCATTCACAAAATGCAGGTTCATGATGTAAGCTCAGTGGTATGCAAATACCCCTGTGGGCTGCAGCAGTACTCACAGAATGCAGGCATTTCATCAAAAACAAGCTGCCTACCTTTGGGCAATCATACTGTGTGCAGGCTGCAAAAACAAGTAATTTGTTACATACTCTTCTGAGCTGAATGCAATCTCTTACTCTAGGACAGCTGACTTACCTCCATATATTACCTTACTATAGAAGTGTCATCTTCTTGTGGGAGTTACTCTCAATTAAGTGTTCCTAGAAGGAACAGTAGTGCTGGGTTATACTTTACTGCATAAGATTTGAAAGGATAGCCGTCAAAAAGCTGTAGTCAAATGAAAATAGGAGAAAAACTCATAAATACTAGAGAACTTGAGAGGCTAAATAGAAAAATAAAAGGCAGATTTTCAGGAGATTCTGACAAATAGAAAATATGAAAACCTCATTCAATGCATCTTGGAGGCAAGACTGCTGCCAAAAAGCGGTAAGATGGTGTGGGAGTGATTAGGGAAGCTTAGGGCCGTGACAGAAAAGTAAAGTTGATGTTTTGCTATCAGAGGAGCTTTGGGGTATTGCCAGACAAGAGATTTTCCTTGGCAGCAATGAGATGAAGCTGCAATTGCAAACCAAAGCATCAGGACTTGAGAACTGATTTCAATGGCATTAAAGGGCAGCAAACCCTCAGTACCAAGTGCCAGACTTGGATGGTCTCCAGCATGAAATGGATGAACAGGTAACTGTGTTTTAAGTCATTCACCACTCACCTCAACCCCCCAGGTGATGAAAAGCCATGGGATTTAGGAAAAAAACAGGCTGGCAAAACCTTTCAAAGAAATGCCCTAGGACAAGGAAGATCACCTTTTGCAGGTTGAAAACTAGTGGTAAGGCTGGTGGTTACTGAGAGAGAAGGTATGAGTGTCCAGCATCTGAGAACATCTGCCCCGCCATTCAACACCTTCAGAACAAAGATTTGTTGATTATGCAAAATGCTCCAAGATACTTAAAACTGAATCAGTCTGTGGAAAGGAGCAGAAGGATCTTGTGGCCAAGTGACTGGGTTATTAAAATGTTACATGAAATTCGAGGTTGCAAAATAAATAATACATGTAGTGGAGGGAATGGGGCAGGGCATGACTGACTCTGTGCATCTCAAAGCCCTCCTTTAACATTGCCCAAACCTCCACCAAACAACTGCACCCTTTGTTGACCTTGCCCTGAGTCCTGGGACAGAAAAAAAAAGGTAGTTTGTAATCTCTGTAATCTCTAGCTTTTTAGTTGCCAAGTTGGATACTGGTTTAGGTGCTGGACCCCACGCACCAAATCTCAGATGGCCTCCAGCTTCCCCATCTCCTCAGACTCCTAGTATGCCTTTATCAGCCTGACTATCCTGCCATCTAGACCATCATCATGAAATTACTTTAGGCACTGCACAGAAATACTGGATTTTTTTCTTAAGGAGCAAAAGTAACTAAACTTTTCAATCTTGAATCAATTTTTTTTCCAGCCTGAAATCACGTTAGTAGTATCTGCTCTATCTATTCCAGTTTCTGATGCAAGGCAGGACAAAGCACATCAATGTCATACATGGATAGAAGATGTTTAAAAATGCCATCTGCTTCAGCAGCTGCCTGAGAACGCACACAAGGCTGTGAATTCTGCTCCCTAAGTCTTTCCAACCCTCCTGTTGTCACAAGGAAGGTTAGTCACTCGTATTTATTGCTTGTAGATGTATTTATGTATGGCAACAGAACCTATGTTTCGACTATTAAAAATACTCTGTAATGCCTCTTGGCATTTTTGAGTGAGAAATTTATTCGTTTTGAGACTCTATAATTTCAAGGTATCAAGAATAGTCTCAGTTTTGTCTGTCAATTCCTTGTCCTTCTATAAGTGTGTGCAAATTTTTTCCTTTCCTTCATGATGTCTCCCCTCCTCCCCCCTCCACTGGTTCCTCACTGGCTTTTGTATGTGGCCTGTCAGACTAATCACTGACGTCATTTGCTTGCCGGTCCACCCAGGCTTTTTTTAAATGTCTTCCCTGATGCATTTAAAAACTGACCTCAGCAAACCATGGATTTCAACAGCCAATGCTTTTTTTCTCACTACAGAGAAAAAAACTGTGCCGTGCCAAACACCCTTTGCAAGAACGCAGTGACAGCGCTGTGCTTTATTTTCAGCATCGCTCGCTCCATCTCCCTGAACAGCCTCAGGCTCTGTGCGGTGGCTTGTTCATCACTACAGCACCCTGCACACCTCTCCACATTAGCGTGCTCTAGGTCATCTGTGCCTGGAAACGTAGCAGTGTTCGTTTGGAGAAGATCCTGTCAAGGATCCTCCTTATTTGCTAATGGCCTGAAAAGTGCTTCATCATTCTCCTCTTTCCATAGACAGAACAGACTTACCTGGTGAGTACTTCTCTCTTTCTGCCTCGTTCTGAATTTTTTCCTAATTTCAGCCAAGAAAAAAAACTTTATTACTATTAGGACTGATTTTTCTTTAAATATAACTAAAACAACTTGTTAGTGTCCTTAGACATCCAGCTATTTTTTTTTGAGTTGCTGTGAGTTGCTGAAGACCTTTTTATACAGCTGAATTATTCCCCCACCCAGAGTTGCTGTAGTTGTTAGAAGGTCTATTTTTGTTAATTTAGGTCAGGCTTCATTACTATTTTTATTAGTTATTCTTATTTCTAAGTACTTTTGTCACATGGCCACTTATTCATGAAGTAGTTCAATGACAGCCATCTTCTCATGTGTACTAAATCACAGCTTTTTGAAAAACTGGAACAATTCTTCTCTTTCCAAAGATCTCTTACTTATTTCACTCTAAGAAAGAGCTACACAAACCACACAGTTCTCTGCTATGACATTTTTGTCCTGTCTGATGTCTCAGTTTGTTTCTCGGTGATCCCTTGTCCTTAGGCAACCATCAATCTTAACCCAATCTTCATCTGTCACAAGGACATCTAAAATCATTGCCTTACTTGGGCATGCCATCATTTGTAAATTGATGAGAAACTCTCCCTGGCACAGCATATTCTTTGGTATCCCCAGCCAAAGTTTTCTATTACAACATAATTTTCCTTTTCACACGAAGCAGAGACATCAACATGCTTTTTGGAGGGATTCAGAATTATACAAAAGCCCCTTCAATGCCTTGATGATCCTGTGTGTCAGAGCATGTTGTTTGGCTATCAGCTCTAGAGTGCATGTGATTTTTAACTTATCTTGTAAACCCAATTCACAATTGCTCTTGCCTACCCCCCTTTACCCAACAGGTTAGACTGAGCTAGCAGTTCTACCATGTGACTGTGAACATTAAAAATACCAGTTAACTATAATTCTTCCTACCCTGAGAATTCCTATTTCCTCTTGCCCTTTGCCTAGATGCAGTCTGCTGTTGGAGCAGAAAATGCTGCCTTTTCACATCTGTGGTGATATTGGTCCAGCTTGATCATGAAGCCTTTTGATGGCCACTTGAGCTCCTTTTCCAGTGTTGCCTTAGTACCCAGTTCACAGCTGCTCTTCAAGCTGTGACATTTATATTCCCCCCACCAGAGGACCTACAGTATCCTCTCCTTGCTGTCTCAAGGGAAGATCAAAATATTTAGAAAATTTTTATGTAAAACACTTCTCACATTCTCATACATCCATTGGAAGATTAGGCAATGACTGAGCTTCCCTAAAGCTGCCTGTAGCCCTTCCAGTTTTCCATGTTGTCTTACTATCCCCTCCCAGCATCAATCACCATGTGTAGGGGCTTGCCAGATGTTTTCAGGAGCCTGTCCACGCATCATCCAGGTGGATTTCCAATGAGACAGCACTCCACCGTGTTCTGCATTAATTCTAACCTCTCCTCTTGAAAGGAGATTTCTCACCTGTAGCCAGAGTATTTCACACACTTGATAATCATGTTCAAGTTCTGGGACACTCTGTGCTATGGGTACCTGAGACACCAACAACCATAAACGTACAAAGAGTATGATCAAAGGTACAAGGCTTAGGAAAATCCATCTCCCAGCTCAAATCTAGAAATAAGAACAACTTTCTATGCAGCTTTGACCCCTCCTAGCTCCTGGCTAAGAAACAAGATGAACAGGTTACCAGGGAATCAAAAGTTGTTCCAGTGAAGGCTGTCAGCATCGCATTTAGATCCATCTAAGGAATCCTGATGTGAGGAAAATCTCACTCACACAAAGGCAAGTTGTGCAGGACAAGTGACAAAGCGCCTTCGTCAGAATCGTGCTGGGTGGAAAATACCGGACCTTAACTGACTTAAAAGACAAATCAGACTCTTTCAGTGATATGATCTAGAATAGACTGGATCCAGGACTGAGTGAAGGGATGGTGCAGGGCTCACTTAACACAGGGAAGATCTGGGCTACCTGGTGGTTAGGTTGGCTGAACCCTCTCTAAAGCCAGTAAGAACCATTGCGGAGTTGTAGGCAGGTACAAGGAAAGCCATGCTCCCCACCCTCTCTGTGGGAAATTCTGCTAGTATTCAAGAAACTGAGAAAGCCTGGTCAGAAGCCCAGAATGGGTAAGGCTGGAAGGGACTACAGTGGCTCATCTGGTCCAATGTCTACTCAGGCAGGGTTATCCTGGAGCACACGACACAGGACTGCACCCAGATTGTTTGTGAATATCTTCAGCAAGGAAAACTCTACAACCTCTCTGCGCAACCTGTTCCAGTATTCGGTCGCCTGCACCATAAAGCTCTTCCTTCATTCCTGTGTTCCAGTTTCTGCCCGTTGCCTCTTGTCCTATTGCTTGGCAAGAGCCTGCATTCATCCTCTTGACACCCTCCCTTTAGATACTTATATACATAGAGGAGGTGCCCTCTTAGTCATCTCTTCTTCAAGCTAAACAGGCTGAGCTCCCTCAGCCTTTCCCTCCTGAGGTGCTTCCTCACCTACTGATCTTTGTTGCCCTCTGCTGGATCCGCTCCAGGAGTTCCATGTCTCTCTGAGCCTAGAATTGGACACAGCACTTCAGATGTGGCCTCACTGGGGCTCAAGAGAGGGGCAGGATCATCTCTCTTGACCTGCTGGCAATGCTTTTCCTGATGTACCCCAGGATACCATTGGCCTGCTTGGGCACACAGGCACATTGCTGGCTTAATGACAACTTGTTGTCCACTGGGACTTCCAGGTCCTGCGCAGAGCTGCTTTCGAGCAGGTTGGCCCCCAGCTCGTGCTGGTGCCTGGAGCTACTCCTCCCCAGGTGCAGGACCCTGCATTTGCCTTTGTTGAATTTCAGACAGTTCTCTGCCCATCCCTCCAGCCTGTCAAGGTCCTTCTGAAGGGTTGCACAGCACTCCTGGGTATCAGCCACTCCTCCAGCTTTGTGTCATCAGGGAACTTGGTGAGGAGACACTCTATCCCTTCATCCAAGTAACTGATGAATAGGTTAAACAATACTGGGTCCAGTATTGAACCCTGGGGGCACTACCAGTGACAGGCCTCCAACTAGACCCTGTGTCACTAATTATGACCCTCTGGGATCTGCCACTCAGCCAGTTCTCAATTGACCTCACTGTCCACTCATCCAGTCCACACTTCCTGAATTTCCCTATGAGGATGTTGTGAGAGACAACGTCAAAAACCCTGCTTAAGTCCAGACAGACAATATTCACTGCTCTCCCCTCATCCATCCAGGTAGCTGTCTCATTGTTGAAAGCAATCAGGCTGGTCAAGCATGATTTGCCTTTAGTGAATTCATGCTGACTCTTCTGCTCACCTTCTTGTCTTCCATGTGCTTAAAACTAACCTCCAGAATGAGATGCTCCATCATCTTTCCAGGAATTGAGGTGAGGCTAACTGGCTGGTAGTTCCCTGGGTCCTCCTTGCCCTCTTTCAAAACCAGGGAGACATTTGCTTTCTTCCAGTCCTCAGGCAGCTCTCCTTATTGCCTGATCCAAAGAAGATTGCTATGATGTCTGCCAGCTCCCTCAGCACCTGTGGATGCATCCCCTCAGGGCCCACGGACTTGTGGACGTCACATTTTTCTAGGCAATCTCTAACCCAATCTTCCTTGACCAAGGCAGAGTCTTCCAACGTTCCTCTTCCCTGGTCTCCTGGGTCAGAGATTGCTGAGGGCTGGTCTTGTCACTGAAGACTGATGCAAAGAAGCTGGTTGGTATCTCTGCCTTTTCTGCGTCCTCTGTCACCAGAGTTCCTGCTCCATTTAGTAGCAGACCCACATTTTCCTTAGTTTACCATTTGTTGCTGATGCATTTGAAGAAGCCCTTCTTACTCTCCTTGACATCCTTGGCCAGATTTAGTTTCAGATGGGCCTTGGCCTTCTTATCTCATTGCTATACACTCTGGTAACATCCCTGTATTTGTTCCAAGTAGCCTTTTCCTGGTTCCACTTCCTGCATATCTCCTGCTTGTGCTTGAGTACTGACAGTTCTCTTGCCCCCACTGCTTGATTTATTGCTCACAGGGATGCACCATTCTTGAGCCTGGAGGAAGTGGTGCTTGGAATACTCACCAGCTCTCTTGGAATCCTCTTCCCTGCAGGGCCCCTTCCCATGGGATTCTTCCAAGGAGGTCTCTGAACAGGATAGAGTTAGCTCAGAGCTACCTTGAAGACTGGGTGTCTGAAGATGATGGCTCACCTTTCAGATGAGTCCTAGGGAACATCACTAGAGAAGGGGTGGGGAGGTGACTCTACGTGCCACAGGATCAGAATGCATTCAGCAGTGAGCCAGGGCTCACTTCTGGAGCATCCTGGCACTGCCTGGTGAAGTCCTTTGCCAAGAGGCTGATTGATCTCAGCATCAGGAGCACAGAGTAGGGCAGCCACAGCAGAGAACCGTGTCTCCCACCCCAGCTAAAAGGCTGATCATCTCCCTCAGTACCTCATGGAGGCAGGATGCTCAAAAGTAGGTCCATCCCAGCCTAGGGACAGCTCTTGCCTCAAAGGAGGAGGTGTGCCTATCCTCACCTAGGTGGCAACAGTCCACATGCTGGGGAGGGAGAAGCCAGAGTAATCACTAACGTATTTGCAGACTGCCTGGGTAAGTCTCCACCAACATGGACTTCTGAGGGAGGGGGAAGCTGATGAACCAGCCTGCCTAAATATTCAATAGGAGGACATCATTGCTAATCCAGAGCCATGATCCTAAAATGGTCTTGGACCAATGTTCATGGAGGTCACCAGTCAGCAGCCACAGCCCCAGGTTGGATGCTGACTGAGGGACTGCCCAGATGCATGCTGCCACAGAATCCCATTGAGTCCCTGCCTGGACTATACTTGGACTTTAAACATTCACATTAATGCATGGACACCAAGTGAGACAGGACTTGATACTGTTTTCTGAGCAGGCACTGCTGAGGGGTGTCCTGGAAAAGGAACTGAAGAAGTAAGACAGCACTGAGTAGTTCCTAGACATCACTGGTGGGGAAACAGAGCCTCTTAGTGATACAATTCACAGAACAGCATCTTGCACACATGGGTGGCAGAGGTCTCAGTTTCACTGCAAATGGAGTTCTGGAAATCAGTATGGGACTGCAGCCCTCACATGTCCTGGTACACAGGAGTCTAGCAGCACCTGCTGCTTCTCTGGGCAATGACTGACTGCTCATGGCAGAGATGTCAGTCCTTCTGTGCTTCATGCTTGGAATCTCTCAGTATGTACTCTACAGTCTTGTGAGTTCCTTAAGCAGTATCAAGGCAAAGGTATGCATGTCCTGGATTATGCACGGGGAAGCCAGATGTTGCCAGCCATTCACAGAGCTCTCTACAGCAGAGAAAGAGCAGAAAATGCTGCAAAGACATGTACAGGAAACGGGATTTGCATGAACCAGAAGAGCCTCCAGGCAAAACTGAAAGGGATCCCAGATCTACTGCGTGTGAGGCATTATTCCTTGAAAGTAAAAGACTGAAATATTAAAGTATTTCTTATGGCTTTAGTTCTTTTAGGAAGAAAAATGAAAAGGGAAAAGAACTGGAACCAGCTGGACAAGGCAGCATGGAGGTGAGGGCCATGACAGGTACTGAGGCACACACCTCCCATCCACCCACATAGCCACAGGCAGTCAGGGGGAACACACTTCTGCTGCTTCCCAGCACCCTGCTGCTCCTGTGAAACGCTCTGCTGCGAGAAGTGAAGATGGCACTCAGAGTCAGAGCCCAGCCACAGCAGAGCATCAGCTGCAGAACTGGCATCTCCCAGCAGTGCCCCAGCTCCACCCTGGCCTGCAGGTTTCCTTGCTGCTGACTTCTCCTGCCATTTGCAGGGACTCGCCTGCCAGCTGGCTCTAACCAGCCAGGTCAGCCCACACTGAAACGCCAACATGCCTTAACACATCTCACAGGCATGGGCAGAGGACCTCACCCTGCCCAAATGCCGACACTGTGCTGGGGTGCACGGATGCCATGGCATTCCCGGCTCAAGCACACAGCAGTGTTGGCCACCCAAGACAAACCTACAGGGAGAAATCCTTGCATCCCTCAGCCCCCATTTTATCTAACTTACCTAATCTTAGAGATGATCCAAAAAACTCTACTGCCACGTACTTTCTCTTCCCTTCAGGACCTTTAGTGAGAAGCACTTTTTCTGCAGAGCTTCACCTGCCTTGGCTATGCAGCCTGAGTCCACTGCTGAGTGGATCACACTGCCTCTCAGTAGGCTGCTCATCCCCTCCTGACACCCTGCCAGGCCCCAGCCTCCCATCAACAGAGGAGCACATGCCACAGGCCAGCCAGGCAAATGCTACAAGAGATGGTGCAATAGGGGATCCCCCACTGCAGTTACCCTGAGGTTGGATGAGGGACTGAGGGCAGGTGAGAACGTGCTCTAGGATGCCCTTGTGTGGCAGAGAAGACCAGGCAGTGGGAGAGGAAGGTCCACAGTCACAAGCAAGGATCAGCTGCATTTCCAGTCCCTCAGCCTCAGCATCGATGATGCTCCGGGTTAAGAACAAGGCAGCCCACGCAACACTGATGCTACACACAGTCTGTTGAGGTCCAGTGGCTCTCAGAACAGGGATCTCACCACTGTCACATCTGCCAGTCCCACCTGGCATGCCCAAGGGACAGGACTGTCCCATGGGGGAACCCATTGATGTGGGCTTGGGGGTCTGGTGGAGGACACCCCCTGCCTCAAGCCACGCACTGCCCATGACAGCACAGGGAGAGCCCACACCTGGCGAAGCTGTAGAAAAGGAAATTGTCCCATTTAATGACCTCACCCCCGTAACACAGATGTGAGCGCGTCGCCGACGGGCGGCAAAGCAAAGTGCACAGTGAGCAGGACTCAGCACCCAGCCCGGAGGAGGGGTGGGAGGGCTCAGGGTGCCTGGTGTGGCAGGGGACCAGCCAGGCACCTGGCCAGCAGCAAGGACAGAGAGAGCCCTGGGCTCGGTCCAGTTGGCACCAGTGTCAGGTCCAGTTTGCAGGGAGGTACGGCTCTCATTCAGCTCCGTGTAGCGCAGGGAGGGCAGGGGGCAGGTCAAGTGTACCAGGACGGAGGCCAGAGGAGGTGGGTCTAGGGGAGACCTGGAAACAGGTCCTGGAGAACACCACTATGGCAGGTTTGGAGCCTCCCTGCCTGAACCACAGTTTAACCAAAGCAGGAAAAGGGAATAGAGAAGGGGCTGAAGGCAGAGCAGCCCGGGCAAGGGCCCTCAGGTCTATCTAGCTATTCCCATTTGCAAGATTTCTGGTGAGGGGGGTGCGAGGGGTCTGCCAAGCACCCCAAAACAGGAGTGAGCCTGGGTGACAGACGTTTACCAGTGGTTCCACGTCCCTGACAGTCTCTCTCAGGCGTGACTCAGGCACCCCCGTGCCAGGAAGGGGGGTCCAAGGGAGCAGGACCTCCCCTCATTATCTGATGGAAGCATCGCTGGGTGGATCACGATCAGATTCCTCACTCTCCTCATTCGGGGCCGACTCGCTGGTGGAGGTTGGGGTGAAGGCAGGCGACTTTCTGCAGAGAAGAGTAAAGGGCAGCAGTCATAGCATTGCACAGGGGCAGAGAAAGGACCCAGTTCAGTGTGGGCAGGGGGCACCAGAGCAAGGAGGAGAGAAGCTGAGGTGCCCTTTTCACTCCCCTGGGGGAAATGTGAGTCTGTGGGAATCCCTGGGGGCTGTAGAGGGTGTTCCAAAGGACACCAACTGAGAGGTCAAGAGCATGAAGCAGAGCTGGGGGAGATACTGGAGGGGCCTGTCCAGAGCAGGACCCCAACATGGCACGTAAGGCTAGGGGTCTGTGAAAGTCCACCACAAAGGTCTCCAGCCTGGACCCACCAGCCTTTGGGGACTTATACAACATTCCTGCACAATGGCAGCACCTCTCTCCATCAGGGGTATCTGGCTTCACATGTCAAAACTGACTCCTGTGTGCTGCCCACATTCTGCAGAGGCAGCACCATGCCCTGTGTGGAAGCTGGTCACCAGGAGTCCAACAGTCTCTGGAAACTGCTCTCTCTCCATGCCACATCAGGACAAGGCAGGAGTACTGCCCTGTCCTTCAGCTCCCACTCACCACCACCCTGGCTTAAGACCTTGCCCAGAGCATGGGTATCCCATCCCTCCTGCTAAATTCACCTGTCCCCAGACTGGGTGATGAGCCGCCGACAAGTCTCCATCTGCACGTCCAAGCCTCGCTTCATGCTGCACATTTCCATGTACTCGTGAAGGTGCCGGTTCATGTCATTCTTGGCTGTGGCCAGTTCCAGCTACAGGGAAATGGTGCAGAGATGAGCCCAGGGCACAGTGCAGTGCAGGGCACTGGGCACAGCCAGACCAGGGGCTGCCCCTCTAACAACAACCTGCTCCAGTATTGTGGCTCCCTTCCCCAGGGATCCCCTCCCCCATTTCACACCTTCCTGTGCCATACCCTTCCCAATTCCTCCTTCTCCCACCTCTATTTGGTCGATGGTTTCCTGGTACTCCTTCTCACGGCTCTTGAACAGTGACTCTGTGTCCTTGATCACCTTCTCCAGGCTGTCATCTTGCTGCTGAGAAGAGCAGACGGCATTTTTAGAGGCAGGGAGGCACCCAGCATGAGGAACCAAAGGCAAGAGAGAAATAAATCACAGAAAGAACTGGCAACACTAGGAAAAGAAGAAGAAACATACACAGTGTAGTAAAAATAATGCATGAGTCAGTCCTGCCAACATAGAGTTGACAGACCTAGGATTTGCCACAATGAGCAGTGAACACATTGAGCCAGAACAAGCCCAGTAATGCACAGAAGCTTTGGAGAGCACAGACTATTCCCAAGCATTTAAACATTCCCACGGGACTGCTGGAGGCCAAAGATGTGGGATGACAAGGACTTTGGCCAGACATTGAGGTCTCCGTTTGGGCAGTTTTGCTGCACAGTGGGCAGGTAGGCTAGAGAACATGAGCAAGGAATCACCAGAGACCAGCCCAGTCAGAGGAAGTCTTCTCTTCTGGGAGGACTGTGGCACTCCCATATGTGTGGACCATGCCCTTAGCACATCCTTCAGGCTACAGGTCCCTGGTTCAGGCTACAGGTCCCTGGTGTGTCTCTAACAAGGAGACCTCAACAAGGATGCAGCAAAGTATTCCTTTAGAAAAGGTGGGAAAGCATCTGTACAGGCCTGCAAAGACATAGACGAGCTGAAGTCTGGTCTTTGAGGGAGCATCTTCCCAGGCTCAGGCAGGACTGGGTGTCCCAACCCAAGGCTGGATCCCCAAGGGGACCTGACACCACTGTTACCTCCCCCTGCACCTCTGCAGCTGCAATGGCATATCCAGAGAAGTCCTCCCACAGAAGCAGCGTTTCTTCTGTCTCCTCCCATGTGAGGCTGTCACAGTCATCCTCAAAGTCATACTCCCTCCTGAGAGCAAGGAAACAGCACATCAGAACCCAGCAGGAAAGCCACGGCAGGCAGGGGCTGCGTCAGTGCCGAAAGCCTTGCTCCTGGCTCACGGGCAGGGCTGCAGCTCTGCAAGTCTGGCCAGGGTGAGCTCAAGTGTGCCCAAACCCAACAGCTGATGGGCAAGGCGCTGGCTATATGGTCAGGAGCTCCAGAAAAATTCAGGTAGGGACTCCCAAAAGGTGACAAGGGGAGCAGGAGAAGGGGAGCTTCACCAGCTCCCATCCACAGCACAGGTGGGCTCAGTCCCATCGTGCCACAGAGAACAGGGTGTACATCCTCTGCACCTTGCCCTCACCTGGGAAGGGGAGCTGCAGACCACCCCTGCCCTCCCCATCCCGGGCACCAGCAGGGAGCCTGGTGCTGGAGCCTGGCATGACACCGTCGGCAGAGGTGCGCAGCAGCCGCACTCACAGCTGGTTCAGCATCCTCTGCATTTCCTCGTTGATACTCATGGCCGTGGTCTCATCCTCCTCTTCCTCTTCAGGTTTTCGGGAGGCATCGCTCTCTGACAGTGAGGTGTCTTCGTCGCTGACCTGCTTGCGCTCCCGCTTCCGCCCCACCGAGGCTGGGACCTTAACGGGAGACAAGTGCAGAGACTACAGAAACAAAGCCGGGTCCGAGGTCAGGAGCAGGGAGTTGGCAGGAGATGGAGGGGAAAGGAATGGTGGAGGGACAGAAAGGCAGGGAAAGACAGAAAGACAGAGAGAAAGGAAGGAAGGAAGGAAGAGAGAGAGAGAGAGAGAGAGATGGGCTCATTATGATCAAGTTAAAGATGGATGCAATGGATAAAACATGGTTTTAGCATTTTTTAAAATTAAAACTAAGCAACTAAAGATGGAATCTATGAATCTGATGAGAAAAAACAATATAGTTTTACTGCAGAAAAACACAAATCACCCACTACCCCAGTCCAGACACAGAGAAACACAGTGACAGAAACAGGAAAAAAGAGAGTCTGAAAAAGGTGAAATATGTCAATATATATAGTCCGACCTTATTTACAGTAAGCTTAAAATTTGAAAAATTTCCCAACCGCATGAAACTAACCAGTTGCTTCTGTAGGGACAAAGAGCGAGACAGAAAGGCAGCAACATCCAGAAAGAGAAAAGAGACAGAGACAGAGAAGAAAGACAGAGAGAAGATGACGGAGAGGGAAAGGGGAAGGAGAGAGATGGAATTAGAGACAGACGCTCGAGCAATTTGTCTCCCTCCTGCAGCTGTTCCCCTACCACTGTGGGGTCCCCGGGCCCAACACAACACGTCAGCAAGAGGCTGAGGGGACTCTTGATGCCCAAAGCAACACCTGGAGCTTTCCACCTCCTTTCTGTGCCCTTTTGCCTGGTCCTCCCGAGAGACAGAAAGCAGGGGACTGCAAGGAGCAAAGGTGAGGGTGACCAAGTGTCTCCCCTAGCACTGAGCTGGTGTTGTCTCTTCTACCTCCTTTGGGAACTCTCCTCCCCAGAGCTGGCAGCTGAGCCTGGAGCAGCAGCAGGCGCTTCTCACCTGAAACATCTTGATCATGTCCTCGCAGTTCCGCTGCTGTGCCACATCGCACAGCTTGGCAGTGATGTCAATGCGCCGGCAGATGTCCATGTCCACCTTCATGGCCTTCTCCTGGATCTTTGTGTCCAGCTCTGTGATGTTCTGAACCCATAGCACCACAGGAAGGGGAAAAAGGAGGAATATTAGGCAAGGCAAATGGCAACCAGTGCCCCCACTTTCCCCCTCATGCAGGACTGCATCCGCATCCTGACTTTGCTCATTGCACCCTGGACCAACCCTGCCAAGCCACCTCTATGCTGGATGTCCCCCATCAAGGAACTGCTTTTCTAACACAGTCCTACTGCTTGGGTAGAACAAGCTGTGCAGTTGGAAAGGGGTTAGGGACTCACATTGCTCATCAGTCCCTTGAAGACAACAAGCTCTGCCTTGAGCTGCTCCACCTTCATGGCCAGCTCCTCCTGGCAAGCTTCAGCCTCCTGGGCTTCCTGTCCCAGGCAGGGGGAGACGTGCAAATCAGCATCAGTGTGGGGCAGCTGGGGTGCAGGGGAAGAGTGGGACAGGGTCACTCACCTCCTGCAGCTCAGTCACCCGGTCCTGAAGCTGGACACGCACTGTGTACTCCTCTTCCCATCTAGGGAGACAAACATGCTGGTCAGATCCCATGGGCCTCGCCTCTCTGGCTGCCAAAGAGAGGGGACAGAGCGGCAGCTGCTCACTCCAAAGCTATCCAAGAGGGGTGGATGACGGCACCAGGGCGGGAAGGAGAACATGCCCAGGAATGCACAGCCTCTTGTTTTTGGGCAATGGCAGCTGCCAAGCCCATCAGCCCCCCCGCTGGCCACAAACCCTGCCCCACCACAGCTGCCTGCCCTGTGATGTGGGGCGCTGGGGACACCAACCACAGGCTCTGCATGGCAGCTGCACTGCCCACCCTGCCACAGTGGGGCTGGCCACAGGCTGACACAGCCCACTGGCCTCTCCATCCACCCACAAGCCTCTCAGCCCTGGGTCACATTAGGTTCAGCTCCAACATTCAACAATGGGTTTGCAGATATTGCAGAGTTGCCCCCATATGCATCATTTTTGTGACCACACTTGTGTGTTTGCAATGTTGCATTTCAGGCTGTCCAGAAGAATGAAACCCAATCCTGACACCAAACGACCTCATAGTGTGAGTGACCATAACGTGCATCAAAATGAAGAGCTACTCTTTTGCCTCTGCCAATGCAGAGGGCTGCCCTGTGCCCTGCCCAGGCAGGGGCATGAGCCTCCTTGGCTCTACTGCTGCATAACAGGTTGGATTAAAGAACGTTGTTTCATCCTAGAAGGAAGCAGGATAGACTGTCCCAGTCAATGCCAGGCTGGCTAGTGGGTACTGTATTAGGCCCTGCAGCTTTGCAAAAGGCTGAGCTGAAAGGCACCCACAAAGATACATCCCTTAGCAATTATTTTATTGTATTTCACTGCATGAGATCGTCCTCTCAGGTCACGCTGCAGTGTTGGCCCAGTCCACAGTCTGTTGGGAGGCCATCAAGCTGTACTGCTCTTTGCTAAATGACTATCCCATAGGGCACGTGGGTTGGCATTCTCTGCAGTGTGGTGTGGGGCAGGGCTGCCACGTTCTTACCCGGCTCCTGGCTCTTCTGGGAGAGCCAGATTTTTCCGAGAAAGCAAGATTACTCTGGGAAAGCAATCAGAGCTGGGCCCTTCCTGGTGCTGTGACCTCTGGTTTCTATTTAATGCTTGCAAGCACCAACACAGTCACTATGACTGTGCACAAAGATGTAAAAAATCTCTCTTCTCACTTACTCACACCAAGTTTGAACAATAAATCCTAAGTTCTAGGAGATCAGAAAGCATATGAAAAGCCCTCACACTTGTTATCTCAGGGTATCTGGACAATCTGACAACATAGGAGAACCCTAGCTTATGAATTTCTAAGCTCTTAAGCTACCAACACTGCTCCTTACTCAAACAAGGACAAAGTGTGCACTCCTCGTGTTGATGTTGGATCCATACCACAGCTCCAGAAGGGGAATCAAAGAGGGTTCCCATCCCTTTGGGGAAGAGAGAGATGTAAGGAAAAGAAAGGAGAAAGTTAAAAGGTAGAATTGCCCTTATATGGGAGCTGCTCAAACAAGCCCTCCCTCCCCAAGGACGAAAATGCCTTCCACCACAAGAAAAAATTTGCAGCATCTTTCTCTGTGAGGCACTTCCTCTTTTTGGTCCCCGCCTCCCTCCAAATCTCTATATATCCCAGACTCACTGGGGAAGTAAAGCACAGCTGCAGATCGTGGTAAGAGTTCATTTCATACCAATGCCATGGAAGAAGAGTGCAGATCAGATAAACACCAATTTAAAGGCAGAAGGAGACAGCGATTCGACCCACACGAGACCAATCTGTGCACCCATCCATTATGAACCTCTCTCCCTCTTATCTTCTGCCTGGCTCCTTCCCTGCTCCCTCCTGCAATGCACCACTCCTAATAATAACCTGCCTGCAGCACTGCACCCGCAGCCCAGCACCGTGCCAGGTCGCTGCCAGCTGGAAGCAAGGCTGCCCCACACAACCCCACGGCCACCAGCGCACGCCAAGGGGAGATGTGGGTCCTTCCTGCACTGCTGCAAAGCAACAACCTGCCCAAAGACTGACACAGAGCAGAAGGCCGAGAGTGAGGGCAGGAGGGTCCCAGCAGCAGGCAGACCCGGCCATCTCCCAGAGACAGGGACATGAAAAGATGCAGTGCTGTCCCTACAGCACCCTCCATCTCCACCAGGTGTGTCCCCCCAACAAGTTCACTTTGCAATATAAACAACTCTCCCATCTTTAAAAATCTTGTTCACTGCAAGAGGCACTGGGGTGCCTCACCCTATGCACGGTTAGTGCACACCAGTGCTTTGGGCTGCTCAGGGCTTGAAGCTGCACATATCCCCCTCTTGCCATGTCTGACCTAGGTTTGAGCTTCACCTTGAGTGTCTGCAGCCTGGTACATCTCCTTGGAGGACAACTGAAACAAAAGACATTCCCGAGGCCTTTTAATAAAGAAGGGGGCTTATAATAATGATGGAGAAAGGCTTTTTCCCAGGGTCTGCAGTTACAGGACAAGGTGTAATGGTTTTAAATGGAAAAAAGGTAGGTTTAGATTGGACAAAAGGATTAATTTTTTTATGATGGTGGTAAGACAGTGGAGCAGGTTACCCAGAGAAGCTGTGGATGCCCCATCACTGGAAATATTCAAAGTCAGGGCTTTGAGCAACCTGATCTAGTGAACCCCCATGGCAGGGGGGGTTGGACTAGGTAATCCTTAAAGGTCCTTTCCAACCCAAACTATTCAGTGACTTTAACACACTGTGTCATAACACTACTCACCCCACACCTCCAGTGTGTCTCTGCAACACCCAAGATAAAAACTCCTTGTAAACACAGAGGTAGGAGACAACACAAACCTGATGAGACTCCCAGATCTCCAGTGCTTAGCAGGTCTGTATGACACCCACAGGCACCCTTTGCCTCTCTCCAGGCCACCCAGCCTCAGTCCACTTCTCTCAAGTGCAGCTCCTGTTAGGTTCTCTCCTGCTGCTGCATCTACTCTCATCCCTCTCTATAGCCCTCACATCCCCTCCTAGATCCCTGACTTGAATTTCAAGCCCTGTGTAACCAGAGAGAAGCTCCTGCTGCACTGCTCCAAGTGCTGTGGGGTGCACGGTGCAAACGCTGCCCTGAAAAAAGCACAAGCTCAAGCACCCAAGCCATGGATCAGAGGACCAAGAAGTCCTGTGTTCATACAGTCTCTTCCATCTGCTCCCAGGCAGGTGGTAAAGGCATGACACCAGCTGCACTGACCCCATGGCAGATCACAGCCCACCATGGCAGGGAAGTCTCAGCTCCCTGGGGATGTTGGTGTCAGTCCTCAGCATGGAGAAGGGTGTGGAAATGGGATCCTCCTGCCCCATTCCCCTGTTTGGGACCTGGCTGTACCCATCAGAAAGTTTCCGGTGCTGGATAGGATCTGGGGGTGGGGTCTGCTTTCCCCCAGCTCCTGGTAACACACTCCAAAAATAGATCTTACCAGTAACACTGGCTCATAGAAGCTTGTGGTGCCCCTTCTGCTCACCCTCAGCAGTCCCTCTGTCACCCTCTCTGCAACCCTTCCCAAAGCACACTTTCCAGAGCACAACCACCCCAAAAAGCTCTCTATTCTCCCAAAGTTTCAGCAGCACTGATAAACTCAATTTGTTTCTCTCTGGCTGACCTGCTTTGCAGCTCAAGCTCTCTGGGCCAAAAAGGTGGTTCCCTCTGATCTGAAAATGCAAGGCAAGGAGCACTGCTCACTCCTGGAGAAGGAGCCCAATCCTTGGCTTAAAAATAAAGAGCCTTAGGTACACACAGCAGTCAGTGGGAAAAAAAAGATGCCAAGCTTTCCTTTCCATGTGCCTTGCTCAGTGCCTTCAGAGCATCTGACAGTCAAGTTTGCTCAGCCAAAGCCTTACAAAGCCAAAAGCATAAGGTGTCATCTTGGATCCCCATCCTTGATCTTGGCACTGGAGCCCGCGGCTGGTCAGCAGCACAGCTCCCATGGGTAGTTGTGTGCAGAATCAGTTACTTTTAACTGCGTCTAAAGCACCATAACGAGACTTCTGGAAAAAAGAAATCAGTCTCTCGGGCAGTGTCAGTCACTAGTGACGATCTTCCCCAGCCCCATGCCCTGACCCAGCGATGCCAGCCCCTGCCTGACCTCATCCTACGTGCGGATGTGGGAACAGCCTCAGAAACCGGCCTGAAACAAAAGCACAGCCGGCGCGATGGGAGAGCAGCAGCCACCCTGCACGGGAAAGAAGAACCAGCCAAGAGATTAGCTTTGCATTCTGCTTCACCCTTCTCCAAGGCACATGCCAAGCCACAGCTATTTTGGGTCGAGAGGAAAGCCCCCGAGGAGTGGGGTGCTCTAGCACAGCTCTCTGCTGCTTGAGCGCACTGGGGAGGGAAAGGGCCTGAGGGGGCCAGCCACCCTGCTGAGGGGCTTCCTGACACCTCTGGACACAGCTCTGCTCTTCCCCGCAGCCTCTTTCAGTCTAAACCCGCTCACTGCTGCGTGCCCACCTTCCTCACCTACTTTCTGCCTGCTCCTCCTTTCCTATTGTTTCCAGATCTCCTCCCCCTTGAAAACACATCTCCTGGAGTCATGTTATTCCTTCCCTGCTTGGAAAGGCATTTCTAGTCCTTCATGCCGGGTTGGTAAAATAGAAAAAGGCTCAACGAGCATCCCGAAAGGCTTCACACACAAGAAGGCAAGAGAGGAGACCCAGGCACAGGCAAATGCATTCAGGCGTTCACATTTTTCCTTGCAACCCCATCTCTCACTGCGCGGAGCCCGCGCTCCTGCAAAGTCTGGCACGGGCTGTCTTCCTTCCTTCCCTGCTTGTCCCGCACAGAGCCCACGGGGCAGAGCCCTGCAGCCTCCCGGGCGATGGCTTCGGTCCCTCGGGGGACTCTGCTGGGGCCCGTCGGGGGATGCTCTTCGGGCCCCTCGCTCCCGCCGCCCCTTCCTTCTCACCTGCGTTTGTACTCGTCGCGCTCCCTCTTCACCTTGGCCAGCACGTTGTAGAGGGCTCGGATCTCCGGGGTGATGGTGTCGATCTGCACGCCCACCCCGTCGGGGTGGACCCAGGAGACCCCCGGTCCCTGCACCAGGGTGGTCTCGGGCCCCGGGCCGAGCCGCCGGGCTTGCGAGAAGGACCAGATGGTGCCGGGCATGAAGCGGGAGCCGGCCGAGAAGGCAGAGGGCTGGGCGGGGACGCCGGGGCGGCAGCCGGGGCCCCCCAGCGCCCGGGCCGGCCCCAGCCCCAGCCCCAGGGTGCGGATGGGACCCACGAAGCCGGTCTGCACTGCTTGNTGCACGGCTTGGCCCCGGCGCGGGGGGCCGCGGCCCCGGCCGCCCGCCCCCTCCTCCAGCGCCTGCTGCAGCTGCTTCTCCAGCTGCCGGTTGCGCCGCTCCAGCTCGTGGACCTTGGCCAGGAAGCAGCGGAACCGCAGGTTCAGCGTCTTGAGGACGCTGATGTTGGAGCCCAGGTCGTTGCGGAGCGCCATGGCGGCGGGCGGCGCGGGGAAGGGGCCGGAGGGCGGCTCCCCGGGCAGCGGCTCGGCGGGCGGCGGCGGCAGCTCGGGGCCCGCCAGCCCCTGCTGCTCCTGCGGCAGGAGGAAGAGGTTGGGGCCGAAGAGCGGGTTCATGGCGGCAGCGGGACGGGGCGGGGAGCGCCGGGGGTGGGGGGATGCGCCTGGCCGGCCCCGGAGCGGGGGC